>NW_006498220.1:2655626-2760489 GCF_000471905.2 Amborella trichopoda
GTGTCATCTTCCCAAAGTGAATCAAACCTCCACCATACTCACTCCATGGCCTCCATAGACTGCCACCCATCTTCACCATGGTTCAGCTATATGACCTTAAACTATAGTGCACGTCCTGACCACATGACGTTAAAAGGCTTCGTATAGGTCCTGAAGGCATGACCCTAAACAGGTTTTCAAAAAGAAATATACATAAAAGAAAAAGAATAACAGGCATGGTGTATACCTGGACAAGGGAGCACCATGAATAAAAATGACAGATGGGCATGGTCACGAAACCATGAGTAAGAGAGTTCCATGAAAATGTGAAAACCCCAAAGGGCACCATGGGCTAGGAAGAAAAAGTAATAAAGTCGAGAAAATTTTTGAATTTTGTCCTTCTCACTTCTCTCAAAGCACAACATTTGTAGGGCAAGCTGTTTGAAGACATCTTTCAGCACCTTGGTTCCCTAATGCAAAATAAAAGAGAAGTCGGTCAATAAAGCGCTGATTTACAAAGGAATTCCTGACAATTTTAGAATTTCCCTAGAATGGGTGAAAATGTTCGTAAGCACTTCAAAAGGCTACCTGTCAAGTTTTGTCACAATCCGACATGTCTAAGGCAGTGCAGACAAAGAAACAATTTCCAAAAAATTGGTCTCTAGCACCTTGAAATGGATCCCAAATCTAGAACTCTATTTTTGGTGCATCAAATGGCTATGGGACCATCTCCATTGAATCTGACACGGTCAAAAACCCCCAGGGATCAAGTTTTAGCTTAAACAGATGCTCCAAGACAAAGTTATGGGTGAAAGACTAAAAAAAGGTGGGATGCACGCTATTCCCGTGCGGCTTCCCTGCACCAATCTCCATTAAAGGAGACTGGTTTTCACAATCACAAACGTAAACTTTGAAGACTCATATCTCACTCGTTACCTTTGAGATCGCACTCAAATTTTGTGAGCATGTTCGTCTTGTCACGACGAGCGTTTTCATATGTGGCACGTCCCATGATGATGCCCGAGCTGGGAGAAAAGATAGAGAGAAGATGACGATTTGTGATCAAGGTTGCAGGAAAATCAGCAGTATCATGGCCCACTAGAGCAGCCATATCATGGCGCTCGCATACTCGATCGACACGAAATAGTTCCATCGCATACATAAGGTCCAAGGCTATGCCTGGTTCTAACCCCACGTAGGATGACCAGTTGGATTCAACACACGAAGGCATCAAAGTTGCTATAGATTTCGGTAGTCGGAATCCAAATTTCGGCTAAAAACCCAAGATGGTAAAATCTTCATTCGGGGAAAAAATCGAGTTACGTTTGTTGCAACGCGATCATGACGGCATGCTCGGTGCAATTCAGGGAAGAAATCAAATAAATACATCAAGAAGCAAGCACACTATCGATAAGAAGTTTCCAAGATTTGTGCAAATTTCAAGTCACGTGATCGTGGCTTAAAAACACGATCTGTGGTTTGAAGTTGGTACCAAATCGATCATCATGTCGAGCCCAACGACAAATAAATTATGTTTTTTCCAAATGAGCGCCAGAGAAACCCCAAATCGTCCTAGGGAAATCACACACGTTCCATCGGAGCAACATGGACTCTTTTGGAATTTCGTGTATTGTTGAGCAGGGGCAAAACCATCATTTTGCACCCATTTTTTGAATTTATTTTAATTCAAATAAATTGTAATTTTCATCAATTAGGTCAGATTTTGGGCATCCACCCATGTTTTGAGCCCAAGTCTATAAATACAACATTATACCCCGATGTAACGAACCTTCATTCTGATTAAAAAAAATTGAGAGTTAAGAGGGTCATGTCTAAGAGAGAGAAGAAAAATGTGGTACCCCTCGATGAAGGTAACTTTCTCTCCTCTTTTTATTCTCTATATCTCTCCTCTCTGCGCCAAACACGCATGATAGTAACTATCACCATGTGTGTCTCTTTCTTTCTCTCTCTTATTCTATCTTCCTCTCTCTTCCTCTTTTTACCTCTCCCTTCACTCTCAACATACACGGTAATAGGCACGGACATGCTTGTCTTTCTTCCCATTCTTTCCTCTTTTCTGTCTGTTCTATTTCCTCTCTCATCCCCTCTCTTTCTTAATCTTCTTTTTACCATTTCTTTCTCTCTCTACTTTCCCTTTGTCTTCCTTTTCTCTCGTTCTTATCTCTCTCTGTACTTTATTTCTCTTATCTATCTCCCTTTCTCTCTCTTCTTTATCTTTCCTTCTCTCTCTCAATTCATTCCTTTTTCTCTCTTCTCCAGTCATGCATGATGATGCTCATCACATAACATGACGTCCACGTTCTTTCTTATCTCTAGAACATGTACATTGAGTCGTGCCTTAACCCGAGCGACGGGCTGGGCCTCTATCTAAGTTCCTTTTCCCTCCTGTCGTGTACGACGATACCCATCACCATGCATTACATTTCTTCCCCTATTCCCTGACAAGGACATTGAATCGAGCCCTTTCCCAAGTGGTGGGCTGGGTCATGTCTGAGTCCTTTCTAACACACCGTAATGCCTATCGCCGTGAGTGTCTTTTCTCCTCTCTCTTTTAACTTTCTGTTTCTTGGCACGGACGACGAAACTTATCGCTGTCTATGTTTTCTCTTTCTTTCTCTCGTCATGGACGATGGAACCTATCGCCGTACATGTTCTCTCATCCACTCTCTCTTGTCATGGATGGCGAGACCTATCGCCATCCATGTTTTCTCTTTCTTTCTCTCTCTCAACATGGATGGCGGAACTTATCACCGTCCATGTTAGGTCTTTCTCTCTCTCTCCCTTGTCATGGATGATGGAACCTATCGCCTACCATGTTTCTTCTTTCCTTCTCTTTTACTCTCTCTTTCCTGTCATGGACGGCGGAACCCCATCGTCGTCCATGCTTCTTTCCTCCTTTTCTCTCCCCAGTCATAGACGGCAAAACCCCATTATCATCCATGCTTCTTCCTTCTTTCTCTCTCCTCTGTCATGGACGGTGAAACGCCATCTCTATTCATGCTTCTCCCCACTTTCTCTCTCCTCTGTCATGGATAACGGAACCTATCACCGTCCATGTTTCACTTCTTTTCTCTCTCTCATCTCTCGTTTTCCTTTTCTCTCTCGTTTTTCTCATTTTCTCTCTCTTCTTTCTTCTCTCTCGTTAATGTTCTCTCTTATCTCTCTTTTCTTTTCTCTCATCTATGTTCTCTCTTCTCTCTCTTTTCTTTTTCTCTCTCCTTTCTTCTTTTCTCTCTAATCTATGTTCTCTCTTCTCTCTCCTTTCTTCTCTCTCATCTCTGTTCACTCTTCTCTCTCTTTTCTTTTTCTCTCTCTTCTTTCTCCTTTTCTCTCTCTTCTTCCTTCTCTCACCTCTCTCCTTTCTTCTTTATTCTATCTTCTTTCTCCTTTTCTCTCTCAATTTCTCTCTCTTCTTCCTTCTCTCACCTTTATCATTTCTTCTTTCTTCTCTCTCTTCTTTCTTTTCTCTCATCTCTCTTCTTTGTTCTCTCTCATCTCTCTTTCTCTCATCTCTCTCTCTCTTCTCTCTCATCTCTCTTCTCTCTCATCTCTCTTCTCTCTCTTCTTTCTTTCCTTCTCTCTCTTCTTTCTTCTCTTTTCCCCTCTCTTCACTCTTTTCTCTTTCTTTCTTCCTTATTCTCTCTTATTTCTCTTCTTTGTTCTCTCTCATCTCTCTTTCTCTCTTCTCTCTTATCTCTCCTCTCTCTCTTCTTTCTTCTCTTTTTCCCTCTCTTCACTCTTTTCTCTTTCTTTCTTCTCTCTCTTCTTTCTTCTTCCCCTCTCGTTTGACCAAGACACAAGGTAAGTCTAGTACTACCATGGTAGTCTCATTCTCGAACAGTATTGTCGTCGCACTGGTCCAAGTTACCATGCTCATCTTGCTTCCACGACAGACTCACCATCGTGTTAGACTTGTTGATGCTAGTTTCATCGTCAAGTAGTATTGCCGTTATGCCGGTCCGAGTTACCATGCCCATCTTGCTAACACGCCGGGTCAATCACTGTACTGGTCAAACTACTGTGTCAGTCTTGCCACTTGGTCAAATTCTTCCCTTCTCTTTCTTCTATTCCAATCTATTTTGTCTTCTTTCATCACCGTAATCTTTGTCCTCTTATATTTTCCTTCTTCTTTTGGATGTGCATGCCTGTGTGAATTCGCTCAAAGACAAGGTGGGGTCCCTTGACTCACTTGTCTTGGAAATTAACCATGTATGTGTGATCGCAGAAACAGGAGAGTACAGGTCAAGGGAGGTGATTATGAACCAGTTGTAGAACTGGGGGGCTTTCTTTCGTGAACTAAGAGGGCTCCTGCCCGAGTCAGCCCGAGTGAGTCACGGACCCAAGTGAGGTGTGTGCCGCCTCATAATCAGTTCCTCTCTGACTGGTTGGTGTACGTGCCCTTGTTTCCTAACAAGGTTCTCGAGAGAGCAGACTCAAGTCCCAGGTTTCCTCAAAACCTGAGACACGTACCTCCAAGTCATCTCGACCCGAAGGGCGACATTGAGGCATCTAACAAATAATCTAGAGGGAAGGGATAAAATAATTAAAATAGGATGGTTTAAATAAAATTAAGAAAAAGAAAAAATTAGTTAAGAGAGAGAGAGAAAGTTGGTTTATTTGGGTTGGGAAAAAATAAAGTTTTGGTTAAAGGGGGAGAAAGGGTTGAATATTGGGCTTTATGTGGGTGAAGGAAGATATCGTGAGGTAAACAGGGAGAAAGAGTAGGTTGGTCAGGAGAGAGAGAGACTTGGACGGAATTGCGTGAAAGGAGGGGGACGAAACATGGATGAAGAAAAAGAACAATGAAACGAAATTAGAAAGAGGGGAGGTAAGTGTTTTGTTTGTGGGTTTTCTTTGGTAGATTCTTAGAAAGAGAAAGCACAGCAGTTATAAGGCAGAGAATGGGGGGTGCGCAAGGTTGCTTAAGGTCGGAGAGGGCAGCAGGAAGAGGTGAGTAGAAGAGACAGAGATTGTTGGTTGCGAGGTGGCGGTATTGGTCGCAATTGGGTGGTTGAGTAATAGATGATTAAGTGGGTGGAGAGAGGGTCCGAGAAATTGGTTAGGCAGAGGTAGCAGCCGAGGTTGAGAGGACAGTGGAGGAGGAGGATGGAAAGAAGGGAAGCGAGGGAAGTAGGCGTTGGGCTGCTGTTTTGAGATGGGGTAGAGGAGAGCACGAGGTAAAAGTAGAGAGCAGTGACCGTGGTGGTGATTGAGGAAGAAAGAGGCAGAGATGGTTGCCGATGAAGGAGGAGGAGCGAGATTGGTTACAAGCAGCAGAATTGAGCGCTGTAGAAGAGAGAAGAAGGAGGTGGTGGCACGAGCTACTACAAGGTGAGTTATGATTGCAAGTGGTTGAGAAGAAGATGGGAGAGGTGCTGGTGGTGGAACAACAAGGTGTGGTGGTTGAGTAATGGCTGACTACAGAGAGGAAGAAGAGGATGGTGAAAGAAGATGGGGGTAGGCTACGTGAATAGATAGGAGTTGTTGTGCACAGCGGTGGGTTAGCAGTCATGAACGGCGATGAGATGGGAGTCACACATTGTGTTGGGGTGGAAGTCACACATGGCATTGGGGTGGAAGTCACACACGACGTTAGGGGTTGAAGTCACGCACGACGTTAGGGGTTGGTTGCACACATGGCGTTAGGGGTTGGTTGCACACACGGCGTTGGGGAAGAAAGGTGGTCGAGCGAGACCATAGATCATAAGAGGGAAAAAGGGAACACGAGGGTGCACAATGGGGGTGATGTGAGGGTACAAGGGAGGTGGAAAAGAGGACTACTAGAAAAAGAAGGAGAAGGTAGACCCGAGGGTGCACAGGGAACAAGTGATCTTGCAGCACTAAGAGGAAAAGGAAAAGAAAGAAGTAGTGGTCCCACGGGACCACAATGGGGAACAAGGGATAGTGAGGGATCACAGGGAAGAGGGAAAAGGAAGATCGTGGTCATGCGAGACCACAAAGGGGAAAGGGAAAAAGAGAGGGGAAAACAAATGTTGTGCTCAATGGTGAGACTATCGAGCCAGACAGAGAGAGGAGAGAGAAAAAAAAGAGTGAGAGAGAGGAGAGAGAAGGAGAGGGAGAGAGGAGAAAAAGATAGAAGGAAAGAAGAGATAAAAGAGAAAATTACCTTAAGCCCAGGGGTACCGACCCAAAAATTTCTCTCTCCTTCCTTTTTCTCCAAAAACGTGACCCAATAATGAAGATAAATAGAAATGTCTATTAAGCAAAGTGGGGGTCCTTTACAATGAGGTATAACATGATATATATACTTTCTCTCAAACATGGGTGGATTAATTGAAATCTACCCTATTTGCTAAAAAATATAATTTATTTGAGTTAACGAAAAATCTAAAAATAAGGGCAAAATGATGATTTTGCCCCTGCCCAACAATATATAAAATTCAAAAACAGTCCCTGCTGCTCCCATGGATCGTGTGTGATTTTGCTAAGCCGATTCGGGGTTGCTTTAGTGCTTGTTTGGCCAAAAGATGATCATTTTCTCGTTGAGCTCTGCATGATGATCAATTTGGTACCAACTTCGAACCACAACCGTGTTTTTAGGCCACAATCATGCAACTTGAAATTTGTATGAAACTTGAAAACTTTGGATCGACATCGTGCTCATGTGTCACAACCCCACCCCCTGATCCCTATTTTGTACTCGATGGAGGGTGACCGAGAGCCGGTTCGTGACTTCAAGGTAGCGCATGTGACTTCAAGGTAGCGCATGTCACTCAGGTCGAAGTGGACTCACCGCTTTTATCTCGTAAATCAAAGAAAACCATGGAAAAAGAACTAAATCAATAATTCTAAGTGCAGATAAATATACCTAAAACAAGGGAAAACCATACATCATTAAAACTACACTACATAAAATTTCTCCAAAAATTTATACTTGAATCTAGGGCATCAGGGCCCAATATTACATTTTTCAAAAATAAACAAAATTCAGAGCTAAACTGCCCAATTACGTACAAGATGTGGGTTTCCTCTCAAGTAAAAAGGACTTCAGCACCCAACTGCAAAACTTGACCTTCTGGCCCTCGACCTGACGTTATCAATCTACAAGAGGGGAGATGCAGGGAGATGAGCTATAAAATCCAAGTAAGTATATCTAGGTACTATGCATCATTAACAGGTCTATTCATGCATCATAAGCAGTTATTCTAATTATAAGAAGTCATAATTCAGCAATCATGTAAATTGATAATCAGATCAGTGCATCAATTACAGGCATCCTATCCAAATGTCTGTTATCATTCAATCATTACAATCATCAGCATTCACATTCACTATTCAAATATTACTCACTCCTTAGTTCACTTACTCCCGAAGTAGAGGTCCTATCCATCAAGTTAAGCAAATCCCATTGCTTAGGACCTTTACCATACCTCAAAAGGGAAGGCAATGACAAGTGGATAAATCCACTTCGTAATGCCCTCATACTCACGCATACGGTCCTCAACGCGCATTTGGGTTTTCGATAGGTACTTACCTTGCAAGGCATCACTCACTAGTCTCATCATATAAATTTTGGGGGGTGCGACCCTCCCATTCCATTTTCTCCTAACCCCATCCTATTATTCAGCGAGTGAGGGAACATTGCTGGCATCCACAACTGGTGGGTATCCCATCGCATAACGTGTAGTATCAGTATAACAGAATCCACTATCGATGGATGCCCATCGTGTAGTGGCTAATATTATAGTGCCATGCAGAACAGTACCAACTACCATTGGATCTCCCATTGCGTAGTGGTCATTATCAAGGTATCATAACATGCTCAAGCATTTGATTTATTCATGCTAAATCAGTGCCTTGTGACAGATAATTCAAATTTTCGTCATGCAAAGTTTCGAGTCTTACTCATAATTATCCAGCAATCACATAACATTACGACACCTAGCATAAAACACCCATTATATGAGAGCTATCACATTGCATTTAAGCTTAGCGATCAACATTAGTATGACGACACTTGCCATGTAACATTCATGATGGAACTATCACAGTAGCATGGCATTTATCAATTTTCACACACCGCATAGTTGCATAGCACCATTCACATAATACTATGGCATTATTTATTCATCACATGAAAATTGTCACATAGCACTCATGCTTATTACTTATCAAAGATAACACTACGTCACTTGAGTTGCTTAGTGAGTAATCCAGTAAAAGGTAACACAATACGAGCATAAGACTAAAATTTCTGTGATGTGTAATGGTGACGTACCCCTCTTCTTATGGGTGTAACTCCCATTCTAGAGAGAATCCCAAAATGGTTCAAACATGAAACTTTAAGCTCATTCGTAGATCTTTCAAATGGTGGCTGTTTGGAAGCGATTGGAAATTTTTCGATAGGCCAAACGCTCGATGCAAAATAGGTGACAGTTGCTAGAAATTCCAGCAACTGTGGGTAGTGACATACCCCATCATTTTGGGTTATATCTCTTGATTTATGTGAAATTTTAACAAGGTGGAAAAAAAAACATTGTAGTAGACAAGTATATATTTCATTCAAGTTGGATTTGAGCCCATTTGGACATCTTTTAGTCACCATAAAGTTCAGTGTAAAAACCCTCACAGTTCTTGGAAATTTACTTTTTGCAAGTTTGACATGCTTCAATTAAAATACAACATTTCATAAGCCAAGATGAAATTTGGTGTAAAACCTCATTCATGTTAATCTAACTTGCAATTGAGCTACTTCATAAATTTAAAAATTTTATTTGCAATACTCAATCAATCATTCAACCTCATTTTGATTCAACTACATCCATACCCTTTATTCTATCATTTCCTCATCTTTCTTCCTTGAAATATATTCCTACCAAATTAATTGATGCATGAGCCTTAAACCTACTTACTTGATGCTCACGGTGTCTTCGAAACTCCCACTCGCAGGCCACTTCAAGCTCCTAGCACAAGATCTCTCTAAGGGCAACAATTGGTTCTAACTTTGGTTCTAGAGAGAGAGAGTATGAGAGCAAGTGAGGGAAAGAAAATGGCGGTGGAAAGGGAGGGGAGAGGGTTAAGTACTCAACGTGGGTGGGATCCACTGTGACTAATCGGGTAGGTGGAGATTCCACTGTAGCTGACATGTATGGCACTAACAAGGGTGACGTTGACACGTACTGCTGCAGTACGTCTTTTCCTTCTTCTCTTCTCTCTTTATTACCATGCGCACTCCGCCGTGTGTGTTTTCTACTCTTCCCTCTAAACTGCCACGTGCACTCCACCACGCGCGTTTTCTTCCCTTCTATTTTCACTGCCATGCACACTCCACTGCGTGTGCTTTCTTCCCTTCTCTCTTCACTGCCACGTGCACTCTGCCGCATGTGTTTTCTTCTCTTCTCTCTTCACTGTCGTAGGCACTCCACCGCATGTGTTTTCTTACCTTCTCTCTTCACTGTAGTACGCACTCCACCACACATGTTTTCTTCCCTTCTCTCTTCACTGTAGCGCGCACTCCACCACACATGTTTTCTTCCCTTCTCTCTTTACTGTCGGGAGGGTCTGGGTCGTAACATCATCCCCACCTTAAATAGGATTTTTTCCTCAAAATCATATTGCTATTAACCAAAAAAGTGGGGGTACTTATCTCGGATTTCATCCTCCATTCCCATGTCGATTCTTCTCTTGAATGATATTGCCACAACACCCGGACCAGGGGAATTTCTTTATTGCTCAAAACCTGCCTCTCTTGTCCAATATCTTAATCGGTTGTTCAACATAAGTCAAGTCTTCCCTGATCGTGATTGGTTTGTACTCCAAGACATGGGACGGGTCAGGTTGATATTTTCTTAGCAGCGATACATAAAAAACATTATGAATGTTGGCTAATTCAGGTAGTAGGGCAAGCCAGTATGCCTTGTTTTCAAATTTTTCCAGAATTTCAAAAGGCTCAATTTTCCTTTTCTACCAAATCTCATTATTCTCGTGTTAGTGATACTTTTAAGAAGACCCAATCACCCACTTCAAACTCAACGTCTCTCCTGCGATTGTTGGCATAACTCTTCTACATATTTTGAGCAGCCCTGAGCTGCTCTCGAATTAAGGCAACCTTCTCAGAGGTCATTTGAATAATATCGAATCCCAAAAATTTTCTTTCTCCCACCTCATCCTAACAGATGGGTGACCGACATTTCCTTCCATATAGGGCCTCATAAGGTGCCATTTGAATACTGGCTTGGAAGCTGTTGTTATAGGCAAATTCTGCTTGAGACAAATGGTCATCCCAGCTTCCCTTAAAATCAGTAACACAAGCCCTTAGCATGTCTTCCAAAGTCTGAATGGTTCTCTCTGATTGCCATCTATCTCGGGGTGAAAGGCGGTGCTAAACGTAAGTTTGGTTCCCAAGGCTGACTACAGACTTGTTCAAAACTTAGAGGTGAACCTGGTATCCCTGTCGGACACGATGCTGATAGGTATTCCATGTAACCTCACAATTTCTCTGGTGTATAACTGGGCCAACTTGTTCAGGGTGTAAGTTGTGCAAAGTGGTAGAAAGTGAGCAGCTTTAGTTAATTGGTCCACAATGACCTAGTTATTATAATGCCATGTACTTGACCTTGGCAACCCAGAAACAAAGTCCATCGTGATGTGTTCCCATTTTCACTCTGGTATGAGCAAGGGCTGTAGCCGTCCAGCGGGTTTCTAGTGTTCCGCCTTCACTTGCTGGCAAGTCAAGCACTTAGCAACAAATTGTGCCACATCCCTCTTCATGTTGTTCCACCAGAAGACCTCATTTAAGTCCAGGTTCATTTTTGTACTCCTTGGGTGTACCGTGTAGCGGGAGTGGTGTGCTTTATCTAGAATAGCCCTTTTTACACTTCCGTCATTAGGAATACATACTCAGGCCTTAAACCTTAATAACTCATCATCGCTCATAGTGAAGTCCTCATTTTCTTCCATCTTCATTTCTTCAAGGACTTTCATAAGTTGAGGGTCTTCTTTTTGAGCTACTTGGATCTGTCTAAAGAGCTCGGGCTCTACCCTCATACATGAAAGCATTCCGACCCCATCATTAAGGGGGTAAAGTTGGGTGTCATTCCACTGCATCTTCAAGCAATCTCATTTCTCGAACCATCAGGTGTGCCACTGATATTACAGCTTTTCGGCTTAGGGCATCAGCTACCATGTTAGTCGTGCCCGAATGGTAATCGATTGTACAATCATAATCATTCAATGAGTTCATCCATCTTCTTTGCCTCATATTCAACTCCTTCTGGGAAAATAGGTACTTGAGGCTCTTATGATCCGTAAACACCTTAAATTGGGCCCCATAGAGGTAATGTCTCTTGATCTTCAACGCAAACACTACGGCCGCAAGCTCCAAGTCATGAGATGGATACTTTTGTTCGTACAACTTCAGCTGCCTAGAGGAATAAGCAATGACTTTCCCTCTTCGCATGAGTACAAACCGGAGCCCTTTATGAGAAGCATCGGTGTAAATCACAAAGTCCTACTTTCCATCAGGTAAGGTCAGTATCGGGGTTGTGGTGAGTCTCTCCTTATGTTCCTGGAAGCTTCTCTCACAGTCCTCTGACCACACAAATCTCACATTCTTCTAGATCAGCCGAGTAAGAGGAAGTGCTATATTTGAGAACCCTCTATAAAGCACCAACAGTATATGGCTAACCCTAGAAAACTCTAAACTTCGATCACATTTTTTGGTCTTTTCCATTTAAGTACAGCTTCAATCTTAGAGGGATCGATCGTGATCCCATCGTTTAAGATGGGCCTAAGGAAAGCTATACTGGGGATCCAGAACTCACTCTTGCTAAATTTGGCATATAATCTTTCTGACTTCAAAGTTTGCAAGGCAATTATTAGATGTTGTTCATGCAGTTCCCAACTCTCCGAATATACCCAGATATCATCAATAAAGACCACTACAAAATCATCTAGGAAGGGTCTAAACACCCTAATCATCAAATTCATGAACACAGCAGGGGCATTTGTTAACCCGAACGGCATCACAAGGAACTCATAATGACCGTATCGAGTTCTAAAAGCAGTATTTGGGATGTCTCCTTCCCTGACTCGCAGTTGGTGATAACCTGATCGAAGATCAATCTTCGAAAACACTTGGGCCCCATAGAGCTGGTCAAAAAGATCATCAATTCTAGGCAGGGGATACTTATTCTTCACTGTTACTTGGTTTAACTAACTATAGTCGATACACAGCCTTAAGGACCCATCCTTCTTCTTCACAAACAGGACTAGTGAACCCCAGGGTGACACGCTAGGTCGGATGAATCCCTTGATCAATAATTCTTGCAACTGCTCTTTCAACTAGGCTGGAGACATTCTATACCGGGCTTTGGAAATGGGAATAGTATCAGGGACCACATCTATTTCAAACTGAATCTCCCTCATTGGAGGCAGTGATGGCAACTCTTCTAAGAATACTTCGGGGTACTCTCTTAATATTGGTATCCCTTCTAACTGAGACTGGAAGCCCTGATTTTCAACCACATAGGTTAGATATCCTTTACATCTCTTAGTTACGAAGCAAGATGCCCAGAGAGCAGAAATAAAGCGCAGAGGGGGAGAATCCCTAGTGCCCACAAAATTTAGTTTAGAGTGATTAAGGTGTTTAAAGGTTACCGTCTTTTCATGGCAATTGATAGTGACCTGGTGTGTGGATAACCAATCCATGCCAAGAATAACAAATCTTGAATCTCTAGGAGGATCAAGTTTACAAGCAGGTCACACCCATCAATTGTAATTCCACACTGTCTATACACTCTATCAATTTTCATAGAATCCCCCATAGGTGTGCACACTACTAGAGTAAAATCAAGACATGCAGGCTCAACATTTAGATAACAAGCAAAATGGGGTGCAACAAAAGAGTGAGACGAACCAAGGTCAGTTAAGGCTCCAGTTTTAACCCCACAAATGGAGAGCGTACCCCTGATCACTGAGGTGGACGCCTTGGCTTCTTGTTTAGTGAGGGCAAACACTCGTCCTTGCATCTTTGGTCGATCCTCCGTCTTCATCAAACGGCAATCCTTGACCCAATGGTCGGGCTGACCACACCTGAGACACTTGTCCAGCTTCTTGTAACATTCGGCTGCAGTGTTGTTGTTCTTCCCACAATGAGAGCAGACCGGGCGTCGTTCATTCTCATGTTTCCCAGAAAATTCTTCTGGACCTTCTGATTGCGCTAGTAAGGCCTTCCTTTAATGTCCCACTTTGAAAATTTTTGGGGCTTCTTCCCAAAGTTTCCTGATGACACCGGCTTGATCCTTCCGTCCCTTCTTGATCGATGGTCCTTGCAGTCTCCCTCTATCTTCAAAGCGAGGTCTGTTAATGGGGCGTACAACTTCTGGTTGCCCGAAAACACTCTTCCTTTGATGTCAGACCAAAGGTCCCTATCAAATTGAGCTGCCTTTCATGCCTCGGTGTTAATGATGTGGGGCGCGTACCTTAGACAGCTCCGCAAATTTAGCGGTGTACGATTCCACTGTCATGCCCCCTTGCTGAAGCTCAATGAACTCTACTTCCTTCCTTTCCCTGATGGAGTCTGAGAAGTACTTCTCGTCGAATGTCGTCATAAAGTTATCCCATGTGGTCTCGGTTCTCGACTCCCTCCAAGATTGCTTTATCGAGTTCCGTTAATATTCAGCCTCTCCCTCCAGCATGAAGGCTCCCAACCTGACTTTCTGCTCATTCTAGCAATGTAACACTTCTAAGATCTTCTCTACCTCCCTCTTCCACCTCTCAGCTTTTTCTACTCCTCCTTGACCTAAAAAGGTTGGGGGTGCCAATCTTCTAAGTCTTTCTATCAGGCTACTGTCATTTTGCTCTAGGGCAGGCATAGACTGGGCTGGCATCGACTCCTTCATCATTTGGGTCATTACCCTTGGAGTTCTGTAAAATTCACTGAGCATCTTGGTGTTCTCATTGCTGAAACTCGCATTATTGGCATGAGCCCTTGGCATCTTCAACCTAGCACAGGAGCACCTAGAATCCTCCAAAGCCAAGAGTCCTATCTTGGCTGTTTTGATACCATAATTGTCACAACTCCACCCCGACCCCTATTTCGTACTCAACGGAGGGTGACCGAGAGCGTGTTCGTGACTCTAAGGTAGCGTATGTCACTCAGGACGGAGTGAACTCAATGCTTTTATCTTGGAAATCAAAGGAAACCATGGAAAAATAACTAAATCAATATTCTAAGTGTAGATAAATATATCTAAAAGTGGAGGAAAAACATACATCATTAAAACTACACTACATAAAATTTCTCCAAAATGTTATACTTGAATCTAGGGTATCAGGGCCCTTACATTTTCCCAAAATAAACAAAATTCAAAGCCAAACTGCCCAATTACATACAAGATGTGGGTTTCCTCTCAAGTAAAAAGGACTTCCGCACCCAACTTCAAAACACTATCTTTTGGCCCTCAACCTGGTGCTATCAATCTACAGGAGGGGAAATGCAGGAGGATAAATTATAAAGCTCAGTAAGTAATGCATCATTAGAAGGTCTATTCATGCATCATAAATAGTTCTTCTAATTATAAGAAGCCATAATGCATCAATCATGTAAATCAGTAAAAAGATCAATCCATCAGTTATAGGCATCATATCCAAATGTCTGTTATCATTCAATCATTACAATCATCAGCATTCACATTCACTATTCAAATATTACCCACTCACTCAGTTCACCTACTCCCAAAGTAGAGGCCATATCCATCAGGCTAAGCCAATCCCATTGCTTAGGACCTCTACCGTACCTCAAGAGGGAGGGCAATGACAAGTGGATAAATCCACTTCGTAATGCCCTCATACTCACACACACGGTCCCTAGCGTGCATTGGGGTTTTCTATAGGACTTGTAAGGCATCACTCACTAGTCTCATCATATAAATTTCGGGGGGTGCGATCCCCCCATTCCATTTTCACCTAACCCCATCCTATCATTCAACGAGTTAGGGAACATTGCCGGCATCACTTTTCTCAGTGTTACAGTATCCACTAGCCATGGGTGTCCCATCATCTAGTGTGCAGTATCAGTATAATAGTATCCACTACCGATGGGTTCCCATCGTGTACTAGCCAATATCACAGTGCCATACAGAACAGTACCCACTACCAATGGATGTCTCATTGCGTAGTGGTCACTAACATGGCATCATAACATGCTCAAGAATTAATTTATTCATGCTAAATCAGTGCCTTATTATAGATAATTTGAATTTTCATCATGTAAAGTTTGAGTCTTACTCAGAACTATCTAGTAGTCAAATAAAATGATGACACCTAGCATGAAAATCCCATTATATGAGAGCTATCACATTGCATTTACGCTTAGCAATCATCATTATTATTACAACACTTATCATGTAACATTCGTCATGGAACTATCACAATATCATGGCATTTATCAATTTTCACACAATGCATAGTTGCATAGCACTGTTCACATAACAATATGGTATTTATTATTCATCGCATGAAAATTATCACATAGCACTCACGCTTATTGCTTATCAAACATAACACTGAGCCGCTTGAGTTGCTTAGTGAGTAATCCAGTAAAAGGTAACACAATACAAGTATAGGACTAAACTTTTTGTGACGTGTAACAGTGATGTACCCCTCTTCTCGTGGGTGTAACTCCCAATCTAGGGAGAATCTCAAAAATGGTTCAAACATGCAACTTTAAGCTCATTCATATATCTTTCAAATGGTGGCTGTTTGGAAGCGATTGGACATTGCTCGATAGGTCAAAAGCTCGATGTACCCCTCTTCTCGTGGGTGTAACTCCCAATCTAGGGAGAATCTCAAAAATAGTTCAAACATGCAACTTTAAGCTCATTCATATATCTTTCAAATGGTGGCTGTTTGGAAGCGATTGGACATTGTTTGGTAGGTCAAAAGCTCGATGCAAAGTAGGTGACAGTTGATGGAAATACCAGCAACTGTGGGTAGTGACATACCCTATCATTTTGTGGCATATCTCTTTATTTATGTGAAATTTCAACATGGTACAAAAAGAAACATTGTAATAAACAATCATATCTTTCATTCAAGATAGATTTGAGTGCATTTGGACATCCTTTGGTCATCAAAACGTTTGTTAAAAAAACGCTCATAGTTCCTGAAAATTTACTTTTTGCAAGTTTGTCATGCTTCAATTAAAATACAACATTTCATATGCCAAGATGAACTTTGGTGTAAAACCTCATTCATGTTAAAATAATTTTCAAGTGAGCTTCTCCATAAAATTAACAAGTTTATTTGCAATACTCAATCAATCATTCAGCCACATTTTGATTCAACTACATCCATACCCTTTATTCTATCATTTTCCTCATCTTTCTTCATTGAAATCTATCATGAAGAAAGCCCCCCAATAATGAAACTAGTTTGGAATCGCCTCCCTTGGCTCGTATTCATCTAATTTTCTACTTTCTGCAATCACACACATGTATGGCAAAGGTTATGGGACAAGTGGGTCTGGCCTCACCCATTTCCTATATTATGAACGTATGCAAGCATGCGTATTCAAACAGAAGAAAGAAAGACAGAGGGAGAGAAGGATTCGACCAAGCGAGAAGCTCAGAACAATGAGTAGGCTGGCGAATAATTGACATAATGTGGTGGCGAAACGGGATCGGTAACTGAGACTAGCTCATGGGATCACTATTATATGTTATTGTCGATAGTGACAAGCTAGGCACGATGGTCGGTCTGTTGTCGCAGTAAAGCAGGCCAAGGGAACTTGGCATGACAACATTACGGCTAGACGACAGGACTGCCATGAGAGGCCAACCTCAATTCCTCTTGGTCGAACGAGAGAGCAGCAGAGGAATGGTTAAAGAGAAGAAGGGTATCGACTGAAGGAGAGAGAAGAAGAAAGAGGAGATGCAGTCGGTGTTAGACATTACTGACTGTTTCAGGAGATGGGAGAGAGAAGAAGCAATCGGCGTTAAGTCTTGCCGACTGATAGAAGAAGAGGGAGAAGACCAATCGATGCTAGGCCTCACTGACTGGTAGAGAGAAAAGACAATCGTTGCTAGGCCTCATCGACTGGTAGAAGAAGAGAGAGAAGACCAACCGGTGTTAGGCCTCACCGACTGGTTGAGAGAGAAAAGACAACCGACCCTAGGCCTCACCAACTGATAGATGAAGAGAGAGAAGACCAACCAACACTAGGCCTCACTGACTGATAGAGAGAGAAAAGACAACCGATGTTATGCCTCACCGACTGATAAAGAGAGAGAAGACCAACCGGTGTTAAGCCTCGTCGATTGGTTGAGAGAGAAAAGACAATTGGCGTTAGGTCTCACTGACTTGTAGAAGAAGAGAGAAAAAACCAATCGATGCTAAGTCTTGCTGACTGACAAAAGAAGAGAGAGAAAACCAATTGACGTAAAATCTCACCGACTGATAGATGAAGAGAGAGAAGATCAATCGGTGCTAAGTCTCGTCAATTGATAGAGGAAAAGAGAGAAAGTCAACTGGTGTTAGGTCACACCAGTTGGTAGAAGAAGAGAAGGGAGAGAAAGAGAGAGAAGAGAGAGAGAGGGAAGAGAGAAGAGAGAGAAAGAGAGAAGAGAGAAAGAGAGAAGAGAGAGACAGAGAGAAAGAAAGAGAGAGAAAGTTACCTACCAAAAGGGTACCGCCCTTTTCCTCTCTCCTCTCTCTCCTCCGAGGCATACTCACTGGCTCAAGCAAGGGATCAAAACTTTATTGAATCTTCAAAGAATCCACTCAAGACTGAGAGGTGGTGGGGGATATCCGTGTGTTTCTTTTATAATGAGGCAGTGCATGTTTATATAGAGTTGTGCCCAAACATGGGTGGATTGATCAAAATTAGAATTAATTGCTGAAAATTAAGATTTAATTGAATTAAAAAAATTATAAATATGAGTGCAAAAGGACTATTTTGCCCCTGCCTAATAATGTGTGGAATTCCTGAACAGTCCATGTGGCTGCTCGATAACTTGTGTAATCTTCTGTGGCTGACGTGGGGTTGTTCTAATGCCCATTTGATCGAAAGATTATTATTTTCTTGTAGGGCTCGACATGGCAATTGTTTTGATACCAAATTCGAGCCATGAATCAAGTTTTTTAATCATGATCACGAGACTTGAAATTTGTTTGAATCTTAGAAACTTTAGATCAGTAGTGCGATCTTTCCTTAATGTTTTACTATGATTTATTCATTGTAACAAACTAAGCATGTCATCGCGATCGCGTGGCAACAATTGGAGGCTCTTTAGAACTCGAATGAAGATTTCATAACTTTTGAGTTTTGGCCGGAATCTGGAATCCGACGACCGAAATTCAGTAAAGTCATCTTCGTGTATGAAATTTGACTGTCCATCATGTACGTAGTTCGGTCCAATGATAAACCTGAACCTTACTCACACAATGGAGTTGGTTTTGCGTCAATGCATGAGCGTCGTGATTTGGTTCATCGAGCAAGGCGTGTCGCTGCTGAATTTTCTACAACATCTTCACGGACCGACTACTTCTCTCTAGCTTTTCTCTCTGCTCGATTATCATCTGGAGGCGTGCCACATAAAAAAATTTTCATCTTGATGATATGAATACGCTTACCAAATTTAGGAGTGATCTGACTTGGAATGAGTGAGTTACGGGCCCCGAAAGTGATTGCCCGTGACTGTAAAAATAGCTACGTTTAATGGTATTTTAGTGTGGTAAGGCGATACAGGAATAGTGTGGACCTCCCCTGTTTCAATTTTTTGGTCATATCTTTGTTCTGGAGTGTTTGATCAAGCCGAAACTTGGCCATAGGGGTTTTTGACCATACCTAATCCAATGGCGATTGTCCCACAGGGATTTGAGACATCGAAAATGTAGCTCCAGTTGTAGGGTCCGTTTCAGGGTGTTAAAAGCCAATTTTTCAAAAAATATTTCTTTGTGCTCACTGCCTTAGACATGTCTGATCGTAATGAAACTTGGCAGGTGGTTTTTGAAGTACTGATGACGATCTTGAGCAATTATGGTGCCATTCTAAGACTATCGCGAATTTTCCACTGTTTTGTAGGCTTTATCGACCTTCTTCCTACCAAGGACCAAGGTGATGAAAAATAGATTCAAACAGCTTACCCCACCAAATGTTGTGCTTCAAGAGAAGCGAGAAGGACAATCATTGGGAAAGTTTCTTTTGGCTTTTACTTTTTTCTTTCCTAGCCACAAGACCATGTGAACGCCGAGAAGATTCTCGTAATAGTGTAACTAGGCTGCCCAGACGTAGGGATCCATTGTTCATGGGTCTGTCCGTGGAGACTTTAGGGGGAGAAGAGACTTTTTGGCAGTGTTTGTTTGCTGCTACACCAGGTTTGCTATTAACGATCAAAGTACCACTATTGGTCTCGTCTACTGAGTCCAGTAGGGGGCAGGTTCTATTAGCCGATCCTGAAGGTCTGGTCGTGCTGGCTAGGTGAGTTGAAGTCTCTAGCAGGTTCCACCCTAGATTTGTCAGTTTCTACCTTGGAAGGATGATGACTGGGCTACTTTGTCACCTAGCCTCATGGAGAGAGGGATCTATAAGAGAAGGAGAAGGCATGCATAATCCATGCATGGGGAGGAGGTCTATAAGAGAAGAATAAGGTATGTACACTCCATGCATGGGAAGAAGGTCTATAAGAGAGGAGAAGGCATGCATACTCCATGCATGGGGAGGCGGTCTATAAGAGAAAGAGAAGGGATACATACTTCATGCATAGGGAGGAGGTCTACAAGAGAAGGAGAAGGCATGCGTACTCCATGCATGGGGAGGAGGTCTAGACGAGAAGGAGAAGGCATGCATACTCCATGCATGGGGAGGAGGTCCATAAGAGAAGGAGAAGGCATGCATACTCCATGCATGGGGAAGAGGTCTATAAGAGAAGGAGAGGGCATGCATACTTCATGCATGGGGAGGAGGTCTATAAGAGAAGGAGAAGACATTCACACTCCATGGATGGGCAGGAGGTCTATAAGAGAAGGAGAAGGCATACATACTCCATGCATGGGGAGGAGGTTGATAAGAGAAGGAGAAGGCATGCATACTTCATGCATGGGGAGGAGGTCTATAAGAGAAGGAGAAGGCATGGATACTCCATGCATGAGGAGGAGGTCTATAAGAGAAGGAGAAGGGATGCATACTCCATGCATGGGGAGGAGGTCTATAAGAGAAAGAAAAGGCATGCACACTCCATGCATGGGGAGAAGGTCCTTGAAGAAGGGATAATGACTGAGCTACGTTGTCACCCAGCTCTGAAGAAGGATGTCGAGTGGGCTACCTGTTCACCCAGGACTGAAGAAGGATGTCGGCTGGGCTACATATTCACCCAAGACTGAAGAAGGACGTCGATTGGGGTACCTATTCACCCTGGACTGAAGAAGGATATCGACTGGGCTACCTATTCACCCAGGACAGGAGGAGGACATCGACTAGGCTACGTTCTCACTCAGAACTAAAGAAGGAATGTCTAGGGATGATTTTAACATCTACGGCTTGTTGAATGTCCTAACGATGAAGGGAGTACTGGCTGAAGTCACCTGTGGAAGCGAATGTTGCATCAACTTGTTTATTGGTCCCAGTGTCCTTCACAAATTTTTGCTTGAACTTGGGAAGCGGCACCGTAGAGACTGTTTTCACCAACTTCTTTTTTTTTTTTGGGGGGCTCTTTTACCCATGACCTTTTGGCCATGTCCACCCTTGTTGTCCATTCTTACTCACGATGCCCTTACAGGTTTTCACCGTGCTTGGTTTTTATTCACGAAACTCTTTTACTCATGGTTTTGTGACCATGCCCATCCGTCATTTTAACTCATTGCGTTCCCTTATTCAGGTATACACCATGCCCGTAATTTCTTTTCTTTTCTTTTTTGTGAGGGTGTGTTTAAGTTCATGCTTCCGGGACCCGTGCGAAACAGTTTAACGTCATGCAACCTGAACATGCGCTATGGTTTAAGGTCGTACAGCTGGACTATAATGGTGATAGATGGCAGTCAATGAAGGTCATGGAGTGAGTATGGTGGTGGTTTGGCGCACTTGGGGAGATGGCTCGAGGCTACCCAGAGAGATGGGTGATGTATGAAAGGTGAGTGCATGATGGTGACCCACTAACTTACAACGAGTATGGATAACGGGATGGTTCACCATTTTGTGAGCATGGGTGAGACTCACTGAGGAATGATGTAGGGTGATGAACTCATGTGGAGGTAATGAAGGTGATGCGCGCACACTAATAGGTAGGTTAGGAAGAGCATGCATGAAAGTGCACGTAAAGGCATGTGCACGTATGTGGGGGCGAGTTTATGGTCATGCCTCCTTGACCTGAGCAAAGCAGTTTATCGTCATGCGACAAGGGCGTGCACTATGGTTTAAGTTCATATAGTTGGACCGTGGTTATTCAGATTTGAAGTCATACAACTAGGACCATGCAGTTTAAGGTCATGCAACTCGACATTCGCTATAGTTTAAAGTCATATAGTTCAGACCATGGCATTGTGCAGTTTAACGTCGTGGAAGAAGACTATGGTTTAAGGTCATATAGTTTGCACCATGCAGTTTAAAGCCATGCAACTAAAACTCCACTACAATTTAAGGTCATATAGTTCGGACCATGGCTATGCAATGTAAGGTCGCATAGCTAGGACCACAATTATGCAGTTTAAAGTCATAAAACTTAGGACCATAGTTATCTAATTTAAAGTCATACAACTTAGGACCATACAGTTTAAGGTCGTGCAACTAGACCTCCGCTACAGTTTAAGGTCGTATAGTTTGGACCGCGGAGTTGAGGGTCGTGCGTCTAAACCAGGGTTGTGCAGTTTAGGGTCATGCAGCACGGACCATAATGTGGATCACCATGTAAGTGGAGCTCCATGGGGAATAGGCTTATGGATGGTAATCTTCCTCCCTGGGATAACATGGCTAAGACCATTCACAAACTGAGGGCTTGGTAGAAATGGTGACCTAATGACAGATGACCAGCAGAAGTGGACCTTGCTGTGGTTTTTAAAGGGCGTAAGGTACTCTCTGGGTATTGAGGAGGTGAGAATGACCCTAAGTTCATTGAGGATGATGGGCTGCAGTATGGGTGTGACTCCTAGTGGGGGATGAGGAACAGCTCATGACTCCATTAGGGAGGTCACAGTTTGGGTGAAAAGGCTTGGGTGCAAGTCCACTAGGGATAGTGGTAGGGCATACACTACTTGAAATACGGCCGGCGCCATGTGTAGCACTGATGGTTTGTTGCGAATTTTCAACACAACCGGTGCTAAGTTCTAACACAATCAGTGCTGTTCAGCTGGAGTTGTGAATGACCATGATATTATATGAAGACAAATGGCGCTGAGTTAATCGGCGTGAGGTCATTTGGGAGACACACCCTGCACTAAGTCGACCGGTGCAAAGGTTGTATTTGGAAACACACCCGGCGCTATGTCAACCGGTGCTAGGGTTGTATTTGGAAACACGCCCGGCGCTAAGTCAACTGGCGCTACTGTTGTTTGGAAATTTACTTAGTGCTGCATCAATCGGTGTTGGGGATGGATTTGGAAACACCCCCGACGCTAGGGTTGTTTTTGAAATCCACCCAGCGTTGGGATGGATTGATGAGAATTACCTCAGGCCTTTTGTAAAGTCTGACCCGGCTTGTTGTCGCTTGGCTTCCCTTGGACGCAACTGGACTACCTAATTTGTGAGGGGCATTTGAGGGCAGTGTAGTCTATATAAGGGGGTAAAATCCCGTTTACCCTTATTTTCACCAAAGGTAAAAAAAACTTAAGCACAAGTTTTCTTTAACCGTGAGAAGAGAGCACTCATTTGAACTTTTCGATGAGCAGTGGAACTTCAACCGTGAGAAGAATCTTTGCCAAGCAGCAGGCTTCCGATCAAAGGTCCTGCAGAGAAGACCTTCATTGAACAAACTTCGCCAAGAATTTGGTGAGTTTGCGGAGAAAGTAACAAGAAAAGGAGAGCCTTTCAGGAATCTTTTCGGGAAGCAGAGGAGGCACCGGCTATTGTTTTTCTTTCACGAAGAGGCGGGAAATACATCAGTGAGTATTTATGCACGTCTTTAGGGCTTTTTGGGGGGTTTTTAAGGGGTGTCCGGCAGTTGTGGAAGTTTTTCGACACGTTCGTGGTGTCGCATAGGTTTCTAGGGACTCAGGGGACGTCTGCAGAAGCCTTCTAGTGTGACTTTGGTGAATTCCAGGCTAAAAATATGGGCGAGAAGGTTTTTTAGTGAGTTTCCGACCGTGTGGGAGCAATTCTGATGGAAGATGAGCCACGGGAGGTGAGCCATACGGCTGCATAAGGTGAACTGTCATGGGGAAGGCATACAATTGCTGGAGGTGAACCATTGTCCTTGGAAATCGTACAGTTATCAGTCACGCGTGTGTGAAGCGACGTTGAAGGACATGGCGACGGCTGTCAGTCGGCACGACTGATTTTAAGGTGTCACATGTAGGATTCGTGTCACGTGTGAGAGGTGTGACATTTAGGATTCGTGGCACGTGTGAGAGGTGTCACATCTAGGATTCATGGCATGTGTGAGAGATTCTATTTCATCCGATGCTAGCCTTAGACAAGCTTAAACGACACTGGGGTGTTGGCATTCAACCGACGCTGAGTGCTGAAAGACTCAATCGGTGCCAGTTGTTGGCATTCAACTGGCGCTGAGTGCTGATAGACTCAACTGACGCTAGTTGTTGATATTCAATCGGTGCCGGGTTTTGATAAGCTTGACTGGTGCTGAGTGTTTGACAAACTCACATTGCGTTAATCTTTCATACGCAACTGGCGCTGAGCATTGAGAAGTTCTTCTGGCACTAAGTGTTGGACAGACTCAACCGGTGCTGTTCCAGTGCCTTGGAAACTTTTAGGAGTGAACCACTCAGCCCTTTGTAATGGTTGGTTCCTCTTACCAAATCCCCGATGTGAAGAGGCTCCCCAGGGAAGGGAAAATCGACCCTCATGACTTTGCAGGTGAAGTTTTATCAAGAGGTGAACCCATTTGGCTGACCTAGTCAGTGTGTGAACCAGAGTGCCCTCTTAGCATAACTTTCATTACTGACCCTGTATGCTTTGAAGTGGGGGAGGGCAATGGTGGCAACGTCTGTATTGAATAAGGGATGGCACTTCTTCATTGTATGCATCGGAACATAGCTTCCGGGGAGAACTTGCTCACCTTGGGGAAGCGAATGGTCCAGTCGAAGGGATTATTAAGGTGGTCGACAAAGG
The DNA here is from genome assembly GCF_000471905.2 of Amborella trichopoda. The sequence continues at coordinate 2,679,865 of NW_006498220.1, forward strand.
GCCTTTGAATTCAGGGAGAGCACCAATACCTTAAGGGATACGCTTCCTGGACTGTCGAGGTATTGGCTTCTTATAGAAGTGTTCTTAAGCGTGCTTCGCTATTAGCATCAATCCAGTGTTCAGGCAGCTACTATGATCGTTGCTCTAATACAGTAAAGGTATTACTAGAGACGTGGAGCTATGTGAGCAATACTTGGCTTCTTGGTCATAGTGAAGCGAGAATCTCTTTACTGGATCTTCACTTTATTGTAGGTCTCCCGATGCTCGGGGCTATATATGACGAGTTTGTGCCCTCAAACTCAGTCATCTTTGGTGATGTTCATTGGGGGCCAGTCTTCTCAAGATCTTTGAGGCCTACCAGTCAATTGTCAGCCGATCTAGCAATGGTAGGGTCACCTTTACAGACAGAGTGAAATTCTTTTGCGGGGATTATCCTGAGGGCGGTCAGAGTACTCCAAGGGGGAAAGGGAAGGCAGTTGCAAAGGTGATGCCTGACTTGGGGGCCATCTCCTGTGGAAAGTTGCCCCCGTTTTAGAGGAACCAATGGCTTAGATGGCTATAACTTCAACAAGCCCGATCCTTGAGGCCGAGGGGTCTTTCGCAGTGGTGGCCTTAACAACACCTTCCAGGCTTGTTTTTTGTGGTGTTGCCAGCATGATTGAAGGCATGCTTAGAGCAGGCCTCCATAGCTTGAGGGAGCTGCCTTGCAATGAGCTGGGAGAAGGTTTGACTAGGCTGAGGGAGTTTGCTGGGACTACTGCGGTCAGAACGACGCCAGAGGTGCTTTCTCATTTTGATGCAACTTTAAACGAGTTTGAGAACTGGTGGTTGGGAGTGTTACATCGCGAGGAAAAAACCAAAAGGGTAGCCTCCTTGGAAAAGATAATCTTGCGCAGTCGCGAGAAGATAGACGCTTGTATTGAGAAGAAGGGCTTGATAGCTGGCCGCCAGCAGGACCTCAAGAAGGAGGCGCAAGGAAGCTTTAAGAGAATGATTGAAGTTCAAGAGGCAATGCGAATACGAAAGGAAGAATTCACGGGCCTTGAGACATGGCTCAAGGAAGGCCATGGAGGCCTCTTTGGTCACAGAGTTTTTTGAACTTGATGGAACAATCGAGTAGGAAACTGTGGTGATGAAAGAAGCGACTCAAACAGTGGCGGAGCTGAAGACATTTGTTCAAGTCACTAAGACCTCTCCTGAAGAATGCAGCGCTGAGATCAATAGGATGATTGATAATTTCTGAGCATGTCGTTCTCCTTTTTTTGTTTTAATACCTGTAAAAATTTTGACTGTTGAATAAAGTGCTTCTTTCTTTTGATCAACTTTATTGCATGACATCATTTTCTCTTTACTTTTGTTGCCCTTCATGTGATTCTTTTGAATGCCTCTTGACACTTCCATTGTTCTAAGAGACTAATACTCTAGGCCTTGTTTAGCCCAATGGCGGGCTGTCGTGGCTTGGATAGCTTCGAAATAGGGAGTTGTTGCTTGTTCTCCTATCAACGTCTGATTGGCCAAAGGCTCATAGTTAAGTTTCCTCATGATTTGGTGAGCCTGGTTGCTATAGATAGCCCAGTTAGGAGGGGCTTCGACCTCTATTAGTGGTGCGTTTACTTCAAGCTCATCATAGCTTTTAGTCTTTGGCACGAACTCTTTGAGATGCTTTGAAGCGCTACACATGACCTCCAATTGGCTCTGGAGGCTGCGGACGTCGGTTCTCAAGTTTGCTAGAGGATCCTGGCCTTGAGGGGAAGGAAGTTTCCCTTCTCCAAACTTCTCTCCTAAGAGGTCGGGGAAAAGTAAAACTTTTGGCTGGACAACAGTCTGAGGAACATCCTCTAAACTTATAGTAATCGGATTTTGAAAGACTTTTGGTGGCAGTTGTCGTGCTGCTTTGGTTTTCAATAGTGAAATGGGGATATACAGGACGTTTTGATGGTCCAGCGTATAGGTGACCCTTGAAGTCGAGAAATCTACCCCCATGGCTTTCTCGATATCAGGAATGACTTTTGGTTCATTTTTCGACCAAGGTGGCTCAGAAATGGGGCCAGAGGGTAAGGACTCTTCTTCGAACGAAGATGGAGTTTCTTGAGGGATGATAGTTGGGATGTTGGAGTAAATAGTAGTTAGGGGTATAATTCTGCCCTGCCTTTCTTCTTCCTTAAGCATGTTCACTAACATCCTCCCAACACCCTCAACATCTTCATGAGGCAAGGACATAGTCTTGCATGTAGACTCATGACCTTCCTCTCTCAGCTTCTGAGGTGACTCCAGATCTGTGAAGTAATATTTTGCATCGGCATAGTGTTCAGCCACAGGGAATGGTCTTTTATCAGCATTGACCGTATGTTGTCTCCCATCTCGACTATACTTGAAACATTAGTGCAATGTTGATGGAACCACCCTCTGATCATGGAGCCATGACCGATCGAGGAGAATTTTGTAAGAAGTGTCGATGTCGATTACATGAAACTGGGCATAATTGTTCAGCTCACCGATCTTAAAACGAAGGTGTATTGTGCCAATCGGTTTCTCTCCTGATTGGTTAAACCCCTGAACTGTGATGTGGGTCGGGGTAAGGTCTTTGGACCCCAACCCTAATAGAGTAAGGATCCTTCTTGGAATGAGGTTGACTGCCGAACCTCCATCTAACATGATTTAGTTGATGGGTCATGCATGTAATTAGCCAGCAACAAAGAGAGGGCAATTATGAAACTTTTCCCCTAGCTGCAGATCGTCCTTTGAAAAGGTGATTGGCATACATCCTTGTAGAATTGTCGCGTATACCTCGATAGGTTCTACTCCAGTCTTGTCCATTTCTGGGTCAGAGAGAGCTTGAATCAAAGCCATCTGGTAATCCTTTGAAAGCATGAGGGCGTCGTAGACACTGAGAAGGGCTGAAAGCATCAAGGCGTTGTGCTCCTAGTCTTACCACTGGTTTGGTGGGTATATTGGGTTGAGGAGCAAGTTTGGGCAAAGAGGGTTTATTTTGGTCGATTGGCTGACTTAATTGCACAGCGGGCTTGGTTTGAGTGATGGAAGTTTGAGGCTTTGGGTGAGACTAAGTGCATGGGTCAAAGGAGTCTTAGGGAATTGGAGAATAGGTGTATTGGGATTAGGAAGGAGCCTAGGGAGCTGTAGGATAGGCAGACTAGTCTTTGGATTACGGGGTAGTGGCGAACTGGGAAAGTTCAAGGTGCTCGACTTTTGCAATGGAGGCTACAGCGTCCTCTCTGATCTGAGATTTATCTACCCCGTCGTGAGTATTGCTCTTGAAATTTGCACCATGTGGCATGCTCCCTGAGAATAGAAACTTTACGCCCTTAACCCTCTCAATCTCTGCTCGAAGTCAGGCTCAAGGGGCCACTGGGGCTTCTTTGGCTTTGACTTCTAGTGTTTCTTTGATGAAGGTGGCTCTACCTTGGCTTTAGCTACCAGGGCATCAGCAACTGTTAAGAATCCTACTGCCTATACCAGGGTCTTTCTCAATCGCTTCCGCTATGTTTTTCTTATATTGATTCCATCGAATTCCCAGTCGAGAGCCTCGAAGTCTTGGTACATTAAGGTCGTATCTACAAAAGAAATAAGAGAATGAGAAGAAGGGGAAGAAGGTGGAGAAGGGTTGGAAAATGGGGGACTTTTAAGGTTGCTCCCCTCATCAGACCGATCTGGGCAGCTTTTTATGTCATCACCAGGATTGGACGGGTGCAGGGGATCTTTTTATGTCTTTCCCTTGCTCAAACCATTAAGAAGTGCTTTTAACATCGTCACCCTCATCGGATGTTTGCTAAGTGAAAGATGTCATGGGGACGTCTTCTTGACAGGACGAAGAAGGAAATAGGATCCTGTCGTGGATGAAGTCCAGCAAAGATGGAAACGGAGGAAGGGGCCTGAGAAATTCCAGCTCGACTATGGGTTTAGAGGTCTTATTTCTTCGGCGAGTAGCCCTTGGTGCCCTTATTTTTCTGGTTTTTTGAGGTAATGTGTAATTCATCTCGCTGGGTTGGCGAACAATCTTAGCTTGACGAACTGCTTCTAGCCTCAAACACTTGAGTCTGCTTCGGCCATGGTAGATCATCCATGGTTGGGAATTTGAGGGTTCCACAGGGTTTGAGGCCTTGATGGAAAGGTCTTGCCTTGTGAGATCTTCTTGCCCCGATGAGGAAATGATTTGAGGATCACTTACGGGAAGATTGTAGAATTCTTGATACTCCCACATCTTCTTTGCGAATATGTCATGGAAAGTTGTGCATTCTAACAAGTAACGACCTCTTATCTGATGGTATGGACACCAACGATCTTCAGTACCCTTAACAAGGCGAATGGGTTTCCTTGCCTGCATTGATGTGATTATGCCCTCCTGAAGCATTATAATGAAGAACGTGTAGAGAATTTCAGGCACTTCATCCTCCTCCTGGATGGTTACAACATGGGAGGCCTCAGTTGCCTCAAAGGCCTTCATTAGGGCTTCAAGCTTTATCTGACCCTTATAAATTAGGGCCTTAATGATGTCCTTCAGCGTGTAATAGTCATCGGTAGGAAGATTAATCCTTCGCTGGTAAGCACAATAATTTAATTGATTGTCAAGGCCAGATTGTTCGAGGAACTTGGTTTCTAGAAGCTAGATCATATTCTGCTCCAATAATAACTGAAACAACACAGGGACCCATTCCTTCTCGAAGGAATAAACCTTATTCCTATGCCTGGAGAAATAATTAGTCTAATCAAACATGGCTGGTGGAGGTACCCTTTTGTACGACGGTTGTTGCTTGCCAGCCTGGGGTGTTACTGTTGCCGCGGTTACCCCTTTAGAGAGGTCCAAAGTTTGGGGGGAAGCCTTATTTGAATCAGTGACCATGACAGCTGCGTTGATTACCCCATTCTGTTGACTGCCCCGTGTGTTATTCTGAGAGCTACCAATTCCCCGGTTACTTGTTAAACATGTAGATGGTTGTTGTGTCGCACCATGATAGCATGACAAACTTTCTATGCAAACTGATTTGGAGATTCTCTAACATGGAGGTCGAATTGGAGGCCTCAACATGTAGAGCAATTTCAGGTCGCATATTCCTCTCACAAGTTTGGACTGCTTCCTTCTCAGGCATAGGATTAGGATGGCGGGAAGCCAAGTTTCTCCATCTATTTATGAACTGATCTACAGGCTCATTGGGGTCTTGAGTCAGGGTGAGAAGCTCGATGGTTTGAACCTCTCTCTCGACCTTATAGAAGCATTGATAGAACATTTTCTCCATCTCCTCCCATGTAGGCACCGAGTTTGGAGGAAGTTGGGCATACCATTCAAGGGCCTCGACTAACTGACGGAGAAGAAGTCTCCTGTCAGCTGTCGTTTCCTGACATGCTGCCTAGAATTGGGCGATATGCTGGTTTGGGGAGGTGGTTCCACTGAATAGAGGAAACTTATGTTTCTTATAGTCTGAGGGAAACGAGACTTGATCAATATAGGAGGGGTATAATCTTTGATAAGGCGTTGCCCCTTGTATGCCTGGGATTTGTCTGTTCTTTAGGTTATGAGTTACCATAGTGTCAACATCAGACTGAGAGACCAGATGAGGGACATAATTGTCCTGCAAAGTAAATGGAGGAGGCTGTTGTAGAGGTATACCATTAGAGTGATAGGAATTGACCTCATGGCTAGCCGACTGGCGTGCAATGTAAATACGATCAATCTTTTCCATCATCGCGCCCACCATATCCTCAAACTTGTTCATGCGATCCTCCTGCGCATCCATTATGCTGACCATTTCTCTAGGGAGGTAATCGTTAGTGGCAATAGAAGGTTTTCGAGATTGACGGGTCAGACATGGTAGGTCAGTAAGTAAGAGGTCAGAATGCCCGGATTGAACTTGACTTATGTAAGCAGATCGCGTTTGGATCGATTCTTGATGGTCTTGGGACCGTGGATGGGGGGCTGGTTCACGACAGTCTTGGGACTGCGGTTGTTGAGTGGCTGGGTCTTCTTCTGTGATAGTAACCACAGTATAGGGCTCATAAAGATCTTCTTTAGGCTTCATCATCTGAAGGGGGTAGAAGAGGCTCGTCAAAATTGATCGTTTGACTGCCTTTGTCACCTCCCTAGTCAAAATTTGAAGACCTCTATCGCTTTTAGCCTTGAGGTTTTGATGGACCTTTTGTCAAAACTGTGATCTAGGTCGAAGTTGGTCAACTCTTCTTGCACATGAGAGAGCTCTCTCCATTAGGTGTGGTAAAGGATGAGGGTTAGGAACTGGAGTCATTTTGGGCCGGGGAGGATTAAGGACTCGATCTTCTGTGAGGTTCATGCCCCGAGGTCTCTTATGAGCTCCAGAGACATGACCAAAGTGTTGGGGCTGGTTCAGGATGGTACTCTTGGGGAAAACCTTCGAGTACCAAGGTTGAACAATCTTGCTCGATGAAGAAGGAGCGAGCGAAAGCAAGGTTGACTCATGAGGAGGCTTGAGTCGAGGATGACGGAAGGCTTGAGATGGTCACGCATGTGCGCCCCTTGAAGAAGGATCTTGGGGGACCTGGGTGTCCACCTGGGATCGTGCAGGTGAGCTGGCATTAAGAGGCCGAGAATTACGAGCAGGTGTCTGTAAGAGAACAGGTGTAGGCTTGCCTCTTAAAGGGTGCACTTGTGTTGGCATGTGAGGAGGACGAGGAGGTCGTCTCTTTTATACTTGGGTTGGCACAGTAATGGCATTACCTCGAGTAGTGAGATGCACATGAGTGGCATGTGGAGGATCTGGCCTCGGAAGGTTCTATCCTAGACACGAACTAGAGGTAACATAAGGGTTTCCCCGAAGTGTGACTCTAGTGGGTGACCCACGAGTCTTGTGGTGTGTGTAAGGGGTGGAGATCATGGGGTTTCCATCTCTCTGTGTTGAACCTCTAGGGATAGAGACCCCCGGTGTAAGAATGTGGGGGTTAGCCTTTTGGCAACCCACAGAAGCAATGGCATCTCGCTTTCCTTTTGTAGAAAGGGACTGGGCAGCCTTCAGGCATACCTCAGAAACATGACCAGTAAGTGATTTGCGGTGGCTGGGTGCATGTTGGTGGGGCAACATAAGTGTCCATGCAAGGCACCTTGTTGGAATTTCCAACAGAGCAAAGAGATGAGGAGTGAGAGACCTTCAAGTCCCTCCTCACACCGGTTCAGGTTAAGACCTGGGAGCTTCTGGAACGAAGTCGAAGGACCTTGCTCCCTAGGGATACTTTCGAATAAGGGGATAAGAAAATCCCCGATCCTGATGAATGGGTTATAGAACCCAGCAGTCATAAGTGCATGTTAAAAGATGATGAAAGCAGATAAAGATGAAACTAGCCAAACAAGAACAATCCGACAAAGGGGTACTAAGTCCTCAGTGGAGTCACCAAGCTGGTTAGATGCCTCAATCTCGCCCTCCGAATCCCTGAGGGATTGGGCAGCTCGTGTCTCGGGTTTTGAGGAAGACACGGGACATTCGTGAGATCTCTGTCTTGGGAACCTCATTCAAAAACAGGGGTAGGTGTTACCAACTAGTTAGAGAGAAATTTAAAAGGTGGGTTCGGGACTTACTCAAGCTAACTTGCGTGGGCGCCTCTTAGATCACGAAGAAAGCCCCCCAATAATGAAACTAGTTCAGAAACACCTCCTTTGGCTTCTATTCTTCTTATTTTTTGCTTTCTGCAATCGCATACATATATGGAAAAGGTTATGGGACAAGTGGGTCAGGCCTCACCCTTTTCCTCTTTTATGAACTTATGCAAGCATGCATATTCGAAAAGAAGAAAGAAAGATAGGGGAGAGAAGGATTCGACCACGCGAGAAGGTCAGGACAATGACTAGGTTGGTGGATAATTGACATAATGTGGTGGCGAAATGGGCTTTGTAACTGAGATCGGCTCACGAGATCGCTACTAGACGTTAGTGAGGATATCGACTAGCTAGGCACGATGGTCGGTCTGTCATGGCAGTAAAGCGGGCCAAGCGAACCTGCTGCAACAACATTACGGCTAGACGACATGACTGCTATGAGATGCTAACCTCAATCCCCCTTGGTCTAATGAGAGAGTAGCAGAGGGATGGTTAAAGAGAAGAAGGGGATAGACAAAAGGAGATAGAAGAAGGAAGAGGAGATGCAGTCAGCACTAAGCATTGTCGACTGTTTCAGAAGATGGGAGAGAGAGGAAGAAGTCGGCTCTAGGTCTCATCGACTGATAGAAGAAGAGAGAGAAGACCAACCGGTGCTAAGCCTCACCGACTAGTAGAGAGAGAAAAGACAACCGGTGCTAAACCTCATCGACTGGTAGAAGAAGAGAGAGAAGACCAACCAGTGCTAGGCCTCGCCGACTGGTAGAGAGAGAAAAGACAACCAGCACTAGGCCTCGCTGACTAATAGATGAAGAGAGAGAAGACCAACTAGTGCTAGGCCTCACCGACTGGTACAGAAAGAAAAGACAACCGGTGTTAGGCCTCATCGATTGATAGACGAAGAGAGAGAAGATCAAACGGCACTAGGGCTCGTCGACTGGTAGAGAGGGAAAAGACAACAGGCGCTAGGCCTCATTGACTGGTAGAAGAAAAGAGAGCAAACCAACCAGCGTTAAGGCTCGCTGACTGACAGAGGAAGAGAGAGGAAACCAATCGTTGCTAAGTCTCACCGACAGATAGATGAAGAGAGAGAAGACTAACCAGTGCTAAGTCTCACTGATTGATAGAGAAAGAGAGAGAAAGTCAATCGGCACTAGGTTTCATCTGTTAGCAAAAGAAGATAAGGGAGACAAAGCAAGAGAAGAGAGAGAAAGAGAGAGCAAGAGAGAAGAGAGAGAGAATAGAGAGAAAGAGAGAAAAGAGAGAGAGAAGAGAGAGAGAGACGAGAGAGAAAGAGAGAAGAGAGAGAAAGAGCGAGAAATAGAGAGAAGAGAGAGAGAAAGTTGCTTGCTTAAGAGTATCGACCCTTTTCCTCTCTCTCCTTCTGAGACGTACTCACAGGCTCAAGCAAGGGATTGAAATTTTATTGAATCTTCAAATAATCCACTCAAGACCAAGAGGTGGTGGGGGATCTCCGTGTGTTTCTTTTACATGGGTGGATTGATCAAAATTAGACCTAATTGCTAAAAATTAAGATTTAATTGAATTAAAAGAAATTCTAAAAATAGGTACAAAAGGGGTGTTTCGCCCGTGCCTAAAATGTGTAGAATTTCATAACAGTCCCTGTGGCAGCCCGAGAACTTGTGTGATCTTTCGTGGCTGACCCGGGGTTGTTTTGATGCCCATTTAATCAAAAGATTATTGTTTTCTTATAGGGCTCTACATGACGATTGTTTTGATACCAACTTCGATCCATGAATCATGTTTTTGAGCCATGCACACGAGACTTGAAATTTGTTTGAATCTTGGAAATTTCAGATCGGTAGTGTGATCTTTCCTTAATGTTTTTCTATGATTCCTTCATCGAAGCCCACTAAGCATGTCATCACGATCACATGGAAACATTCGGAACACGATTTGGAGCTCGAACGAAGATTTCACAACTTTTGACTTTTTGCGGAAATCTAAAATCTGACGGCTGGAATTTCAATAAATTCGTCAGCTTCATGCATGAAATCTAACCGTCCATCATGTACGTGGTTCAGTCCAATGATAGCTCTGAAGCTTACGCACATAATGGAATTAGTTTTACGTCGATCTGTTGTGCAACCATCGTGATTTGGTGTGTCGCTGCTGAATTTTCTACAACTTCTTCACGGATTGGCTACTTCTCTTTAGCTTTTCTCCCTGCTCAAATATGTCTCTAGGCGTGCCACATATGGAATTGCTCATCTTAATGAGACGAATACGCTTATCAAATTAAAGAGTGATCCAATTTGAAATGAGTGAGTTACGGGCCCCGAAAGTGACAGACACTGTTAAAACAATCACCTTTAATGGTGTTCTGGTGCGGTGAGGCCATACGAGAATAATGTGCGACCTCTCCTTTTTCATTGTTTTTCTTATATCTTTTTTCTGGAGCGTCTGATCAAATCGAAACTTGGCCCATAGAGGTTTTTACCATGCCAGATCCAATAGAAGTGGTTCCATAGGGATTTGAGGCACCGAAAATATAGCTCCAATTGTAGGATCCGTTTCAGGGTGATAGAGGCCAATTTTTTTAAAACTGTTTCTTTATGTTTATTGATTTAGACATGTCTGGTCGTGATGAAACTTGGTAGGTGGTCTTTTGAAGTATTGATGATGATCTTGAGCAATTATGGTGCCATTCTGAGACTGTTAGAAATTTTAGCCTTGGACCTTACGCAGGTAATGCAATTGGTTTCGCATCGATCGGGTACAGGGGTGTTAATATATGACCGCTCGAGTGGGTCGTGCTACTACTGATTTTCTTGCAACCTTGATCACGAATTACCAACTTCTCTCTAGCTTTTATCCCTAGTCAAGCATCGTCACAAGCCGTGCCACATATCAAAACGCTCGTCTTGACGAGATGAACACGCGTCTGAACTTCGAGGTCAATTCGACTCAAAATAAGGGAGATATGAGTCCTCAAATTTTTTGTTCATGACTGTGAAAACCCGTCTCCTTTAATGGAAATTGGTGCAAGGAGGGTGCACAGGAATAGCGTGTGACCTCTCCTTTTTCAGTCTTTTGCCCATAACTTTAGCCTGGATCATCTGTTTAAGCTGAAACTTGACCCCAAGGGGCTTTCAACCGTATCAGATCCAATAATAGTAGTCCCACAGCCATTTGATTCTCCAAAAATAGGGTTCCAGATATAAGGACTGTTTCAAGGTGCAAGAGATCGATTTTTCTAAAATTGTTTCTTTATCTGCACTGCCTTAGACATGTCAGATTGCGACGAAACTTGGCAGGTGATGTTTTTGTGTCCTTAGGAACATTTTCACCTATTTTGGGGCAATTATGAGACTATCAGAACTATAAGTTAGGGCTTTACTGACCGGCTTCTCTATTATTCCACATCGAGAACCCAAGGTGTTGAAAAATGTCTTCAAACAGGGGCATCACCACTTTACCCCTTGTGGGTACCTTCAGCACTTCACCCCTCGCAAGTACCGTCAACTCTCCACCCCCCGCTGGTTCCTTCAACACTCCACCCCACGCGGGCACCTTCAACGTTCCACTCCCGCGAGTACCTTCAACACTCCACCCCCAGCGGGTACCATCAACTCTCCACCCCCCGTGCCTACCGTCAACTCTCCACCCCCCGCCGATGCCTTCAACACTTCAACCCTCGCGGGTACCTTCAATGCTCCACCCCCTGCGGGTACCGTCAACTCTCCACCCCTCGTGAGTACCATCAACTCACCAACCCCCACAGGTGCCTTTTACACTCCACCCCCCATGGGTACCTTCAACGCTCCACCCCCTGTGGGTACCTTCAATGCTCCACCTCCCATGGGTGTCGTCAACTCTCCACCCCCTACGGGTACCATCAACTCTCCACCCCCCACGGGTGCCTTCAACACTCCACCCCCCGCAGGTGCCTTAAAGACTCCAACCCCAACGGGTGCCTTCAACACTTCACCCCCCACGTGTATTGTCAACGCTCTAACTCCCACGGGTTTCATCAACACTTCACCCCCCCCCCCCTGCGGGTACCGTCAACACATCACCCCCCACGGGTGCCGTCAACTCTCCACCCTTAAGGTTGCCATGAAACACAAATTTCCCACAGAAGCCACCCTCATCGACCCTCTGCAAGCACATTCTGGCCGAGTCGCAACAAAGCCACCCTCTTTGGGGCAACACCTTGTCCTGCATGGGCACACCCCGCCTCGGCCACCTACCATTACATCAACTGGAGGAGGAGCCACGTCAATCGGACTCCACTGTCAAGGCTCACTATGCTAGTGACCTCCCTCTCCCCTTGAATAAAAAAGAAGAAGCCAGGTGCGATGGCAATCACCACGAGTAAAAGAAAAAGAGCTTCAAGCGGACGTAGCCAAAGAGGCTATGGGTAAAAATGCCCCAAAAAAAATGGGGCATGGTGAAAACCCGCAAAGGCACCATGAGTAAAAATAATAGGCAGGCATGGTCACAGAGCCTTGAGTAAAAGAGTCCTGAGAAAAAAAAACCCACAAGGGCACCATGAGTAAGAGCGAAAACCAAAAGTTGTGGACGTGACCTCGAAGTCATAGGTAAAAATGTCACAGTAAAAGGATTTGGTAAAAACCACTCTGTTGATATCATTTCCACTTGGTTCAAGTGAAAACCCGCAAGGGCGCTTGAATCGCATCCAATCCCGAGCCTCAGTGCAACCCAAAAAAAATCTCCGGCCCCAGTATCCCTCAAAAAACATCTTCGCCCCAGTGGAGCATCCCATCTCGGGCCTCAGTGCCACCAAAAAAAATCTTTCCATCACCAATGCCACTCAAAAAAAATCTCAGGCCCCAATGCTACATCCAATCCCAGGCCTTAGTGCCACTAAAAAAAAATCTCTGGCCCCAGTGCCACTAAAACAAATCTCTTGGCCTCAGTGTCACCCAAAAAAAAATATTTTCTGCCCCAGTACAACTCAAAAAAAAAAACTCTGGCCCCAATGCCACCAAAAAAATATTTCTGGCCCCAATGCCACTTAAAAAAAAATCTCCGACCCCAGTGCCACAAAAAATCTTTCCGACTCCAGTGCCACTCTCAAAAAAAAAAAAATCTCAGGCCCCAGTGCCGCATCCAATCCTGAGCCTTAGTGCTTCCACAAAAATGCCAACTTCCTCTACTCCGTACTAAAATTCAGCATCCAGGGTGAAGTCTCTTGAAATAAGACCACCTTAGGGGCCACCTCCCTATCACGTCAAAGTAATTCGAGAGACCCCCAATCAGACTAGTAGTGCTTGAGCCTAAGAGGTACCTAACTTGCCTTTCTTCTCATCAAACTCTAGCATTCAGGATGAAGTCTCTTGAAATGAGATTGCCTCAGAGGCCACTTCCCTATCACGTCCGAGTAATTGGAGAGACCCCCAACTAGACTAGTAGGGCGTGAGCCGAAGTGGTACCCTCCTTGCCTTTCTTCTCAACAAACACCAGCATCCAGGGTGAAGTCCCCTAAAATGAGACTGCCTCAAAAGCCCCCTCTCTCTCACGTCCAAGTAATTCGGGAGAGCCCCAAATGGACCAGTAGGATGTGGACCGAAGATGTACCATGCTTGCTCACCACCACCTAGTGTTTCTATTTGGTTAAGAATAAAGCCCACAAAAAAGGCCCCATTAACTAGAAGACCAGGACTTCTCCAGCCAAGATGGGATAAAGCCCATGAAAAGGCCTCCACCGGCTGGAAATTAGGAGTTCTCGTTGATACAAAAGTCGTAAGCCCGCTGAAGGAAGACCATCAGCTCAACTTCCTAGAAAACGGATTCCTACGGAACCCGAAGAACGTCCCTCAACAAGGCACTGGACCATTAGAAGCCACATTGGTCAACCCCCAGTCAAGGAAAAATATCAGCAAGGTCTACCCCTCAAGGACTGTGTCGATGCCAGTGATCAAGAAAAAACTTTATTTTAGAGACAATAAACACATCTTAGCAAGGATTCGCTAGAGGAGCTACGACGTTAAAGTTTTTTGAATGTTGTACTTCTCGCTTCTCTTGAAGCGCAACATCCATTGGGGCGAGTTGTTGTACGTCATTTTTGACATACTTCCATCGCTCATGCGAATAAGGGGAAAGTCGACGACAGCTTGGTCCTATGGGTACACCAAACACCCACGAACTAATGTTGTGCCAAAAAATAAAGCCTCGGGCCACGTGACCTGGGTGCAATGCCATCGCACCAAAGAAGGGCCCTTCAACTGTACCCCTGTGTTAGCGGCTGCAGAACTGTATCAGGTCACTACCATTGCATTCAAAATGTCGAAAACCCCCGAGGACCAAATTTGGCTTCATTCAGTCCTCCCCGAAGGGGTCTACGCCCATGTGGCCTCGCAACTGGCGGGTTTCACACTAGCGCGGTGCGGCTTCACAAAACCAGTCCCCAAAAATGGGGACTATGACCATGCCTTCCGGCAATAGCTTTGCCAGGCCACAACACCTTCCTCTAAAATTGATCACGTCAGCCCTATCATTTTTACCTACATCACACAATGTGGCATGACCGAGAACCGCGGTGCTCTGAGGAAGAAGGTGTCCGCAAAACCAGAGGGAGAACCAAGGTCCAAGGAGAAGAAGCCTCGGTGTCCGTGAAGCATAGCTCGACATCCAGACCTTGGATCACTACGAAGACGAGTTCAATGCAACCACTCACGAAGAGCTACACATTGGTACAACTCTTGCATTCAATCCAAGGTCAGATGAATGCAAGTCCCTAGGTCACCAGAGAAGTGAATCCTGTCGGTTGCTGGAATCCCTTTTTCCGGTAACCTCCCATATTAGGCAAATGCACGAACCAAGACCAAATCATCCCAAACTTAGTTCAAAATTAATGCAACAACCTCCTCTCTGAATTGAAAGCAGAGCCAGGAACCAGAACAGCATAGCTCGAAGAAGCATTGGCAATCAAAGTTCACAAATCTGACCGAACTTTCACCCTGGGGGAAATGGCCATCACAACACGATTAAAGGGCATCAAAATGCTTCCAATCTAGAGAATATTGAAGATATAATGCTCAAACAACTGAATCATTGCAACAAGTTCTAGAACAAGCTTCCAAGGTCTCGCCATGGTGGTGCAACCTACATACAGGGACGGTTCTGTCATTCATTCAAAAGATCTCAGGGACATTTTTTTCATTTGCGCCTAATTTCAAGATTTATTTATATTTTATTAATTAAAAAATTGTAATTAAGCTTGGATTTTGGGCATTCACCCCTGTTTGGTGAAGCCTCTATATAATCAAGCTTAACCCATTTGTAAACGGATGCTCTCCTTTCAAGCCCCAATACCCCCAAAGGCTTAGGAAGAATCAAGGTTAGATTGTGTTTGCCTCATTAGCTTGTTTTCACTTGTGAGTCCCCAATCCCCGTGGGAGAGGAGAGAGGGAGAGAGAAAACTTTGAGAGAGAGAAGATACCCTTAAGTGCACGGTTCTGCGGGCACTCCGACCGTGTGGGTCATCTTCCCTCTCTCCTAAGCTGAGTCACCCCTTCTCCCTCTCTCTCACTCTCACCTTCGAGCGCAACTTCATCAGCGCGGCAGCCCGCGTCCCCCCGCAAGCCCGCAGACGTAAGTAAACCCATAGGTCTCAACCCTAGAGTTTCCTCACGCCCCTTTTAGCAGCCAGCCAGTCCCCTCAGGAGGCCGACCAAGGAGTAGGGAAATTCAGATCCCATTTTAATAGCATAGAGACAGAAGAGAGATGTTGTGAGCTTGAAGCTGGCCCACGTCCAAACCACGTTGACTAGCAGCCCGAGGGCTTCATAATTTCTCTAAGAAGGCTATCCGCCCAGGCATGTCCTCGAACCGCTCAATCCTCGAACCGCTCAAGCAACGTAAAGAGTATATGTGCTCCAATTGCAAAATCTCTCTCACTGTTGGAAGTAGGAAGGCCCGCGAGCTCCACATGCCGCTCCACAATTGTTCGAGATAGGGTTTTCGCCTCCTGACATGAGGGAAACCATGACCCCACCGACATCAGAGAGACTTATTTTAGAACGGATTTATTTTTGGGAGTTACAAATTTATTTTAACAACAATCTTGTAATCATTTTTTGTTCATGAAATTAAAATCTTCCTTTGTATTGAATTCTCCTCATTACTCTGTGTATTCGCCTTTCCTTTCATTCCCATGGCTTGCTCGCCTCATTTTTTTTTTCTTGGTTCAGTTCTTATCCCTGTTGATGGTGAGGATAATAAATGGTCTGAAGGATGCTTGTTTTTTGCATGTGGGGAGACTGTCGCATGCCTTGGCAAGGATGGTTGGGATGCCCTTGCGGGTTTTCATCCTAACCCTTGGGGTATACGCGGTTTCTATTTTTTGCAAGGACCCCGCTCTTCCTTTTTTTTTTTTTTTTTTTTTTTTTAAGCACTTGACTGCAGAGGGTCCTGTGTGTGCGGATAGCAAGAGGAATGTGGTTCGATTGTCTATCCAGTGTAGCAGTGCATGAGTGTGTGCTGAGCTCTTGAGTGGGCTCAAGATTTGTGTGGGCTGAGGGAAAGTATGGTGTACTTGAGTGGTGTTTCTTTAGAAGTGGGCGTGCATTTTTTTTTGAACAGAGACAAGCATGCGGGGCAGTAAATTTTGAATGAGAGGACTGCATCGAGATTTCACAATGTGTTGATTACGTATCCTCTAAGCTTCCTAGGGACGGAGCATGATCTTTCGCACGTGTGACATGTCGCTTCGTGCGCTGTTCGTACTTCTGTACCTCTGAGTCATGCGGCGCTTTGCTTCACATGGAGGTTGCACTTCCGTGCCCCAGAATCTTGTGTTGTTTGACTTTGCGTGTCATTCGCACCTCTTTATGACTGGACCACGTGTCACTCTATTGGTTTTGTGTGATATGTCATCTTTATATTCGGCTTTATAAAAGGGGCACGCAGGGGTATTTTTCATTTTTTTACCAGGGATTTTCATCCAAAGTAAAAACCTTAATTTTCATTCTGCCTTCTGGCTGTGCCTCTTTCATCATCGTTCTTGAGTAGAGCCCCTTGCCACCAAGTGCTTATTAGCAGTAATGGCTGGTATGAGTTTGACTCCTTCTCAAAGTAGTGTTCGCTTCTTTATTTGCTCTAGGGTGCTTTTGGTATGGCCATGTTGTTGTTTCTTTCTGGGGCTAATTTTTCTTCTTGCTTTTTCTGGTTCTTCTTTGTAGTGGAAATTCTAGACATGAACAGTATGTCTCTTGAAGAGGAAAATGGAATTGATTCATATACTAACGTTTCTTTTGTCAGGGGAACTTCTCTTGAGGCCCTCGCACCTTCTTGCAAGATATAGCAGCCTTCAAGCACCACCTATGCTACATAAGTTTCCCATCCCAGTAGTCGTGAAGATGTTGGCCTGGGACATTTGTCTCTACAGGGCAGGACAAAGTCCCTTTTTGATGAACCTGGCTCCATTTCAAGGTGTGCCAAGGGAGATGCGGTCCTTAGCCATGAAGGAAGATCGGTCCAGGGCATCGATGCTAGTCCCGAGTGAGGCCAAAGGACCCCTGTCAGTGCAGGGTCGAGGAGTATTCCCTTGGGAGCAGGGGAGGAAAGGCGATAGGGAGAAAAGAGAAAAGGAACCGACGGTCCCCAGTTGATCCCTTAGTTTTGAAAAAGTGCACCTGTTCAAAAAGAAGAGGCTTGTCCGCTGCAGGTGCGTCACTGGCAACTCCTGGTGCCAAGCATGTGAAAGTTGAGGCTTGTGCTGTTTCAACTCCACCTCCCACAATGTCGACATCGATTGATATCGAGACCATGGATGTGGTCCCGAATGTTGACACGGCAACTTCAGAGGCTTCCACGCCAACCGTTTCAGAAACGGGGCCAAGGGCAAGATTCAGTTCGAAGATTCCTTCTTCGATGCCAGCAGTGCCATTAGGTCTAGAGGTATATGTTCTAGGGGTAAAGACTGGAGATCCATCGCTTGGTCATGTCACTGTTCTCCTTGATTCTTTGGCCCTCAGGATCAGGGATTCAGCAATTGATGTTCCCTCGCTTGCTACCATTGGTTCCTCGACCCCGCCCCCATCAACACTGAGTTTTAAAGTGCTTGTCGTGAGGCACATTCTTTGGTTGAGCATTTAAAGGATTAGGGAGTGTGCCCTCTCTAATCTCAAAGGGGAGATCTAGGTTGTTGAGACTTGCGTGACTGGACTAAAGGCCGTGTATGATGACGAAGAGACCTTCGACCAGCTGAAGGGGTTGCTGCGGAGTCTTGCGGATTTGGGAGTTGTCACATCCTGACCCCTGTCGGAGGGCGACAAAGCACGGGATCGCGACCGGAGGTCGCAAACGTCACTCAATTGGGAATGGCTCAACCCATAAAGACACGGAATTGAGAGCAAATCAAGAAAGAAAACTAGAATAAATCCATTCATCAAACAAGAATCAAACCAAAGGTACAGCCATTTCATTCATTCAATATCAAAAGTCTTTACAATTCTTAGAGGCACTACTGACCAAAAATACACAAAATGAAGTATACTTCATGCTGCTGAAATCACCAAAACATACGGTGAAAGTCTTCAGAAGATGGCTTCTCAAACTTCTTAATTTTGAGTTTCAAGCCTTCAAATTTCCACCCACCTTTGGTACAACAGCCACCACCGTTCATTTTATAATTATGAGATTAAGAGGGAATGAGCTAAAAGTTCAGTAAGTAGATCACTACCCTTGCATTCCTGACTAACAGTATATATACATGATAACATGCCCATAGTTCATCAAAAATTGCATGTATCTTACAGAGTGTAGTCACATATCAAAGTACACATGAATGTTATATAACAAGGGTAAGAATCAGCATTACTTGTCCTCAAGATGGCATCTACCAGTTAATGTCAAATAGTCTTACAAAATACAGAATTCTGATCAGTAAAACAGATTAATTTACTCCCGAAGTAGAAGCCACATCAATCAGGCTAAGCCAATCCTGTAACTTGGGACTTCTACCCTCATTTAATAGGGAGGATAATGACAAGTGGGTACCCCACTTCGTAATATCCTCACTCACACACACATCCCTAGTGCTCTTTGGAGTTTTTGATAGGCTGAGGCCATGCAAGACACGACCCTCACTTGTGCCTTAGGCAAGAGGACGTTACACTACCATTGGAGGACCCAATGCTTAGTGCCTATGATAATTAGGGGGACCCTCCCAGTTATTTACAGTTACATCTCAACTCCACTCCAATCATAGGAATCGAGGTACATAATACTCGACTACTAATGAAGGACCCCTTGCATAGCAGTCACAGAAGCAGAATATCCACTACCAATGGATGACCTATTGCATAGTGGCAGGAAATCACAGGATAACATAATTCATATAACAGAATCAGAATCCCCTACCAATGGAGGACTCATTGCATAGTGGCTAGAAATCACAGAATATCAGTAGTAGAATATCCACTACCAACGGAGGACCCATTGCGTAGTGGCTAGAAGTCGCAAAATATCAGTTTTTATATAACAAAGTCAGAATATTCACTACCAATGGGGGCCCCATTGCATAGCGCACACGACATGTATAACAGTATCAATATGACAGAAATGACAATATCTACTACCAATGGAGGACCCATTACGTAGTGGCCAGAAATCAGTATTCATAGAGCAGAATCAGACAGTATCAGTATCACATTGCTTTTAAAAGTATCAAATTCAGAATCATATTATAATAGTATCAACATTATATGATCGCATTATCAGAGTCACAAAGTCTCGCTGTTGTTGTCACATTTCCTGCAATTTCAGGCAATGACATCCATTCAAAACATGGTCATAACTCCCAATTCCTTTGGAAGTTAAAAATGGTTCCAGAACTAATTTTGTACTAGACACTCGTACCCTTCAAATGGGAGTGGTTTGAATACAATTGGGCCCCATTTGACCTCTTAAAGGTTCCAATAGGTGAGGGTTAACTAGCTACACCCAGTTGTGTATAGTGGACAGTCTTCATGTCACTATAACATGCAAACCGTGAGATAACTTGAGATGGTTTCAGATTAAAACTTTAAGCCAATACGTATATATTTCTAACAAGGTACATTTGAAAGAATTTGGTGGTTCAAAGATAATGCCAAACAAGGTGATAATTCTGCATTTTATCAATACTGCCCACAGTGACATACCTTCATAGGCTGAAGTATAACTTTCAATCTAAAAAGAATTTCAAAATAATTTTTACATGAAAATTTTATTCCATTCAAAGATCTTTCAAATGGATGTTCTTTAGCTAAAAATGGACTTCGTTTGGTTAGTTAAAATTAGTGACCACAACAGCATCAGTGGAAAATCTAGGAAAACAATCAACAATGATATACTCTCATTTTGAAACATAAATTCATTTTCATAAAGAATTTCAGCAGTAAGAAAAAATGAACATTTTACTAGACTTGTATATCTTTTCAACGAGTGGTTTGAGGTCAATCGGACCCAATTTGCCAGTTCAATTCCATAACTCTCATTTCATGATGAGAAATATGATAACAACCATTCTCTCACAAAGTGAACACACATAACATGCATTTCTTACACAATCTAAGAATAATACATTCATTCTCAACATCCATCATTATCATAGAACAAAAACCCCAAATTCTACAACACATACACTTTTATTGCTCATTTCTCATGCATCCTTATGACTACAATGTAATGGTGATGGATCTACTTATTTGAATAACAATGGTATCTTCTCCAATCCTTTCTTCGTAGCTCTCACCCTCCCAACAATGGCTTCCCTCCAATAGTCACTTCTTTAAACCTTGGGTCTTAGAGAGGGGAGAAATGAGGGAAGAGTGAGTGGCGTGGGTGAGAGAAGAGGCTTAAGTACTCTTAAGTTTGGAGTGGTGGTCCAAGTGTCATCAAAAGACTTAAAATCTGGACAAGTGGCACTCACATCAGCATGCATCTAACAAGTGGAACTCATAATCTATGCATATCAGTAATACAGTCGACATTGGTCTCCTTCTCCTACATAGCTGGTGCTGGCCTCTACACACGGCACAGTCGGCGCTGGTCTCTATACACAACACAGTCACCTTTGGCACTTCTTCTCCTACATAATTGGTGCTGGCCTCCGCTTCTCCTACATAGACGGTGTTGGCCTCTGTACACAACACAGTCGGTGTTGGTCACAACTCAGCCGGCATTGGCACTTCTTCTCTTCAGAGTCGGCGCTACACATAACTCAACCGGTGCTGGTACTGTTTCTCTTCATAGCCGACACTGCACATAACTCAATCGATGCTTGTACTTTTTTCTCTTCACAGTCGGCACTGAACATAACTCAACCGGTGTTGTATCCTTCCATCCTCTCCATCCCACCGTGCATTCTAACTGATCGGGAAAATTTTGGGTCGTCACAGGAGCCGAGGCTCTTTGTTGCAAGACTGAAGTGCAGGTGTCTCATGAAACATACTTGGCCTCTTTGAGGGTGAGGCTGGATAATCATCAGGCTCTCGTGAGGGGCCACGAGGAAAAGAAGGAGCGGCTCGCCTCTCATCAAACTCGCCTTGTGAAGGAAGAGGGGACCTTATCTCACGAGATTCTGGCTGCAGAGGATGAGATCCCTTTATTGCAAGTCTGCGTGGCTGATTTGAAAGACCGTCGAAAGTGGTATTGGGAGGTGATAGCCATGAGGTCCCGAAGGCTAGAGCAACTGAGCTCCGAGGCGAAGGCGGTCCTTGTTTTGTCCCAGACAGTAGCTGAGGACATTGCTCGTGGTTGCACTGAAAAGCGTGCTGGAGCTGAAGGCAAAGATGCATGAGGCTCTCAATTGTTTTTAAGGGTTTTTCATTTCATTTTATGAAACTTCAAAGCCCGTCTAATTTTTTAATGACTTGACGCATGAATGAAATGATTCTCTTTCTTCTTCCTTATTTCCACGCTTAGTCCATCGATGGTTTGCTTCTCTTACTTCTGCTTCAAACTTTATCTTTTACCTCCTTGAGAAGAGAAATGGGGGATGAACTCAAAGGCTTGCTGGGAAGGCATTTGAATTCTTTCATGGTTGTCTTAAACGCCGGACAGGGTTTTCGTTCAAGGCTTCTTCTTTATTTTATTTTATTTTTTATTTTTTTTTTGGGAGGTCGTTTTAAGGTCATGCTGTCGTGACCATGGGGAGGCATTTTTAAGGTATTTCCCTCGAGACCGCTAGCATGGTATGCTTTTAGGTTTCCTTGCCCATATAGGGTTCATCCTGGATGGTCCTTGCAGTAATGTATTGACCACCCTCAGTAAAGAGAACTTGCCTTGGGATGAAGTCATGAAGGGTTGGAAGAGGGGCAAAGGATCCCAACTTGATGGGGTAATGAGGGAGTTTGAAATTATGATGTTGTGCCCATAGGCCCCTCTCATTTTTCTCCCTTTCTTTTTGTGAACAAGGCTCTTGAGATCGGGTTGGAAGATCGACCTTTGTTTGACGAGCAACCTCTCTTTTGAGACTTTTCATCCTATCACGACCATGATATACTTCCCATGGTGTGGGTGCTCTTGTAAGGATGTGGGGAGTAGGCATTTTCAAGGTACTAGTGGCAGGACTTAGAGCTTGTCTAGACTCCTCCTATTGTTGAGCCTTGTCTTCATGAGTTTCCCTTGAAGTTGGAGATTGTGCATCCGTTAGGACTATCTTACCATTTCGTAGATACCTTTCTAGGATGGATCGGAATCTGAAACAGTGGCATAAGTCGTGCCCCTTCAGTTGATGACAGTGGTACCAAGAGTCTTGATCTCTTTTGGCAATCTGCCTTCATTTCTGGGGTGCACAAGGCGCTATCATCTTGTACTGAACCATTATGTCGAAGAGGGCGGGAAACATGTGGCGAGATAGTTTAGTCACAGGGGCATTGTCAGTCGATTCCTCTTGGACTGTGACCATATGCGAAGATTTTGAGGCTTGAAAAGCCTTCTTGAGGTTCTTCAAGTCGATTTTCCTTTTTTGGATTAAGGCCTTAATGTGCTCCTTCAGCTTAATGCAATTCTACACTTGGTGGCTTAGCGTTCGGTGATAGGCACAGTAGTTGTGGTGATTTACAAGTTCTGCATGTTCCGGATGTTTGATGGTAGGAAGGACCACCATATCTTATTCGATTATCCTTAAGAGAGTTGGCACCCATGCCTTGTTGAAACTATATTGCTCATTTAATCTCCTCTCGAACTCTTCAGTTTGATAGTAGCCTTGCGGTGG
Organism: Amborella trichopoda; assembly: GCF_000471905.2. The sequence goes on from NW_006498220.1 coordinate 2,702,628, forward strand.
AGGCACTCTATCATAATTTTGTTTTTGAGGTGGTTGTTGTTGCTGCTCCCCATGATTCTTAGATGGTAGCCCTCGGGAGGTGTCTAATGTTGGCCAAGGAGCAACATTAGCCGCAAGCTTAAGGTGAAGAGAGGTGGTCGTGACCGCTGCGCTGATCAGATTCTTGTGTTGCTGATGCAGGGGTTAGTCCTATTATTACGGACTTGACACCACCACCCCCCTTGAAGCCTGGGCTTGATTTCCCGCATGATGCCTTAGGAAGCTTTCTATCTTAGCTTCCTTCATGATCATTTCGAAGAAGGTGGTGGGGTTAGAGGCTTCAACATATAAGGATTTTTTTTTCTTCATGTTCCCTATACATGTTTGTACAGCTTCAATCTCGCCCATGGGGTTGCTTTTGCACATGACAAGATCTCTCCACCTCTGGATGTACTCGACCACTAACTCATCCGCAACCTGAGTCATTGTGAGGAGTTTTATTGGCTTGAACATCCCGTTCTGCTTCGTAGAGGCATTTATAGAACAATTGTTCCATCTCTCGCTAGGAGCTGATGGAGTTTGGTGGCAAGCCCGCATACCACTTGAAAGCGAGCTCAATCAGAGTTTCTACAAACTACCGGACCAGCAGTTTGGGGTCCAAAGCTGATTTTTGAATGGGCCACGTGCTGCTAGGGTGAGCCCATGCCATCAAAAGATCGGTAATATCCCTTTTTGATACCTGATAGGGAAGGGGATTTGATAAATCTCAAGCTCCGGTAGATCTTCCCCCAGAATCGAAAATGACACCAATTTCCTTCCCAACTGGCTCGCTCCACGAAGGCACTGGCAAAGTTAATCAACTCGGGCAACGTATGACGCCCGGGCAGTAGGGAATTCATAATTTTCCTTGGGGACTTAGATCTGTTTGAAGAAAAGGGGTGCTGATTGGTCCTCGCTGAGGGTGTCCTCCTACCCCGAGCCCTGCTGCGGGGGCTAGCTAGTACATGTAAGGAAGGAGGAGTGGAGAGGACGGTGGTCAAGGAGATCTTCTTTGAGTACCATGTAGCGAGTGGCTTTGGGACAGTTAGGGGCACGATGTACTCTCTTTTCCACTTTCTGTCGACAATGCCATTAGACCTGCATGTGTGTGCATGATCCACAACAGTATTTGGGGTGGTTTTGGGTCCAACCCCTTGTGAACCCTTGTGAAGTGAGAGGTTGAGTATTTACAGTACTCGCCTCTCTAGTTTGAGAGGCCTTGGAGCCTCCAACATGCATGTGCACTTGTTTGTGAGACCTTCAGTAGTATCGAAAGTCATGTGTTCGTTTGGTTACAACCTTTGGGCTGCCCAGAGGTATAGGATTAATATGCCTGGCATTGGTGGTATTAGAACCACCTGTGTTGAGTCTTGGTCCGAAAGAACCCGAATCAATTGAGGAGATCGGGGTGGGTTGTTGCCTACCCCATCTCGTCATAGTGATGATTAGACCATCAGCCATGACGTGAGTGCATGTGTACGAGGCAAGTGTAGGGCCATTTGGACTGTCGTAAGAATCGTCAGAGCGTGGCGTGTGCAATGGCATGCTAGTGGTAGCAACGCCCTTGTGCGACAAGGATGGGGTTACCTTTTGGTTACCCACAAAGACGATGGTCTTATTGAGACCTACCTAGCAAAGAGGAGTTGTCACGACCCCATACCGTACAAGCCAGAGGATGACAGAGTACGGGACCACGACAGGAGTAGTGGCGCAAGGATCACGTTGAAGCTTGCGACTGGCAGGGTATCCGCCAGTGACAGGGTGCTTACACGAGGGGGTGGCTGTGGTGCCACCCATGCAGTTGACATCAATGGATTTCCCTTTGACGCCGGAGGAGGAGGGACAAGGGATTTGAGCTCTTGTGCCTTGAGTTTTCCTAGGTTGGACTACGATACCAGGGTCAGTTAGGTTGCTTGAGTAGGATTGAGGGGAGGCGGGATCAGCTGATCCACTCGCCTCAGATGAGGTCTCAAATATGAGGACAAAGAAATCCCCAATTTGCAAAAAGGAGGGATAATGGAACCCCATTGTAATTTTAGAGAGAGAAAGAGGAGAAGCTTTAACATGAAAATAGTTTGAGCCACCTATAGGGTGGCGTGTCCCTAATGGAGTCTCCAGTTGGTCGGGGCTTGATTTCCTTTTAGTCCTTGCACGGGGGGGCAGGGGAGATGTGTGAGGGGAGGAGATCCTCTCTCAAACAACCGCGGAGGGCCTCGCGTGCTGCACACTTGCAGTGCACATACGCGAGCCCCCTTGAGTGCGGATATGAACCAACACAGAGAGACATTTTACGACGGGGATACGTTCAGATGCTTACCTTGCCATTTGGGGTTCAGGGACATACCCGGACAATTCACCCTCTTAGAACAATAAAGAAGCCCTCCGGTTGTCTGCCAGCTAGGTTTAGACACAGACTCTCTCTAAGATTTCAACAAATTGCTTCTTTCTCTCTCGTGCCTAAACTTGAGGTGCGGGTTCGATTGTTCTCCTCGATAATTGTCCTTTCAAGCAAGGCTGACTGACAAAAGGAAAGATTGTGGAGGAAGGACCGTGAGATCCTTCCTTTCCATTCAAGCGCTAAGCATCCGAGCACTTGAGACAACCGAAGAGTTTGAGCTCTCTTAGCGCAGCTTAGGATTACTCCTCCCAAGTTACTGAGGGACAGAGTGTATGCATCTCTCGACTCGACTCGACTATACGAGAGGAAGTTAGAGGAGTGGCCCGAGGGTTAAAACTCTTGGGTTTGCTCAGTCCACGATTTTGTCATAGATGGGGGTTACTGTGCGAGGCATGTAACAATTAAAGAGGAAGACATAGGGCTTGGGGTGTAGCCTAGTTTAGGAAAGAGATGGTATGAAACCACGCACTCAGGGTATTCTCTCTCTCTAAAATTTTTCTCTCTTCTGTCAGCAGGATTAAGGGTTTAAAAGCAAAAGACAAGTGAAACAAGTGTGATGCCTCTATTTCCATAATGAATAATCCCCTTTTTTACAATTGACCTAAGCTTGTTTATATAGAGAACTCACCAAACATGGGTGAATTCTCAAAAACTAAGTTTCTTTATGATTAAAAGAATTTAAATCAAATCTTGAAATTAGGTACAATGACCAAAATGCCCTTAATCTTTTAGGCTAATGACGATACCATCCCTCTCTGAGGAGCCTCCTGCCATAGCCAGATCTTGGAAACTTTTTCAAAAACTTGTAGTGATGGTTCAAATGATTTGCCACCATATCTTTGATCTTTGTTCGATTCTAAACATTTTGATGCTCTTTAATCGTGCTGCAGCAGACTCTTTTCGAAGGATGAAAGTCAGGCTAGATTTGTAAACTTCGATCACCAATGTTAATCGATCTATAATGCTCTGAGTATTTACTTTGTTTGTAAATGAAAGAGGATATTATCACAATCATTTTGCACTGAGTTTGGTCCCTTTTGGTCTTTATTTACAGTATTTTCGAATTTGTGAGGTCACCGAAAAAAGGGATTGTGCATGCCTTATGTCAAAGTGACGAAGTCACTACGATCTAGAACATATCCAAATTTGAGCTTCATTCTAATTCCAAACGAAGGTTCTATGGGTCCTTGAAGTTCATTCCGAGATGTGAAGTCGCAGCCTTCATGATTGGCGACTGGTTTAGTGAGGTCGTACCACGATAGTGTAAAACCTACCCGTTTTGAGGTAATTTACGCATAAAACCCTCTTGAGTGGTCCGATTGAACCCAAATTTGGTCCTCATGGGTTTTTCAACGTTGTGAGTGCAACGACGGTGGTCTGGTGCTCTTTTGAAGCCACTAGTATAGGGCTACGGTTGTAAGGTCCTTTCTTGGCATTGTAGTACTCTTTCTAGGTTGTCTAGTTTGAGGCTTATTTCGCAGCACAAGTTTGGTCTAGCAGTGTCTTGAGTACTAGCAGGATTGAGTTGTCACTAGCTCTCTCCTTATTCATGTGAGGGATGTAAGTACATAAAAATTGACATACAACAACACACTTTTCTTCTCCCTTTATAGAAAAAATGAAAGGGTTTCAAGCATACCTTGAGGCAGATCCGAAACCCGTCCGACCAACTGACGACTCTACTGGGGACACACCACCCTAAGGTTGGTCCTGTTCATTTACAAACTCACTTTGCAACTAATGCACACCTAAAAATGGACTTGGAGTTGCTAAACTCCTATATCCGGGTCGGGGATTTCATGATCCCTACACCCAAAAGTTCATCTTTTGGGAGTAAGGTTTCTCAACTCGCACCTCCCACTTTCCTCCTATGAGATAGTTGACGTGCTCGCACTCGGGCTCCAATCCAACCTAGATTGAGAAGGAAACCCCTTGGCTCCTCACTCCCCATCTCTCAGCACTAACGGTCAAGCCATTTTCACCATGTGCATCGGCAGTCCGAAGGCCACCACTCTCCATGTGCACCGCGCCACTAGCGACTCACCCACCAGTCTTCACTCAAAAGGCAGCCCAAAGGCCACCCCTCTACATTTGCTCTGTGATATTGGCAGCCCAACTATTATTGCTTATGTGGGCAGCCGAAAGACCACCCCTCATAAACTCTACGCACGTGTCAGTGGCCTACCCACTGGCACCCACCACACACTTCATGCCGACAGCTACGTCGTCGACCCTTCACACTTGAGCGACCCCCCCCCCCCCCCAACCTCCACACACCACACTTGCGACCTAGACCCCGGTCCATTCACTCTCACTCACACTGATGACGTAGCTGCCAATCTCCCACATAAGTGCGGCCCTAAGGCCACCTCACTCAATGGGACCGACATCTTAGTCGCCAGTTCCACACTTTGAGGCAGCCCAAAAGCTACCCCAACTCACTCTCACTTACTTGGCCTCTTAGGACCCGAACCCACATAAGGGTGACTCAAAGGCCACTCAGTCTACATAGCATACTATTGGTGGTCCACCCACCAAACATTCCATTTGGGGTAGACCAAAGGTCGTGCACCATCGAGCACAATGTTAATGGCGTGCCAGTTGGTCTCACTCATAGTTGCACATCTTGAATGATGGCCTCAAGGAAGCCCCATCACGTGCACTACACTGCGAGGTTGACACCTCAAAGGATAGACTCTCTTAACCACTCTGGGTCAAACCCAAAGTCGCACTCACCAAACATTTGAATCATGCACATGCCCACATGCCAAAAATATCCCGAGCTTTAAGGGAAAAAGCCAACGACATAAGCTTGCCAACTTCCATAACCCTTCCACTCAACCGACCTCCGCCCCCTCTCCAGTATTGCCTCCTAGGGAAGGTGACGCCACATGGCTCGGGGATTTCATTGAATGGTTTCCTCTCTTCTCCATTACTTTCTCTCTCTTTCTTATCCTTCCCATCTTCTTCACTCTCTCATTCTGTCTTCTCTACCTACTCTCCTCTTCTTTTACTTCTCTTCCTTACCCCATTCTTAGCCCCCACTCTTTAAGGAGACATGTTCATTGGGTTAAGCTTGGGCTCGTCCCAGCAAATCGTCATATTTCGACTCGTCTCCAAGGTACATGGGTCTAGTGCCTAGTATCTTTATCCGATCTCCGGTATCGCCTCCTAGGGGAGGTGATGCCTGAAGGTTCCAGGATTTTATCAAATGGTTTTACCTTAGCCTAAATGTCTCAAACCCCTCACCTAATCTAACCTTGACCCAACTATATCTGAAACCTAGCCTATCAAACCGAGCACAAGGACCTTCTTAAGCTAAGAGATGACTCAAGGGTCTTCAACCCGAACCAACTATGCGTGTACAAATCAAGCAAGGTTGTGAAGAAGTTGGCACTAAACTAAGCAAAAATTCTAGGGGCTTTCCGCTGGCACTCTGAGGCACTGGTATCTAAGTGGGCACATATGCCCAAGTACATCTGATCTCCCCACATTGAGTTAAGCCTTGCCTCAATACTTTCTTTTACTGGTTAGGGCCGCGCACACACCTTTTCGTAGAGAATGGTGTGAGAATGGTTTAAACTCAAAACAACTCTCTTCTCACACCATTCTCTACAAAATACAGATAGCATAACAGAGTTGTCATCTATCATCTCTCTCTCTCTCTTTCTCTTATTCATTTTTTCCCTTTTCTCTCTCTAAACAACTTAAGACTCTGGTGTCTACTGTGAACTTCAAGCTCAGGTGTATAGAGCTTTGGAGTACAAAAAGAGACCCTTCTATTTACCTGTATCTCAAGGATGAGTTGCCCATTTTATACACACCTATTACAACATCAAAGGGGGGAAAATATCATTTGGCGATAGTGCTCCTACGTGTCCGAAAATAAGAAAGATTCAATTTCGATTTTTTGAACTGATACTATTTGTTTACCTTTTTTTCACCCAACTGCTTTCCAACATTTGATACTCTACGGAGACTCCAAAACATCATCTCGTGGGCCTCAGGTGCCTCTCCGTGTTAGTGGTGACTCAAGCACATTGTGACGAAATCTTTGAAATTTGCAAGCATATTCAATCTTTTGACAACATAGGTGGAGCAAGGAAAACGTAAGAACATATAGGCTTGCAAAGGACAGAGCTCTATTAGGAAGTTCAACCGAGAACTTTCTCGGTACCTTTTTGAGCAATGAACCCGAAGACCTCTCTTCTTCATCTCTTAGAACGCCACGGTAAGGTAAGTGCTTGTCCTTGTTCACATTCTGAACCTTTGTTCCCTATGTTTGTTGGTCCTTCAAGGATCACCAAACATAGAGATGGTTATCAGTCTCTATGAAAGTTCTTGTTGGAACGTATTTTTCAGCATCTTGGTCCCTAATAGGAAGCAGGTCAATAAAGCCTACAAAACAGTGGAAATTACCGATAGTCCCATAATGGCCCCAGAATTAATCAAGATCTTCATCAGCATCTCAAAATACTACCTGCCAAGTTTCATAACGATCAGACATGTCTAAGAAAGTGAATACAAAGAAACAATTTCAGCGCTAGCACCCTCAAATAGAACCTGTAACTAAACTCATACTTTTGGTGGATCAAACAGCTATAGGACTATCGCCAATACATCTGGCACAGTCGAAAACCCTTATGGGTCAAGTTTCAGCTTAATCAGGCACTCCAATACAAAGTTATGGGTAAAATACCGAAAAGGGATAGGCTGCACACTATTCCCATGTGGCCTCACTGCATCAAAACACCATTAAAGGTGGTTGTCTTTATAGCTATAGGAAGTCACTTTTAGGGCCTATAACTCACTCATTCTTAGTCGGATCGCTCCCAAATTTGGTGAGCCTGTTCATCTCATGAAGACGAGCAATTCGATATGTGATACACCCTGTGATGATGTCTGAGCAAAGAGAAAAATTAAATGAAAGTCGTTGATCTGTGAAGGAAGTTGCAAAAAAATCAGCATCAACATGCCTCGTTCGAGCAACCAAATCACAACATTCGCATACCCGATCGACACCAAACCAATTGTATTATGTGCGTTAGGTCTGAGGCTATCTCTGGTCTGAACCTCGCAGACAATGAATGGTTGGGTTTCACACACAAAGGCATCAAAACTGCTGTAAATTTCGGCTGCCAGATTTCAAGATTCCAGTCAAAAACTCAAGACGACAAAATCTTCATCCGGACACAAAATCAAGCTACGTTTTGTTGCAACGTGATCGTGACGGTATGCTCAATGTGATTCAATGGAAAAATCACAAAGAAACATCAAGGAATGAGCACACAATCATTCCGAAGCTTTTAAGATTCATCCAAAATTCGAGTCTCATGATCATAGCTCAAAAACATGATTCATGGCTCGAAGTTCGTAAACAATGATCTTTGGATCAAACGGGCATCGGAATGACCCCAGGTCAGCAACGAAAGATCACGCAAGTTCTCGAGCAGTAGCAGGGACTGTTCTAAAATTCTACCCATTGTTTGGCCAGGGTAAAACAGCCCTTTTACACCCATTTTTAGAATTTCTTTACATTCAGTTAAATTGTAATTATCTTCAATTCTAACTAGTTTTTTGGCATACACCCACATTTTTGCCCAACTCTATATAAATATGCAAAGCTAAATTGTAAGGACCTTTGGTTCATTTCTCAATTATTCAATAAAATTTCCATTCTTGTTGAAGTTCTTGGGTACGTCTTGGAGAGAGAGAGAGGAAAGAGAAGAAAAGGGCTGGTACCTTTCAGGCAAGTAACTTTCTCTCTCGTCCCCTCTTTCTCTCTACTCCCCTCTTCTTATCTATATCTCTTTCTCTCTCCTCCCCTCTATCTCATCTCTCTTTCTCTCTCCTCCCCTATTTATCTATCCTCCCCTCTTTCTCTCTCCTCCCCAGTTTTTTGTTTCTATCTCTATCTCTCTTCTTCTCGTCTCTATCTCCTTCTCTTCTTCTAAAGCTAGTCGATGAAGCCTAGTGGCGGTTGGATTTCTCTCTCTCCTTGTCTTTTGTTGTAGTCGGTGAATCTTAGCACTGGCTGGATTTCTCTCTCTCCTTCTCTTCTATTGTAGTCGGCGAAGCTTAGCACCGGTTAAATTTCTCTCTCATTCTCTCTTATTGCAGTCGATGTAGCCTAGTGCCTGCTAGATTTCTCTCTCTCGTTCTCTTCTGTTGCAGTCAACGAAGCCTAGCACCAGTTGGATTTCCCTCTCTCCTTTTCTGTCACAGTCGACGAAGCCTAGTGTCGGCTCGATCTCTCTCTCTTACTTCTCTTCCATCACAACCGACGCAAGCCTAGCGCCGGCTGGGTCTCTCCTTTTCTTTTCTTCGGACACAGTCGGTGAAGCCTAACGCCAACTGTATTTTCTCTCTCTTCTTCTGACACAGTCAGTAAAGCCTAACATCGACTGCATTTTCTCTCTCTTCTTTTGATACAGTCGGTGAAGTCTAGCATCGACTGTATTTTCTCTCTCTTCTTTTGACCCAATCGACGAAGTCCAGCACCAACTGCATTTCTCTCTCTTCTTCTAACACGGTCAGTGAAGCCTAGTGCCGACTATGTTTTCTCTCTCTTTTTCTTACACAGATGATGAAGTCTAATGATGATTGCATTTTCTCTCTCTTCTTTAGGCACAGTCGATGAAGCCTAGAACTGATTACATCTTCTCTCTCCGCTTCTTTGTATAACACAATCGGTGATGCTTAGCACTGACTGCATCTTCCTTCCCTCTCTCTCTTTTATTCTCCCGCCTATCATGCTCTTCTCTTCATTTCTTCTCCCTCCCTCCTTCTATTCCTTTCTTCTCTTACTTTTCTTATTCTTTCCTCATAACCATCATTCTATTACTATTTCATTCGACTAAGAGGGATTGAGGTTAGCCTCTCATCGTAGTTCTATCGTCTAGCCGTAATGCTGTTGTGTCAAGATTACTTGACCCACTTTATTGCCATGACAGACTAACCATCGTGCTTAGCTAGTTAGTACTGGTAATGACTCTAATAGTAATCCTGTGAGCCGATCTTAGTTATCGAGCCCATTTTACTACCACGTCAGGCCAATTATTCATCAGCTTAGTCACCGCTTTGATCCTCCGGCTCATTCGAATTCTTCTCTCCCCTATCTTTCTTCTCATATTTTTCTTTTTGAAGGTGCATGTTTGTGTACATTCGTCAAAGAGGAAAAGGGTGAGGTCTGACCCACCTATCTTATAACCTTTGCCATATGTGTGTGTTTGCATAAAACACGAAGAATACAAGCCAAGGGAGGCGATTCCAAACCAGTTTTATTACTAGAGGCTTTCATCATGATCTAAGAGGGCACCCATGTGAGCCAACCCAAGTAAGTCTCGAACCCACCTTAAATTCCTCTCTCAACAGTTAGTAACACCTGCCCCGGTTCTCGGACACGGTTCCCGAGAGAGCGATCTCAAAAACATCCTGAGTATTCCCTCGAAACTCGAGATGCATTCCACCAGATCATCCAAATCTGGAGGGTGAGATCGAGGCACCTAACCAGCTTGGCGACTCCACTAGGGACTTACTACCCCTTAGTTGGATCGTTCTTGTTTGGCTAGTTTCTTCTTTTATTATCTGCTTTTGTTATTCTTTTGCATTTTATTTGTGGCTTACGGGTTCTGTAACCCATTTATCCAGATCGGCGATTTTCTTATCCCTGCATTCAAGAGTATCCCTAGGGAACAAGTTCGTTCGACTTTGTTCCCAACCATCCTCTTGAGCAAAGACCCCTTGTCTAGCTCTCAGGTCTTAATCTGGACCAGTGTGAGGCAGGACTTAAAGGTCCCTCACTCCCCATTTTCGCGCTCTGGTGGAAACTCCAGCAAGGCACCCTGCATAGGTAGCACTTTTATTGCCCCACATAGCATGCAGCAAGCTTCCAGCAAGTCACTTGCCAGTCATGTTCCTGAGGTACGTCGGAAGGCTATCTAGTCCCTTTCTACAAAAGGCAAACAAGTTGCCATTGCTTTTGTGGGTCGTCATAAGGCTATGCCCCACATTTCTGCACCATTGGTCTCTATCCCTAGAGGCTCAACACATTCAGGTGGAAACCCCACGATCTCCACCCCTCACACACACCACAAGGCTCGTGGATTACCCACTCGAGTCACAACTCAGGGTAACCCTTTTATTACCTCGAGTTCGTGTCCAAGATCGAACCTTCCAAGGCCAGGTCCTGTGCACGCTACACATATGCATCTCACCGCTCGAGGCAATGCCATTGTTACGCTAACCCAAGTACAAGGGACACGACCCCCTCGTCATCCTACTCCGCACACACAAGCGCACCTTGTAAGGGGCAGGCCAACACCTGTTCTCTTACAAACATCTGCTCGTAGTTCTTAGCCTCTTAAGGTCAGATCTCTTGCATGAGCCCGGAATGACTCCCAGGTCTCCTGTAATCCGTCTTTAAGGGGTGCACACGCATTGCCATCACAGACGTCCCCTTGCCTTAGACTCAGGCCTTCGCATGACTCAATTCTGCTCCAGCCCACTCCTCCTTCATGGACAAGCACCTTCAGCCTTGGCACTTGAAGCTTTTCCCCAAGAGTACCATCCTGAACCAGCTCCATCACTTTGGTTGTCTCTCTGGAGATCACAAGAGAGCTCAGGGCATAGATGAGATGGAAGATCGAGTCCTTCATCCTCTCCGACTCAAGATGACTCCAGTTCCTGACCTTCATCCATTGCCGCACCTAATGGAGACAGCTCTCTCCCATGCAAGAAGAGTTGATCAGTAGCAACCTAGATCGCAGTTTTGGCATGTGGTCCATCAAAACCTCAAGGTTAAAAGTGATAGAGGTCTGCAAATTTTGACTAGGGAGGTGACCAAGGCAGTCAAAACAACAAATTCTGACGACACTCTTCACCTAAATCCCATCTATCCCCTTCAGATGATGAAGCCAGAAGAAGAGCTCCATGAATCCTGTGATGTGGTTACTGTCATAGAAGAAGACCTAGCCACTCAGCAGACACGGTCCCAAGACCATCGAGAACCGGTCCATATGTGATCAGCATACAAGAGTCGAGTTTAGTCAGGGCATGCTGGCCCCCTACTGACTGACCTACCACATACGACCTGTCAAGTTCGCAAGCCCTCAATTGCCACTAACGTTGACCTCCATAGAGAAACGGTCAATGTAGTGGTTGTAAACGAGCTCGATGATGCGCAAGAAGAGAGCATGAACAAGTTTGAGGATATGGTGCACGGGATGATGGAAAATATTGATCGTATAGATGCTGCATGCCAGTCGGCTAACCATGAGGTCAATTCCCATCACTCTAATGGTGCACCTCCATGGCAGCCCCCTCCTTCTACCTCATAGGACAATTTTGTCCCTCATCCCTTCTCTCAGGCAGGCATTGACACTATGGTCACCCATAGCCTAAAGAATAGACAAATCCCAAGGATAGAGGGTGCGACGCCTTATCAAAGACCATACCCCTCGTATATTGATCAGGTCCCGTTTCCCTCAGATTATAAAAAAGGGAAGTTTCCCTTGTTCGCTCCGCATCATGACAGGCCACACTGCTGATGACTTTTGTCTGAAGTCAACACTGGTTGTGTCTCACCAAGCTAACACCAGTTGAACTCCTAACACCGATTGCCTTTCTTGAGGATCAATGTCGGTTGTCTCAGTATCGGTTACACTTCTAAACCATCAGTGTTGGTTGCCCCACTGCCGACTGCACTTTTGTTAATGTCGGACATGTCGCGACTGTTCGCTTCCTGAGACTCCTCTTTTTTAGGGCCTAAGTTTCCACACCCCATTAAAGGTCGCACGATCTCCAAGGGCAACGGTTCACCTCCCATGATGGTTCACCTCCCACGACCATTCACCTCCCACGACAATTCACCTCCCGCAACCATACACCTTCCTTGCGACGATCTGCCTTTAGTAACCCGTTCGTTTTCCTCGACCTTTCAATTTCCGCCGGAACTCCCCTGCTGTTCCCGAAAAAACCTTTGAAAAATCACTACAACCCCCTAGAAACCCCTTAAAAGTCCTTGAAAAATTCCCAAGACTTGCGGAAATGCCTACCACTACACTTCCCGCCTTTTCCACCTTCAAAATACCACAGTTGGATCTCTTCTCTCCACTGGAAAGTCCTCTGTGACAAAAGCTTCCTCTACAACTTCACCAAATTATTGGCAAAGTTTGCTCGTCGAAGGCCTTCTCGGCAAAATCCATCAGAAATCCCACTGCTTGCCGGAACTTCAACCGAGCACCCTCTACTCACTGTTAAACAAAAAACATTTTTAAGTTTTTTCTACCCTTGGTGAAAAGTGAAGAAAATGGGGTCTTGCACCCCTTATGTAGCCTGCATTACCCTCGAACACCCCTCACAAACTTGGAATCCCATTTGCATCCAAGGGAAGCCAAACGACGATGGGCCAAAACAGGTCATGACTCAAGTATCAAACCATGCCCAGCATTGGTTGGCTTGATGCCGGGTGAGTTCCAAACAACCCTAGCACCAGTTGACTTGGCGCCGAGTGAATTTCAAATGACATTAGTGGGGGTTTACTTAGTGCCGATTGTGTTCAAACAATTTCACGGCTCGTTCACAGTGCCAGATGAGTTTTAACAACCAAGCGCAGGTTGTGTTTTTTAGAACTCAACGCCGATTGGACACTCCCAAGAAACAATTATTGCTACACCTGGCACCGACTGTATTTCACGCCATCTATTAGCCCATTTCCAACTGAAGCCGTGTATGTCCCACCACTATCCCTAGTGGAGTTGCACCCAGGCCGTTGCACCCAAGGTGTGACATGTCATCCCCAGTGGAGTTAGGGTCATCCTTACGTCTTCAATTCCCGGTGGGTCTGTTTCACACCAAGCTATCTTATCCCCTGCGAGTTGGGTTACCTGTCATAAGCCAATTCACCATAGAGTCTCATCTTTCACCTCAGGGAGCCACGCTTGCCCCCCTAAGCCCTAGTGAAGTCCACTTCCATTCGCCATCCCTTGCTAGGCCACCATCTCCATCTGAGCCCTTTGCTTGTGTAAGGCCTTAACCATTTTATCCCCAGGGAGTTGGTTTGTCATCCATAGACCTATTCCCCATGGAGCTCCACTACATGGCGGCACAGCCTCAATTCGTGTTACATGACCCTAAACTGTACAGCCTCGGTCCACACTACACGACCCTAAACTGCATAGCCTCGGTCAATGTTGAACGACGCTAAATTGCATAGCCTCAGTCCATGCTACACAACCCTAAACTGCACAACCTCGGTCCGTGCTGCATGACCCTAAACTGCATAGCCTTGGTCCTAGTTGTACGACTTTAAATTGCATAACCATGGTCCAAACTATATGACCTTAAACTATAGCGGAGGTTTGCACAGCCTCGGTCCATGCTGCATGACCCTAAACTACATAGCCTCGATCCGTGCTGCACGACCCTAAACTGCACAGCCTCGGTCCATGCTGCATGACCCTAAACTGTACAGCCTTGGTCCATGCTGCATGATCCTAAACTGCACAGCCTCGGTCCGTGCTACATGACCCTAAATGTACAGCCCGATCCATGTTGCACAACCTTGGTCCATACTGCACGACCCTAAACTGCATAGCCCAGATCTAGTTGCACGATCTTAAAACTACATGGTCAGAACTATATGACCTTAAACTGTAGCTAAGGTCTAGTTGCATGACCTTAAACTGCACGGTCCTAGTTGTACAACTTTAAACTGCATAACCATGGTCCAAACTATATGACCTTAAACTGTAGCAGAGGTCTAGTAGCATGACCTTAAACTGCACGGTCCTAGTTGTATGACTTTAAACTGCAAAACCACTGTCCAGCCGTATGACCTTAAACCATAGTGCACGTCTTGGTTGCATTACGATAAACTGCTTTGCACAGATTCAGGAGGTATGACCATAACCTCGCCCCCACATACGCGCACACACCTTTACGTGCACTTTCACGGATGCCTCCCCTAACCTACCTGTTAGTGTGGGCGCCACCTTCGTTACCTTCCCAATGTGTTCATTCCTTTCATCATCGTACATCATTCCTTAGTGAGTCCCACCCGCGCTCACAAAATGGCAAATCATCCCGCCATCTAAACTCGTTGTAAGTTAGTGGGGCATCATTTTTCACCTACATTTCATACATCATCCATCTGTCATAGGTAGCCTCATGTCATTTCCCCAAGTGAGTCAAATCACTCCATGGCCTCTACAAACTTTCATCCATCTCCATTATGGTCCAGCTGTACAACCTTAAACCATAGTGCACATCCTGGTCGCATGACGTTAAACTGTTTCGCACAAGTCTCGAAGGCATGACCTTAAACATGCCTTCACAAAAAAAATGATGAAATAATGGGAATGGCATATACCTTAACAAATGAATGCTATGAGTAAAGATAACATACAGGCATGGTCACGAAACCATGAGTAAAAGAGTTCTGTGAGTAAAAACCGGGCATGGTGAAATCCTGAAAGGGCATCGTGAATTAAAATGGATGAAAGGGGTGGCCATGGCCCAAAATTAATGGGTAAAAGAGCCCCAAAATAAAAAGAAGTTGGTGAAAACTATCTCTACGGCGCCGCTTCCCAAATCTAAGCAAAAAAATCCACAAAGAACGCTTGGACCAATAAACAGGTTGATGCAGCACTCGCCTCAACAAACGGCTTCAGCCCTCACTCAAACAAAAAAGAAAATCCCTGGTAACACAATGCCAGGAATCCAAAAATACGAGCTTCAAGGATAAGTTCTGACAGCCTGAGTCCAGTTGCAAAAAGACTCGAAAGATAAAAGACTCACCAAGATGGCAAGACAAGTCTCATGAGGAAGAACGTTATTCCCACGAGGTCACAAACTCACTCTAGAAACAAACACTACAAAGGCAAGAAACTGACAATGCCATGGCGAAACCTGCCAGAGACTTCAGCTTGCCTAGTCGGCAGGCCCAGACCTTCGGGATCGACTAATAAAACTGCCCTGACTAGACCCGGTATATGAGACCTACAGTGGTACTCTGATCATCAAAAGCAAACCTGGTGTAGTAGCAAACAATGCCGACCAAAAGAAAACAAATGAACGTAGACCAAATGGAATCAATGCCCTTCAACATGGCACTCAATTGCCATACGGGCCTAATTCTGACTGACGAGGTCCGTAAAAAATCCTCAGCTTCAAAATCACAAACAGTCCGCACGAGGGTGAGGACTTCGACAAGATCCATCAAAAAAGTCACTTCTCCCCCTAAAGTCTCCATGGACGGACCCGCGAACAATGCATCCCTACGTCTGAGCATCTTAGTTACACAATTACGTGGATCTCCTTGGCGTTCACGTAGTCCAGTGGCTAGGAGTCCAGTGGCTAGGAAGAAATAAAGTAAAAGTCGAGGGAAATTTTCTAAATGATTATCCTTCTCACTTCTCTTGAAGCACAACATTGGCGGGGCAATCTGTTTGAGCGTATTTTTCAGCACCTTGGTCCCTAATAAGAAACTAGTCAATAAAACCTACAAAGCAGTGGAAATTCCCGACAGTCTCATAATGGCCCTAGAATTTGTTAAGATCTTCATCAGCACTTCAAAAGACCACCTAACAAGTTTCATCTCAATCAGACATGTCTAAGGCAGTGAAAATAAAGAAACAATTTCAGCAAAATTAGTCTCCGGCACCCTGCAATGGACCCTATAACTAGAGCCATACTTTTGGTGCATCAAATGGCTGTGGTACCACCGTCATTAGATCAGGCACGGTTGAAAACCCCTATAGGTCAAGTTTCAACTGAATAGGGCATTCCAAGACAAAGTTATGGGTAAAATACGGAAAAGGGGTAGGCCGCACACTATTCCCAAATGGCCTCGCTGCATCAAAACACCATTAAAGGTGGTTGTCTTTGCAGTCATGGGCAGTCACTCTTGAGCCTATAACTCACTCGTTCCAAGTCGGATTGCTACCAAATTTGGTGAACGTATTCGCCTCATCAAGTTGAGCAATTCGTTATGTGGTGCGCCCCGAGACGACGCCCGAGCAGAGAGAAAAACTAAATGAAAGTTGTTGATCTGTGAAAGAAGTTGCAGAAAATTCAGCAACAGCAAGCCTCGTTCGAGCAGCCCGATCACGACACTCGCATACCCGATCGGCACGAAATCAATTGCATTATGTGCGTGAGGTCCGAGGCTATCTCTGGTCCGAACCTCGCGTACGATGAACAGTTGGATTTCACACATGAAGGCATCAAAGCTGTTGTAAATTCCGGCCGTCGAATTTCAACATTTGGATCAAAAACTCAAGACGACAAAATCTTCATCTGGACACGAAATCAAGCGACGTTTGTTGCAACGTGATCGGGACGGCATGCTCAGTGTGATTCAATGGAGAAATCACGAAGAAAAATCAAGGAACAAGCACACAATCGATCCGAAGTTTTCAAAATTCATCAAAAATTCAAGTCTCATGATCATGGCTCAAAAGCATGATTCATGGCTCGAAGTTGGTATCAAAATGATTGTCATGCCAAGTTCTACAAGAAAACAATAATCTTTTGATCAAATAAGCATCAGAATGACCCTGGGTCAGCAACAGAAGATCACTCAAGTTCTCGAGCAGCAACAGGGACTGTTCTGAAATTCCACACATTGTTAAGCAGGGGCAAAACAGTCCTTTTGCACCCATTTTTTGAATTTTTTTAAATTCAATTAAATTGTAATTATCTTCAATTCTAGCTAGTTTTACCCACGTTTTAGCCCAACTCCACATGAATATGCAAAGCTAAATTGTAAGGACCTTCGGTTCATTTCTCATTGATTCAATAAAATTTTCATTCTTGCTAAAGTTCTTGGGTACGTCTTGGAGAGAGAGAGGAGAGAGAAGAAAAGGATCGATACCCTTCGAGTAGGTAACTTTCTCTGTCCTCCCGTCTTTCTCTCTCCTCCTCTCTTTCTCGTCTCTACCTCTTTCTCCTCCCCTCTATCTCATCGCTATCTCTTTCTCTCTGCTCCCATGTTTCTCTCTCCTCCCCTCTTTCTCTCTCCTCAGTTTTCGTTTCTCTCTCTATCTCTCTTCTTCTCGTCTCTATCTCCTTCTCTTCGTTTGAAGCCAGTCGATGAAGCCTAGCGACGGTTGGATTTCTCTCTTTCTCTTCTGTTGCAGTTGGCGAAGCCTAACGCTGACTGGATTTCTCCCTCTCTTTCTCTTCTGTTGCAGTCGGTGAAGCCTAGCACCGACTGGATTTCTCTCTCCTGCTCTATTGTTGCAATCGGTGAAGCCTAACGCCGGTTGGATTTTCCACTCTCCTTCTCTTTGTTGCAGTCGACTCAGCCTAGCCCCGACTGGATTTCTCTCTCTCCGTCTCTTACAATCGGCAAAACGTAGCTCTAGTTGTATTTCTCTCTCTCCTTCTCCTCTGTTGCAGTTGGCGAAGCCTAGCGTCGATTAAATATCTCTCTCTCCTTTTTTGTCACAGTCGATGAAGCCTAACGCCAGCTCAATCTCTCTCTATTACTTCTCTTCCATCACAACCGGTGCAAGCCTAGCGTCGGTTGAGTCTCTCCTTTTCTCTTCTTCTGACATAGTAAGAAAAACCTAAAACTACATTTTCTCTCTCTTCTTTTAACACAGTTAACGAAGCCTAGTACAGACTGTATTTTCTCTCTCTTCTTTTGACACAGTCAGAGATGCTTAGCATCAACTATGTTTTCTTTCTCTTCTTCTAACACAGTCGGTGAACCTTAACGTCGACTGTGTTTTCTCTCTCTTCTTCTGACACAGTCGGTGAATCCTAGTGTCGACTGTATTTTCTCTCTCTTTTTCTGACACAGTCAGTGAAGCTTAGTGTCGATTGCATTTTCTCTCTCTTCTTCTGACACAGTTGGTAAAGCTTAATGCCGACTGTATTGTCTCTCTCTTCTTCTGACACAGTCTAACACAGACTGCTTTTCTCTCTCTTCTTCAAGCACAGTCAGCAAAGTCTAACATCGATTGTGTCTTCTCTCTCCGCTTCTCTATATAACTCAGTCTGTAAAGCCTAGCGTCGACTGCATTTTCTCTCTCTTCCTTCTAACACAGCCGGCACCGCCTAGCGCCGACTGCGTCTTCTTTCACTCTCTCTTTTATTCTTCCTCCTTTCATACGCTTCTCTTCCTTTCTTCTCCCTCCCTCTTTCTATTCCCTTCTTCTCTTACTTCATTTCTTATTCTTTCCACATAACCATCATTATGTTACTCTTTCATTCGACTAAGAGGGATTGAGGTTAGCCTCTCATGGTGCTCTTGTCATCTAGCCATAATGTTGTTGTGCCAGAATTACGTGGCCCTCTTTATTGCCATGATAGACTAACCATTGTGCCTAGCTAGTTGGTATTGGTAATGACTCTAGTAGTAATCATGTGAGCCAATCTTAGTTACTGAGCCCATTTTACTACCACGTCAGGCCAATGATTCATTAGCTTAGTCACCGCTCTGATCCTCTCACTCAATCGAATTCTTCTCTCCCCCATCTCTCTTCTCATATTTTTCTTTTTGAATGAGCATGTTTGTGTACATTCGTCAAAGAGGAAAAGGGTGAGGTCTGATCCACCTGTCTTATGACCTTTGCCATATACGTGTGATTGCAAAAAACAAGAAGAATACAAGCCAATAGAGGCGATTCCGAACCAGTTTTATTACTGGGGGGCTTTCTTCATGATCTAAGAGGGTATCCACACGAGTCAGCCCGAGTAAGTCACGAACCCACCTTAAATTCCTCTCTCACCGGTTGGTAACACCTGCCCCCGTCCTCGAACAAGGTTCTCGAGAGAGTAATCTCAAAAACGTCCTGGGTCTTCCCTCAAAATTCGAAGGGCGATATCGAGGCACCTAACCAGTGTTATGTTGAATGTCAGGGGCCTCAATAGTGCTCAACATAAGAGAGATGTTCTTTCTTTTTACATAAAGGAAAAGCTTGATTTTTTGCTTCTCTAGGAATCTAAATTGGAGGCCCCGACTCTTCGTACTGCCAGATTGGTTCGGGGAAATAGCTCCTTAGATTTTTTGGGAGTAGATGCTTCAGATTCTTTTGGAGGTATTTGGGTCTTTTGGGACCCTTTAGTTTTGAATTCTTCGCAAAACTTTCTTTCAAGTAGACACATTTCCATTATTTTTAAGGGGCTAGATAATTTTACTTGGTGTTTATCTGTGGTATATGGACCTAATAGAGCTATTGACAGATCTGCTTTTTTTGATGAACTAGCAAATATTCAGTTAAATTTGAATGTGCCTTGGTTGGTTTGTGGTGACTTTAATAGTATTAGATGATCAAGTGAATCTTCATCTTCTCCTTCTATGTTTTCCTATATGAGATTGTTTGAAGGTTTTATACAGCACCATAAATTAATTGATCTTCCTTCTATTGGGGCTAATTATACCTGGTCCAACCATAATTTACAATATCCTATTTTGACAAAGTTAGACAGGCTTCTCGTTTTTTTTTACTTTGTTACTCGTTTCCCAAAAATAAGTGTGAAAGCCTTACAAAAAATCTCTTCTGATCATGTCCCTCTTCTCCTTAATATTGACGGTTTCATGTTTTGACCATCCCCATTTAGATTTGAATTGGCATGGCTATCAAAGAGATATGTACTCAGCTTGATTGAATATTTCTAAAAAAATACTACCATTAATGGTTGGAAAGGTTTCCAAATTTCAAAGAAGCTCCAGCTATTAAAACAAATGATTATTACATGAAAGATGAATGTTTAGGGAAATTTACAATCTAAAATCAGGACAGCAAAGTCTCATATAGAACAGTTAGATAATGTTCAGTTTATGGGAGGTGCTCTAATGCAAGATCAATTCAGAGACAAAAGCTTATGGGTGGCGGCTACGTGTAAACAGTTGCTTAATTGGAGGAAATTCATTGAAGACAAAGATCTCGTGTGAAATGGCTCAAGGAGGGCGATAAAAACACAAGATTCTTCCATGCTATTGCTAATGCAAGAAAAATAGGTAACTCAACTCAAAGCTTCCGTATTGAAGGAGTAGACTGTGACAATATGTCAAATATTGAAATGGCCTTGGTTGATCATTTCAAGAAGTCTTATGAGGCCGATAGTGAGATTCAACTATCCATTCAAGATCTACCTTTCAATAGGTTTCCATTAGAACATGTTCAATGGTTGGAGAGAAAATTTGAAGAGTAAGAAATCAGAGATGCAGTCTTTGGCTTAGGCAGAAATAAGGCTCTTGGCCTAAATGGATACCCAATGGGGTTTTTTCAATTTTTTTGAGATATTTTAAAAGATCATATTCTTCAATTATTAGAAGCATTTTATTGGAGGGGTAAAATTAAAATTGCCATGAATAAAATTAATATTGCCATGAATTCTACTTTTATTGCTTTAATCCCAAAGAAACATGTCATTGTGGATATCAAGGATATTCGGCTTATTAGTCTTATTGGCAGTCTTTATAAAATCATTGCAAAGATTATAGTTAATAAACTATACCAGGTGATTCACATAGTTAATAAAGGACCACAATCATCATTGTTGAAGGATAAGCAAATTATGAATAGTATTTTGGTTGCACAAGAATGTATCCATTCAATAATCAAGGATGACAAATCAGGCCTTATTTGTAAGTTAGACTTTAAGAAGGCATATGATAAGGTTGATTAGGGGGTCCTATAAAGTATCAGGGCTAAAATAGGTTTTCGAGATTTGTAAGTTAGACTTTAAGAAGGCATATGATAAGGTTGATTAGGGGGTCCTACAAAGTATCAGGGCTAAAATAGGTTTTCGAGATTGTCGATTGATGGTTGCTTGTCTTCTACCCATTTTTCAGTTATTGTTAATGGAAAAGCAACTGGTTTTTTTTTTCAAAGCATCAAGAGGATTGAGACAAGGGGACCCTCTTTCACCTTTTTATACACTTAGGTAGCTAAGAGCTTTAGTGTCATGCTTAATGGATTAACAGGAAAAGGACATATCAGGTGTTAATATTGGTAATAATGGTCTTGTAGTATCACATTTACAGTATGCTGATGATACCATTATATTCTGTGATCCCATGGTTACTGAAATCACTTGCCTATGGATTTTCTTGAAAAGCGTAGAATTCTCAACTGGACTTAAAGTTAATTTGAGTAAAACCAAGCTCATTGGTATTGGTTGTTTGCAAATTGTAGTATCAAGAATGACACATTTATTAGGTTGTGGTATTGCTTCATTGCCGTGTACTTATTTGGGAATTCTCATAGTGGATTCGAAGCCTTCAAGATCAATTTGGGATTCGGTGGTGGAGAGATTTGAAAAGAAATTGAACACTTGGAAAGCTAAAACTCTTTCTATGAGGGGAAGATATACATTGATTAAATCTACTTTGTCTAACCTCTTAGTATGTTTTATGTCTTTACTTAAGATGCCAAAAGAAGTTTAAAAACAACTTGAGAGAATTATGAAAATTTCTTGTGGGGAGATGACCTAAGAATGAGGAGATTTCATTTGATGAGTTGGAAAAGTTTGTAGACCAATGAAGGAGGGGGGATTGGGTGTTAGAAGACTGAGACATATGAACTCGAGGCTTTTAGTAAAATGGTAGGGGAGGATCCATACACAACCTAAGTCTTTTTGGGTGCTTGTTCTCTTCATTAAAAGTCCAAGAAACAAGACAAGTTTCTCATGTTTGGAGAGGTATTGACTATTAGAGATTTGTGTATCTACGGCAATTCTGAAAATAGTAGAGAATGAAGAATCCACTTTCTTTTGGTTTGACAAATGGATTGGAATTAACCGTTGAGATACCTTTTCCCCGAGGTTTTCTCAAAAGCTTTAAATCCACTAGCATCTTTCAAGGAGAATAATGGGGGCACTTATACTAATATTGTTTGGTCCATTCTTTGCAAGTACATAAGAGGTACAGACAGATTCATTGAGTAGTATCAGATATTGTTGGAATTATTGAATGACACATATTTGACTCCAAATATGGATGATAGCTTTATTTGGGATCTTACCCCTTCGAGAGGCTTTTCATTTAAGTCAACTTACAACCTATTATTTTCTTATCGTTGGAGAGAATTAAATGCTGGTTTATTCAAGATTAAGAAATTGCATATGCCTCTTAAAGTGCAGTTATTCTTATGGATCATGTATCAAGATAAATTAGCAATTGCTGACAACTTGAGAAAGATGGGGTTTATTATCACCAGTGTATGTATCCTGTGCAAAGCCAGTGCTGAAACTTCCTACATGTTTTCCTATCATGCCCTTTTGTTACTTATCTTTGGGATTGGGCTCATCAGTGCCTCAATCTGTCATTACCTTTGCCCAAAAATGTCAGAGCACTTCTTGACCAATGGATCACACCAGATATTTCAAAGATGGGAACTATCCTTTGGAGATCTATTTGGGTTAGCTTTTTTTGGAATGTGTGGAAGGAAAGAAATAGAATAGTCTTTGATAGTATAAATGCAGATCTGTCTACATTAAAATCAAATATTTTGGCAATTGCAGCTAATTGGTTCCTTACACATAAGGATAGTGGCTTCATTCCTAAAAGTTTTATCATTAGCAATCCTTCAGCAGTGGCGACTATGGATGTTACCATCAACACTCGTAGTGAGGTTGTTTGGAGACCACCACCAGTAAATTCCTTCAAACTTAATTTTGATGGAAGTTCACTTGGCAATCCAGGGCCAGCCAACTATGGTGGACTCATCAGAAATAATTGGGGTCACATTATTTTTTCTTACTCGGGTTCATGTGGCATCACAACAACAAATGAGGCGGAAGCACGAGGTTTATTAGAAGGTTTGAAATTGCTATGTACTTTGGAAGGGGACATGATTATCGAAGGAGACTCAGCAAATGTCATTGCCTAGAGTAAGAGAAAGGCCAACTTGAATATTAAGGACTATTTTTTATCAAATTTGAAATATTTTGTCAACCTACGGTCCAACATTGTTATAGAGAGGCGAATGACGATGTTGATGTTCTTGCTAAAGGAGGAGTCCATACTCCCTCTCTGTTGGTTACTTCTTTTCTGTAATACAGTGACATTACTTGAACATCTTGTATTTTACATATGAATTAATAATAAGTCATACATTAGTATTCAAAAAAAAAAAACGGTTGCCCTATCTATTTTGCTTATACAAAAAAAAATTGGGACAGTATAGATTTATTATCTTAGTTGTATAAAGCACGCATTTTGTGGGCTACCTTTTTACCTATTTGTACTTAATTTTGTCTTCTTCAATATTATACAGTGAATTATCTCAAAAAGTTATTCTTATCACATTGATATAGAAGTACTAACTTCTTTTTTTAATCAAAATGAAAGATCTTAGAAATTCAATTTTTGGTTATTTTTCAACCTTTGTTCCACCTTTTTCTTTCCAAAATATTTTTTTTATTTTAATATTGTGATTTTGATTTGATTCATGCTTCCCAGTTGTTTAAAATCAACTTTTGTGACTTTGAATGCTTGGTCTACCGTAGTTTTCTCTACTTTTTGGCATTTCTTATGCTTTTTCCTCCCTTTTTTCTTTTTATAGAATGGCAAGTCAGCCCGGCCAATTCGCCAAATCAGCTCAGCCAACTCGAACCCCAAACCGAGTATTCAAACACCGACTCCAGCCATTACACCTGCTTCCCTCGGACTTATCCTCCTTTGTAGTTTGCATAATTACTGCAGGCATACCCACTGCAGCAACATAAAATTTTTTTACGCCTAAAAGATATTTGCCACACCAAGCTAGAACAAATGGGCAAGCTTTCTATGCTTCCTCTACAGTATAGAAGTTTTATCCTCCCCTTTATCCAACCGTCCATTCTGAATGGAGGGCTAAGATTGCTTCAATCACAATGTCACGTCTCTACACTATTTTATTTTTAATTTTTTTTCTATAAACTATTTTTGACACATCTATTCCTCTATTAAACTCGCAATAGCGAAAAATATAAAAAAAAATATTTTCAATAAAATAAAATGATCAAAATACCCCTGAAAGTTTCAAGGGGTATTTTGGTCATTCTATTTTATCGAAAAATTATTTTTAATATTTTTTATAGTTGCACCTCAATAAGAAGATAGCACGTACCAAATTTCATATTCATTCAATTTGTATAAAAAAATTTAAAATAAAATACTGAGACGTTGGATCTAAGATCAAACGATGAGTTACTCTCTTGATCAAAATTGAACGATTGGATGATAAAAAGAAGATAGAACTTCTATGCTGTAAGAGAAGCATACAAACCTTTTCCATAACAAATTGCCTAAAGTCCCTTTTTCTAAAGACCTCTGTTTGGTAGTGTTTTGTCCCTTTTTCTATTGTCTAAGATTTTTCCCACAACCAAGTCAGAAGAAATTACCTAAAGACCTCGTTTTGGTAGTGTAGAAAACTAGTGACTCTTTAATACAAACACCAATCTAAGTGGATTGGCTGTTCTATAAGCCCCTGGCGCGTGCTCTCACTCACTTTGCCTTTCTAGAAGCCCCATGCGTTAGCTAATTCAGTGGCGTTAAATGCTCAACCAAAGGGATTGTATATTATGAGACACTACCTGCTTTCACATCGAATGGTTAAGTAATTGTAACCTTAGGTAAATAATCTTATTGTATACAATCTCTTTATTATTTGTTTTTATTATTTGTTATAAGATTGCTACTGATCATTAAACGTCAAATAAATTAGATAGTTTGAAGTGACGGTTCAAAAAATATATTTTTGAACTTTGAACTAGTCAATGACATCCAACAACCTATTTGAAACCGATAAAAATGATTCTAACCTTATTAAAAGTGAATAGTCTATTCCCCGACCAAAAACTTTAACTCATCCATGACCATGAAACAAAAGCCATAAAATCAAAAGAACAAAATTCAAAAATATTTACAATCTCTAATGCAACCTGCAACATAAAGAAAACAACCATGTATTCACAAGAATACATAAGAGCCTGCACATGTTATATTTACAAAAGGTAGCAATCCATGAAACCCCAACTGAACCTCTACGCCCCACCCTCTTCCAAACTCAACTCGCGAGGGATTAGATCAATAAAAATAACACACAGACAATCTTTATTAATACAAGCAATGAATGAGAATCTCTTTATTCTCCCCTGCTCCTAAATAAAACCAGAAGGCTCCACTTCCCCAAAAAACAAAAACCTCAGACGCAGCTACACCTGACCACCAAACCGACGACTCTCAAACTACGGCACTAAACTCCAGTCTAAACAACGAGCACAAAGATTGGCCACTCCGTTTTCTTTTTTTATCTCATCTTACATCCAATGAGGTAACGACCTCTCCTGTTCGCTTCCAGCCACTGGTTTTCCAGATGCCAGCAAAGCCATGAGGCTGCCGCCATGCACCCTCCCTTCTGGAAGTGAAGAAGTCCCAGCACCCCCCAACCCCCTAGCATGCACCTCCGGAAAACCACAGCAGTGTCCAATACTTTTTCCAGCCACAAATTCCACCTTATCAGCACTAGAAGTGGTAGTGCTAGTCATTGGCCTGACAATGACGATAGGCTGCTGCTTCTCATAGGAGGATGAGGAAGGCAGCCCCAGGCTTCCCCCACCATGTACCCGCTTGTCCTGCACCAGTGCGCTGTGCGCAGCGCAAAGTCCTGTCTTCCCCCTCGCAAACCTGTCACATCCCCCTTGTTGATCTTGGGAATGGGTCCCCCAAGAGCATCGCTTGCCACCACCATGGGCCTTGCAAAAGTCGGTGCTGCCCTGCGCGCTCTTCCCACAGCCATCATACTTGCAGCGCTTGCCCCCGCCGTGCCTCACACAGAAGTCGGTGCGGCCTCGCGCACTCTTGGTGCACCCCCCAGGGGCAGCGCAACGCTTCCCCCCGCCATGGGCCACGCAGAAGCGTGTTCCCCCGTGCACACTTTTTGGGCACACCCCGCCACCACCAAAGGAGCACCGCTTCCCCCCACCATGCCCCTTGCAGAATGGGGTGCTCCCCTCGGCACCCTTGGTGCACCCAGGCACCGTGCACCTCTTCCCCCCTCCATGTGCCTTGCAAAAGGGGGTGCTCCCTTGTGCCCCCTTGGAGCACGCTGGGTACTGACACCGCCGGCCCCCACCATGAGAGATGCAAAGCCCCGAGAAACCCTCAGCGCTCTTGGTGCATCCCTCGTGCTGGCACCGCTTGCCCCCACCATGCCTAATGCACAGCCCAGACTTGCCACGAGCTGCCCGTGTGCAGCCGTCTCGCCCGCATCGACGCCCCCCTCCATGCGCGATGCACAAGTCCGTGCGCCCCTCTGCACTCTTGGTGCAGCCGAGGAATTGGCACCGCCGCCCACCCCCATGGGCCTTGCAGTATGCTGTGCGCCCCTCTGCCCCTTTGTGGCAACCTAACTTTTGACACCTCCGCCCCCCTCCATGCGCTATGCACAGCCCAGATGCCCCTCTCGCCCCCTTTCGGCAACCCTTGAATTGGCAGTTCCTCCCATTCCCATTGCGCACCACCCCAACCCCCGAAGAAGAGCATGTAACCGAGCTCAGCGGCACTGATACAGCTGGATCCAGTTTCTCGCAAATACCACCCCAAACCACATCATCATTATTATTATTATCAATGTTGCCATTATAATAACCAAGTCCGTCACTCTTCTCTGGTCGTTCAAGCCCGTGCAGCAGTACATGGCCTTCCACTTTGGCGGACGATCCCTTGTCCGTCATTCTGGATTTCTTCAATTCATGGTTCGCATTCAGAACAATGCTTGTGATTCCAGATTCCGAAGGTCCAGTTGAGAGGCTTAGTTGCAGAAGATAACTTGGTTCTGTGTCATCATTTTTTCCCTGTAGGTTTTTATAAAGTGGAATAGCAGGTTTCTTTGTCGGGCTAGCAGACTTGTCATTGCCAAGGTGGAGCTGGAAGTTCAGGTCCAGGTCCATTGAGATCTCCTCATCAGTTTCTTTGGCAGAGGACATGGTGCAGGCAGTTGCAGAGCTTCCTTTACTATCTGAGGAGCTTGAGGATCGGCCAAGCCCCAGACGCAGAGAGTCATCATCATCCAAACCAGAGAGTCTGAGACTGCCACTGTAAATGGAGCCCCATTTTCGCTTCATGCCAGTGTTCAGGGAAGATAAAGGGTCTCTCTGGGACTTGCAGCTTGGTGAATCCAGCCTCAATACCGTGTCAGTTCCATACTCTGAATCTTGGGGGAGTGTGGTCAATGTCAAACAAGGTAATATAGCGGGCTTTGCGGCGAAGCCCGAGCGGTGAAACCTGCTATCCATGTGAATTTACAGGAACAAATCCGTTTATGCTTAAAACAGTCGAAGTTCTTATTGTGGAAGGTGGCCAATCAAACCGTATTTAAATCCAGGACTGAGAGAAAGAAAAGGGCAGGGCATGCAATTTATTTATGAAAGAAATTAAAAAACAACACATATGTACAGTGAGCGCTGTGAATTTTGCCAGGGTGAATTCCTCCTCCGCTAACAAACCCTGATGTATCGCGTCGATCCATTCTCCTAGGAAGTGGGTAGAAAATCCCTTCAACAAAGAAGGCTAGGCAATGATGGTGCCTGTGAAGTTGAACAGGGTTGGGAAACAATTAACAGGAAGCGGTACCATCAGCCAAGACTGCGCCAGAAGCCAATGGTCCTGAAGGAGAGAGAAGTACTATGGTATCAGAAAATGCAAGAGCCACAAATATGAAAATATAGCATGCAGTAAAATGATTGACTTTAGAAGTAACCTGTATTGGGTTGACCCTAAAATAAATTTCCAATCAGGAAGAGGAACAAAATGCAAAAAACTACCACAGAAGGAATGAGAAATTCAAGGTGCAAACAAAAATTCATTATATGTAAAATGTGGAAAGCAACAATGGATCCATTTCAACTTCAACCTACATCTATGGCATTGGAACAAAACATACAAGAAATCATCTGCTAACAAGCAGCCAATGTTTCATCATTTCCGTACGAAAAATTCATATATAAATCAAGAAGTAATTATTCAGGTCCAATATGAGATTAACCAAGTGGACATGATGGGTGTCACTCTCAAGATGCCAAAACTGAAAAGTCAGGTCATGCTACTGTAAGAATAACAGACAAGGTCTCTATGAGTAGGCCAACTCACCTATTTAAATGAGCCCTCTCTCCAAAATCTATTTTAGAGACGGATTTTAGACTCAAAATTTAAAATCTCAACCATGAAACCTGAAAAAAAAAATATTAAAAATAAAATGTTTTTGCCATAGTTTTAAAAGTCGATTTTAAATTTTTGTGGGGCTACCACTTTCGAACATCCATCTCCAAGAAGAATGTTACATGCATCAGGGGGGGGGCACAATTGTAGAAGTGTGTACCCTGATGCACAAACTACTATTGCAAGAATAAAAGAAAAGAAGATAGCTATTGTCAGAACTCAGAACCGTAAAAGAACATTAATGTCAAATATTCAAAAATGCTACGGGTCAATTTGGATGGCACATATATATGCTACACCAATTCACCTCATTCAGGATGGGGAAAACAATTTTTTAATGTTTTACCCAAAGCCAATAAGTAGGGTCTAACATAAATCTTTGACTGATTCACTGTAGATAAGCCCAACTCATCAAATGCTGCATGATGAGACGGAGGCATAAAACCACACTATCCACGACTTATGTGTGATCCAAACAGGCCCAATTTTAAGCAAAACCATGAGCAATATATGTCAAATGCTAAATTCCAAAAGTTTCACAAGTGATAGTTCCTTAGGCTTCAGCTTGAATGCATTAAATATATGTAGCAACAGTACTATATGTTCTCCATTTTTCACACATTAATACAACGGGTGTGGTACCCAGCAACCCCTCATGCACTCACCAAAATAAAGATTGTGAAGATTATTATGACATAAAAATCAGACTCTATCAAATAAATGTCTAGAGAAACAGCCACGGGCAAAGAAAAGTCGTTTGTGAAAATATCCCACTCAATACTCCTGATTTCCTGAATATTGTCGTGTGCTTGAAACTATCAAGGAAGTAGAAAAGAAACCAAATTACCTAAATTTTAGATGATGCAACCAAAAAAACAAATGAAACGTAACACATTATGCTACAAAATAAACATTCAAATTATGTACAGATTGAGCACAAGAATTTCATAGAAACTTCATAGAGCATGTCTAAGAATAAAAATTAAATCGAAGACGTGAAAAACAATCCTTACCATGCATATAGCCAGTACATTAACAGTTGGCTGATCAACATGTGTGCTATATGAGAGGGTGAACCGAATTGTTAAAATACTTAAGTGGGTGAATACGAAGATTCAAATCACATAACATTCCAAGAAAGCTATCATCTCTTTGGTACTTGAGTCCAAATCTTTTTGGAACTACTGTGCCAAATGTTGATATTTTAGGGGGGAAAGAAGAAGAAAGTTTAATCCGGAAACCCTCAAATGTGCTGCAAAATAAATATAGAGGGAGAAAATAACTAAGAGGGTGAATATGAAGATTTTAGTCCCATAATATGCCAAGAGACCTATCATGTATTTAGTACTTGAGTCCAAATCTTTTTGAAACTTATTGTGCCAATATTCGAATCCCATAACATGCCAAGAAACCTATCATGTCTATAGTATTGGAGTCCAAATCTTTTTGAAACTTATTGTGCCAAATATTACTTTAAGGGGGGGGGGCCAAGGGGAAGGCCCAAAAAGACTAGGATGGAAGTAGTGAGAAGACATATGGTGACTTATGGTTTGTCTGAGGACATGGTCCATGATAGAGCAGAATGGCGGAAAAGGATTCATGTGCCTCACCCCAAATAGTTGGGATAAGGCTTGAATGATGATGATGATGATGATGATGAATGATATATATAATATATATGACCAGTTGTCACCAATAACATGTAATAGATCAAAATTTTCCAAAACCTCATAGTCAAGAGTGCTTCATTAGATTATAGTTTGGTATGTACAAGACTAATAGCCAAAATTCAGAAATTAACTTTAGGGGAAAACATATTATACATGCTGTATTTGCCATATGGGGTACACACATTGGTCATCCAATGTCCACTGTATCAAGGCAGTGGAATGAGCTATTATTCTGTTGTAGGATTGTTAGCAGAACAACAACCCATCTTCACCACACTTTGATGACAATCGATAGTTATGCCCTAAACCATAAGAACAGCATGTATATATAGCATAGTGTCCCAAACTTTAGGCTGAGTTTGCCATCACCCAGTATTAGGAAACCTAACAAAATGGGTGTCGCATCTAATTGAGGAAAGTTCAATGGGGATGAAAAGTGGATTCATTCCATCCATATCGTACCAATGGAAAATGGAGCAGGATTTTCGATCGCCACTCCATTGTAAATGGTAGAGGCAAACACTTACCAAAACCTCCTTGTTGACAGCTATCATGCTATTGCGTTTCTGGGCAACAAAAGGGCTTCGCAAACTCAGCCATCAACGAATAAGAAACCAGTTTGTTCAACATTATTTTAAAAGAAACAGATAACCACAACCTATAACTTCTATTTCCAAACCCCAAAAAGAATATTGCCGAAGAGCAGATCTTAAACAACGAATCCACCATATAGGGTTGCAGAAAACGCTCCTCTATTTTTTTTTATTTTTTTTATTTTTTATTTTTTATTTTGTTAATCTTCTTTTGGGATTTGCTAATACAACTTTTCAAAATCAAGCCTTCCAACAGATTGAAGAAAGTTGACACTGGAAACGGAAGGGAAAAATTATAAACAGATCATGGAGAAAAACTTAGGGGTCATAGGAAAAGAAAACCTTAAAATTCAACAGTAGAGAGTACACAGGCCAAAGAATAGATCAAAGTCATTCATACAAATGGGATTTCTACAATATTGAAAGACAAATCAAGTAAATTAACCGTAAAAAAATGGTATTCTTTTTACCATGATAAAAACACTCTTAAACCACAATAATCCAAGTAATTGACATTTGATATAGACGTGCATGGATATATCAAGACTTCTACTGATCAATTAGCAATAATGACAAAGACTTCAAGAAAACCAATATGGTAACACCTACAATCCAAAATTCACCCGACTTCAAAGGCATCATGACAGAATTCTTCATCAATCTACTTTGGCGCATACTGCTTTGCTCGATAATCTACTAACCATATTTCAAATTGAGCAAGAAAGGAAACAAATATTGAAGCATTAAATTATTGGCGTGTAAATATTTGACCTTGGTAGGTTTTAATAAGCTACAAAGCTCCATCATTTTCGTTGACATATCACAAAAAAAACAAAAAAAGACACTTTTCGCTCATCAAAATGGCAAGTCTTTCATGATCTAGCAGAGGAAAGGACAAACAGACAAAAAAATTAAACCCTCTACAAAATAAACACACCATCTGACAGAAAAGCAAACACAACACACAGGACAATAGTCGTAAGTAGGAAAACAAAGAAGGGCAAATAAAATGAAAACTAAGACTGGAACAAAGAGAAACTCCACAGAATTTCAAACAGGAAGAAGCAATTTAATCTCTCCGCTAGCCTCATCAAAGATTATGCAGATACAAAGAAATAATTATTCACTCTATCAAGAAACCCTCACAACAATCAGCGTTAAAACAAACAAAAATTTCAGAAGCTCGTCCAGGGGGGAAAGAAAATACAAGTCTCAGAACAAAAACTAAACAAATCAGATAACAGAGTAAAATCAAGAATCTTGGAGAAAGATTTCATTTATCCAGAGAAAAAACAAAAACAGAGAGAGGTATTTCTCAAGAGGTAATGGAGATCTGGAAAAGGAAGAATTATTATGAGCACGAAAAGTTGCAGAGGAAGTATCAAACTCACCTTAAAACGGCAGATTTTCTTTGAGCGGAGGAGAAAAATTAGGGTTTATGCAGGAGGGAGGCAGCAGAGCAGAGAAACAGACGGAGGCAGTCCCTCCAACAAAAACAAGCCAAAGAGAGGGAAGTTGCATAAAACGGAGGGCGCATATTTGACATGTACCAATAATACCGGAAATGTCCTCGTGATTTTATTTGTAATTACATGGAATCTGGGAATAACACGCCGCCCGTGCAATCGAGCAAGTGGAAGGTTTACAAAAAGACCCAAGCAGTCCAAATCATTTTTCAGTTATGACATCCACGTCCTCGCTTGGCCCACTCTTTTGCCAATGACGAAAGTGCCCCAGTCTCTCTCCAGCATCGTGAGAGAACATGTAAGAAACTCCTTGTAGTGTTTTTCTCTATTAAAAAGAAAAAGGTTTTATATAAAGTTGAGGCTATAAACCATCAAACTAAGTCTCACTTCACAAATTTACTAGAATATTTTTTTTTTTCAATGCCCAAAACCCTCAAATCCAATCATCTCGACCTTGAGATACATAAACCTATAAAAAAATAGACTTTGAGTTTTGGAAATATTGCATCTTGTAAGACATTATCTAGGCCATCAATTTTCAAGATTTTCAAGTATTCATAGATTTGCCTGATCGACACTGTTTTTGAAGCTTTAAATTTTTTAATTAGAGATGAAAGTAAATATTGAGGTCATCATAAAGATTTTTGGTACTAAAACAATATTTTTCGATACTATTTAAATGTGCGCCTTATTTTGATTGTTTAGGGCCTCAATCTTATACAATCCACACCCAAAAAAGAAACTTTAACAAAAGGGTGTTATTTGAGGTTGCAACCTTAAACAATCAAAGTAAGATTCACCATGAAATTTTATCATGAAATGTAAATTTGGTGTAAAAAATTCTTAGGATGGCTTGAGAATCCATTTTCATCTCTAATTATAAAATTTTATATTCCACAAATAGTACAAAATAAATAGATCAATAAAAGCGTAAAAATCTTGAAAATAGATGGTTCAAATAATGTGTTGTAAGATGCACTATTTATGGGACTTGAAATATATATATATATATATATATATATATGGGAGTGAATTTTGTGTGCCCACTAGCTGACCGCCACAGTAAACGTCAATGGCCCCAATTGAATATTAGCCGATTTGACGGTCACAACCTCTTTTTCTGTTTGAATTTTAATTTTTTTTTTATAAATCTAAATCACTTGAAATTTTAGGTGTATATTATTTTCATCAAGGCGCACCTAATAAAAATATAAAAGAAATAATCCGTAAAATAAAATTGACCAAAATAGCCCTAAAACTTTATAGGGTATTTTGATCAATTTTTTCATGTAAATATTGTTTTTATATATTTCAAAGATTCACCTATTATTTGTATATATACGCTCCAATTTTAGATCAATCCGATTTGTAGAAAAAAAATTAAAATTCAAACACTACAGGACATTCGGGATCATCAGATCGGCCTATATTCAATCTGAACCGTTGGCATTTACTGGAGCAGTACGCCCTTGGGTTGACATGATCTTTTTCCTATATATATATATATATATATATATATATGGCACCTTAATTCTATATTTTAAGGTTGTAACCTTATATAAACTTTTACTTAATAAAATTTCATTAAAACACGACAGGCTAGAATACTAGAGGGCGTATTAGGAGATGAGCCCTGAAAGGAAGGTAAGAGATAAGCATACAAAGACTAGACAAATATAGAAGATTTTCCCAATTCATTTGCCTTTTTATTTCTCTCCCTATTGACATGTTAACCTAGCTCCTCCTTTCCCATTAGGAAGAATTAATCTCATCCATGACAGCCTTTAAGCCTACGGGACTCATTGTGGATCTTTACACTAATTTATTACAGAAAAAATATACAAATAGATCGTTTACTTTTAATATAAGGTCACCATTACTCTTTTTCGTCAGATTTCAAATTGAGCAGTGGTGAGTGTGTCATTGACTATGCTCAAGGCTCAAAAAAATTTCTCGAACTTTATGTCACATCCCAAGCTATCCGATTTGATATCTAATTACTACTAACAATTGTGACCTCCTTGTAAGAAAGATAAATGATCTCATAGTATAAATTCCGTTTATTATATTAATTGAATCTTGCTCAATGACCACTTTGTTATGTTGTTGTTCTAGCTTGAGGACCCCAAATTTCATAGCCATCAATTATGCATCTTTAGCCCCACAAGCACCCAATTGTCCTTGGTAAGTCCTGAAAGTATCTCCCCTAGTATTCCTAAATAATATCCAAACCCCGCCACCTCCCAGTTCTCCTCACACTTCCATCAAAATTCAATTTAACCCATGGTTTAGGAGGGGGGAGCCATTGACGTGATTTTCTCAACTTTTGTTGCTTAAAGAAAAGAAGATATCTAAGATCAGTAGTATAATTTTCTTTCCAAACATCCTTAAACTCTGAGGTAGACAATGCCCAATGTATTATTAGTCTATATATCACTTGTTTTATCTGTGAGAGATCTCAAGCATTGCCTTTGATAATTCTATTGTTTATTCCTTCCATAGTTGTCATATCACTTCACCCACTACAATCTTCCAGAAGATGATCCAATGCTTTGTGAAATGCAGGGAACTTGCATGTGCTAATAGTTGAGTCCTTGTTCATGGCATAACCTAGTCCCATTATACCTTGCTCAAGAGTCATTCCCATATGATGTAATTGAATGGGCAGTGAATGAATAAGTAATTATTTTTATATGTGTCACCTATACATAAAGAACAATTGTTAGCATCATCCATCTTCTCCTTAACTCCTCAATCTACAAGGATTTGTCTCTCCCTAAACCATAAGAAGGCTTTAATTTTATGTGGAACTTTAAAGAAGCACACTTTCTTATGGCGATCTTTACTTATTATATCATATAAAGATTTGGCCCAAAAACCCCGCTCTGGTGTGAATTTCCATATAATTTTATTCCTTCTATTTGGGTAGTAAACGAGCTATATATTATCTTGAGTAGTTCGATATTCTACTGCTCCATGATTGGGTCCACCCTCATCTATTTGAGTTTTTATGTCTCAAACCATATTTAATGCCTCCTCACTTTCTATCTCTTTGAATAGCCTACCTTTTTTTATTACTCTTTGATCCGAATTGGAGAGTTGAATATTAAGGTGGCTTGGTCAATCATTTACATGTCTAAAATTTTGGTCATCACACTATCTCCCACCTGCATTCTATTGTAATACATGAATAATGTTTTCATAAGCTTTGTTGGGTTTATGTGGCATTAAAAGCCTTATGAGAGCTTACAAATTGAATATTTTAGTGGAACATAAATTAAATGGAAGTGTGGTCCTGTGTGGACCATGAGATGCAAATGTTATTTGTCATAACTCAGACTACGTTCCACGTGTTAGGTCAGCCGAGTTAGAAAACCCTTGATACTTAGGCATGAAATAAAAACCACGTGTTAGGTCAGCCGAGTTAGAAAACCCTTGATACTTAGGCATGAAATAAAAACCGATGATGGTTGATGGGTTATCCCTTGATGAGGTCGGAGTTACCCAAATGAGTGAGTCAATGGACTGTGTGACTCTTGTATCTGATGGTTGGTCTTTAGAGACGATGGCCAAAACCTCATCACTTATCTGTCATATGGCAAGTCCATATGATGGCTGTATTGGGAAAATAGTTCATAATTGAGGATGATGCATACATATGTGTGAGAGATTACTCGTATGCACCATAGAGATGTAGTTGCATCAAGTCTGCATGACCTTAAAACTCGTATCTAGGGAAGAACCTATAATCCATACACTATGATTATGTTTCATTGTCTATTTACTAACTTTGGAAGCAAGTGTGGACTATAGTCCACAGTAGAAAATGGAGAGTGCTTTAGAATTATTAAATCCTAAACTTAAAAGGATCATATTCCCATCAAATTTATTTTCTTAAATATGGATTAATTTTAGAATAAATTTTTTAAGACTCTGAATATTTTATTATTGTAAATTATATTTATTAAACTTAATTAAAATACTCAAGGAGAAATAAAATCATTATTTCACATTTTTCTAAAATATTTATTTCTCTTATAAAATTATTGTGTGGACTCATGGAGGCCCATTGGACCCCATTGAGTTTTGCATGGGGGAGTCCACTAGGTGGCCCTAAGTGGCACGCTACTTTTAGTGGGGCCATGAGGACCACTCCCCACTTTATGGAATTTGGGCAACACCAAATTTTTTGGGAGCAAATTGGCATGCCACTTTTATTGGGGGCATGAGGGGCCACGCCCCACTTTGAGGAGTTCTACATATTAAGGGTTGTGGTAATATGTTTTAAAAGGTTGGGAGATTTGTTTTTGAAAATAAGGTAATATTTTGAAAGACTGAAGTGATATAAATAAGAAGAGAGTTTTTTATTAGATATAATGTATCTAATATTTGAGTATGTATTTTATTTGATGGGATAAGGGTCTACGAACTAAAAGAAAAGGTTCTAGCCTATTCTTTTTTATCATGATGGCTGATTTAAAGAATTGATGGCTCAGATCACTCACCCCACAGCTCTCCAAGATCAAATTATCATGATCAAATTTTGTGATGGTTATTTTTATGAAACCCTATCTCCTCTAAGAAATCCTATATATAGGGGCTTCTTCTCCCATTCTCAACACACCTCTTTCTCTTCTCTATTTCTACCCTCTCTCTCTTTAAGGGGCTGTAATAATCCTAAACTTTCGAAAAAAAAAAAAAAAAGAGAGAAAATAAACTTCTATAAGTGATGGTCCATATAAGTATGATGGTCCTTAGGAACCATCACCACTTCTGTTAACCTTTTACCTTCCCTTTAACACGCACGTCCCTTGGTTGCGTGGGACTTAAAGCTTTTACGTTTAATATAAACGTTACACCTCGTGTATGAGGTGTAACTTACTAAAATATTATAATAAGGCATCATAAGAGTTTAAATACGAGAGGCGAGGACTCCCACCTTAGAAAATTTTGAGATCTTTCTCTCTCTAGTCGAAACACTGTGAGCTCCTCTCTAGCCGAGTTTTTATCGGAAGCTCCCTCTCAAATATTTTAGGTAAGTGACTTCATTATCTTGAAAAATAATCTGTTCTTTTTAAAAATGAAATGAAATAATTATTTCTGCTTATTATCATGCATTTTAGGAGCGATAAATTTTAAGCGCAAGCTATCTCATTATTTTGAAAAATAATATTTTTAAGAAAATTGTGATATTTTATCTATGTCAAAAATTCTAAATGCTATAAATTCTTAAAAATAAATTTATTTATTTTTCTTGTCTATTGTTAGAAAATTTTAGATACTGTAAACTTATTAGAAATAAATGTGATATTTCTGCTTTTAGTAAAATTGTGAGATTTCTTTCTACTGTTTCTGAATATTTAGACATTGTAACTTTCATGTACAAATGATTGCCTTATTATCTGAAAACTGATATTTTTGTAATTGATTATAGCATTGTCTGTGAAATATTTATGTGTGAATTGACATCTCATAAATTGTGATAATTCCGTATTCTTGAAATTCTAGAAGAGTTTTTCTATACATATTAAATTGGCAATTATGCTAGAATATCTTTACGAACTGTTACCTTTCTAAATTTGAGCCCAAAATATTTGATTGGTTATTTTTGAAATGTTATTGAAAGTGACTGTTATTAATGGTTTCAGTGAAATTGATATTAATGATTTCAGTGATATGTTGAGTACATGATATTGCTGCTTTCGAATGTTTAAAGAGATTTAGAAATATTTTAAGTATGCAAGTGGACTCATCCGGTTCGCCGGTGAGGTATAAGCGGACCTATCCGAGACGTCGGTAGGGATTAAGTGGACCTATCTGAGACGCCGATAGGGATTAAGTGGACCCATCAGGACACTGATGGGGTATATAAGTGACCTACTTGGGACACCAATAGGGTATTTTGTGAAATCCTTTGATATGCACTGCCGTTAAAATGTTATTTGCATTTCAATTATTCGGATTATGCTTAATTATGCATTTTTTAAAGTGAAACTGTTAATGCATTTCTGTTAATAGATCGCCTTTTTGGAAATATTGATATCTTTCAACCATGATTATTTTTAGGATTATGATGATCACTTACTGAGTAGCTAAACTCATCAAACTATGGTAAACATTTTTTTTAGGATAACTGCGATTTCATTTTGAGTGCTCGTCAGAATCAACTTTGGAAGATATTGTAGTTGTGCTTAAGCTTTCTTTTGTTATTTTGTAAAATCTCGCGCCACTGTAAATTTGTCCTATCAAGAGATGTATATATGTTTTGACTGTCACATCTCAGGAATATCTGTATTGTAAATTCTTAGGGTGTGACAGGGGCACATCCCACTTTAGGCTCTTCTCTCTTACTCTCTCTAAAATATTCCCTCTCCCCAATTAAGTCTTAAAGGGGGTCACACTCCACCTAAGGTAAAGAAGGTGGGCACACCCCACATAGGTTAAGATTATCCTTGTAGTTCCACTTGCTCTCATTTTGTGAAGAGATAGTCAAAGCTTTATATGTTGAGATCCAAGATTGATCTGTTGATCTCATATGTCATTGGAGGAGAAAACTCAGTGTGGGGTGTTTCAAAGACCAGTTGAGATTATCTTCCAGCATTCTTCTTTTGATTTATGCAGTCCATTATATCTTATGTTCTTTTCCGTTGGTTTTGTATTCTCTTTTTATTATTCAATGAAACTGATTGTTCCTAGTGACAGTAAGGGAGGTCCGTTTTATTGATTTATTTATTTATTTTGAGTTGAAATAATTGTAAATGATCATTGTAAGTATTTAAGTCGGTGTAGAAAAGGAAAAATTAAAAATAGCGTACACTGTACTAAATCACCTTAGTTCTACTTTCAGTCTCAATATCTCTCCAAACCAATGAAGTTGAGATGCCACTGCCAATTATTTTTGTTAGAATTCCATTCTCATATCTTCCCTACTTGTCAATGACCACTTATTTCCATAGTTGTTCTGTCCTTGAACCTAATCTCCACCACCATTTGTTCATCAAAGCCTCATTGATTGGTTTTAGCCTTCTCAGTCTGAAGCCACCATCCCTTTATGGCAAGCATGGCATGCTCTAGTTCACCAGATGAAATTTCATTTTCTTAGCAACTCCATTGCACAAGAAGTTTATCATTAAAGATTCAGGCTTCTTCACTATGTGGCATGGAGCTTTATATAGGGAGAAATAATACATTGGAAGGTTGGCCATAATTGCCTTGATTAATGTTATTCTTCCCTTCAAGAAAAGGTACATGTTCTTCCACCCATATACCTTAGTCTAAAATCTCTCCACCACTAGGTCCCATCCAGCACTAGTAAGGCTACCATTAGTGATGAGTGTACATAGGTTTTTCACCGGAAAGGAGTCACTCTCACACCCCCTGCATGAAGCCCACTATTGAACTTCTTCAAGCAAGTAATTGATGCCCATTTGTTTATTTTCATTCATATTAACTTTTTCCCTTGAAATCAATTGTTAGCATTTAAAGAATAACCACAAATGTCAAAATACCATGGAAGTTAAAGAATAACCACAAATGTCAAAATACCATGGAAGCCTTCATGAATAGCAAAGTTGTCTTCATACTGTAAGAGTGAGATATAAGCCCATCACAAGAAATTGGCACTCCCTCCAACAATTCCCTACATGCCACACCTTCGAGCATCAAACTAAAAGACTCTACCACTAAAGTGTAGAGGAGACGAGGTGCCCCTGTCCCAACCCCCTCAATGCCTTGAATACTTTACCACTTTCCCACATATCTAAATACAAAAATTTGCCAAAGATTCACACCCCTTGATCCAAGTTCTTTCTCCACTTAATTCTAAAATACATCAATCTCATGATCTCTTCTAAGTTATCATAGTCGACCATATCATAAGAATTTTCAAAGTCAATTTTACATGACGATTACTTAAGCTCATGTGATCTATCAGAATAGATAGTCTCTTATGCCACCAAAATGATGTCTATTATATGTCTATCTTTGGTAAAAGAATTAGTAAAGGTTGTTGTGCTCCATACACCACCTCTGAAGTCACTTGTTTCAATCTATTGGCTAAATCACCCCTGGAAAGGGGAAAACTACAATTGACGCTAAGAGACTAGACAAAGGAGGATCATCAACGCTCCCTCTCTTGGCGAGGTTTTTAACTTGAGCTATCTCTGGAATTGGCAGGCTCTTGGGATTCCTCGAGAGATAGCGGCTGATGACACTTCGCTGCATTTCTAGCCATGGAGAAGAGGATAGGGAGCCTTTTCTATAAACTCAGCTCTGTCTTCGAATTGAGGGAGGGCCGAAAGGTCCCAGGTCATGAAGGGCGTCCAATCTAAGAGTTGAACACGTTGATCGGGAGCAGCCCCCACAGTGCTCTTGTTGCAAGCTCTTCACAAGTGGGGAGTTCTGAGGTGGCTGCTTCTCCTCCAGCAGGAGGGAAGAAAAGGGAACGCTCTACCCCTATCGGCACTCGTGCACCAACTTAGGCCGTTAGACCTCATCGAAGACTTAGGGGTGTCAAACTTCCTGTCATTTGGGAATCAAGAGGTAGCTCTTCTTCTTCTGAATCATTAGCTGCTCCCTCAGTGTCACCTTCTGCCCTTTCTCGATCATCTTCTGCCTCTCCTGAGTTGTTTTCTACCTCTTCAGAGACCGAGGTGGATGAATCCAGACCCTCTAAGCCTATTGTCATTGTTTCTAATCGAGAAGTGACTCTGGAACTTGTGGTGGTACCTTGAAGTCCAAGGGTGGTTCCTGAATCAGATCCGGTTCCAATGGAGATCAATGAGGGGCCTATGGTTAGTGAGGCTCTTGAGCATCAAGAGGCTGCTGCCCTAGAGTGCGTGGGTCATGAAGATGAAGGGGTTGAGCTTTTTATGGCAGAGGTTCTGGCTACAGAGGATGTGGGTCAAGTAGAAGAAGTCATGACTAAGGTTAAAGTGGTGATCTTAGAAGATGACGGCCAAATAGAAGAGGTGGCCTCTGAACTTGTCGAAGCTGAAGTGACAGTTCAGGAGAGTGAGGAATAAGGAAGAGATGCTGGCCTTGAACTTGTTGAGGCCATGGCAAAGGGTGAGAGACAAGGGGAGGAGATCGCATCGGAGCACACTGAGACTTTAGTGGTGGCTCCAGCAAGTGAAGGCCAAGGTTAGGAGGATGAGGAGACCAGATAGGTTGAGGCTGGGGCTGCCTTTAAATATGAGATGCCCGAGGCTTTGGTCTTCACAATTTCCCCAAACGAGTTAGTGACTCACCTGGCTATCACTCCTTCGAGCCCAGCCCTGTAAACCAAAGTTCCTTCAATGGTGGTGGACCCGGTAGTACCACCCAGACCTATCTTCAGTGGGGTTTTTGACATAATTGCAGACATGCTTCGTGCGGGTCTCCAGGGTTTAAGGGAGCTACCTTTCACTGAGCTGGGTGAGGCATTGGCCAAACTCAGGGAATTCGCTGCTGCAACCACTGTTTTTGGGAATGCCCCAGAAGTCCTCTCTCATTTTGGTGCTATTTTAGATGAATTGGAGAGTTGGAGGTTGTAGAGGTTGCATCATGAGGCAGAGAGCAGCAGGGTAGCTTCCTTGGAGGTGTCAATCTCACATCGCCATGAGGAAATAGATTCCTCCACAGAGAAGAAGGCCATTATGGTTGCCTGTCAGCTTGATCTCAAGATGGAGGGGAGAACTTGCTTCAATAGGATGATAGGCATAAGGGCAGAGATGCGAAAGCTAAAGGACGAATTTATCGATCTTGAGAGGGAAATGATTTAGAGAAAGGCCTTGGATGCCTCCTTGGCTAAGGATCTATCAGATCTCAATCGCACCATCGAGTCAGAAACCGTCTTTGTGAAACAGGAGGCTCAAATGGTGGTTAAATTGAAGGAGCATATTTAGCATGCCGAGGCTTCTTTTGCAAAATCCAGGGCAGAGATCAATAACATCATTGATCGTTTTTTAGAGTGTCTTTCCTTTGCATATGTTAGCACTTCTAAAAATTTTGAATTTTATGAATGAAATGCCTCTTTTTCTCTTCTGGCTAGTTTCACTGCATGATTGCATTCTTCTTTTGTTTTGCTGCATCTTGTCTCCTTCTTTGGTAGGCCATGTTTCAGGGCTTTTACTGTTTCTGCCCTTTTACCGAGGGAAACCCTAAACCTTGCTTCTATGACAAACTGCTGTGGTTCCAATGACTTCAAATGAAGGAGCAAGTGCTCTTAATGTTTGACTGGACAGGGGCTCATAATTCATTTTTCTCATCATTTGATGAGCTTGCTCGCTATAAATAGTCCAATCAGGAGGGGCTTTAGCTTCTATTCAAGGCACATTTTTTTCAAGTTCGTCGTAGCACTTGGTCTCAGGCACAAACTCCTTCAGATGTTTTGAAGCGATACGCATAACCTCTAGTTGGCTCTGGAGACTGCGAACTTCACTTCTTAACTCTGCAAGAGGATCATGCTCTTAAGGGTGATAATATTGTGCTTTCTCGAATTGCTCCGCTCCCATAGATTTAGGGAAGCGCAAGACTTGTGACTGACCACTGCTCTGAACTAACCCTTCAAAGGGACAAGGAGTGTCCTCTTTGCTTATAGCCGTCGGGGTTTGGAGTACCTTCTGCAGTGGTTGGCGCGCCATTTTTGCTTTCAATAGTGCAATACGGACATGTAGGACTTTTTGATGGTCTAGCGTGTAGGTGACCTCTAGAGTCAGGAATTCTGTCCCCTTGACTTGGTCAATCTTGGGAGTGACCTCTGGTTCATCTTCTTGCAAAGGTGGTTCTGGATTGGAAGCAGAGGGGCAAGCTTCATCTTCAGGCGACGATGGAGCTTCTTTAGGGGTAGTGAATGGCATGCTAGGATGAAGGGGAGTCAGAGGACGAATTTTTCCTTGTCTTTCCTCTTCTTTGAACATGTCCACCACTGTTCGCCCGATGTCTTCAACATCTTCATGAGACGAAAGTTCTATCTTCCTCACAGACTTGTAATCACCATCATTTGGTTTTTGGGATGACATCGAATCTGTGAAGTAATACTTGGCATCAACATAGTGAGCTTCGGCTACAGGAAATGGTCTTTTATCAGCATAGACTTTATGCTGTCTCCCATCTCGACTATACTTGAAGCACTAGTGCAACGTGGATGGAACCACTCCCTGGTTGTAGAGCCATGGCCTGCCGAGAAGGATGTTGTAGGAGGTGTCAGTGTCGATTACATGAAACTAAGCATAGTCGTTTAATTCACCAATATTGAGTGCCAGCCGGCTTTTCTCCTGACTAGTTGAATCCCTAGACTGTGATATGCGTCGGAGTGAGACCTTCAAAACCTAACCCCAATTGAGTGAGGATTCTCCTTGGGATAAGGCTAATTGCTGATCCTCCATCCAACATAGTTCAATTGATGGGGCATGCATGTAATTCACCAGTAACAAAGAGAGGGCGATTGTGAAATTTTTTCTCCCAATTACATATCATCCTCTAAGAAGGTTATTGCCATACATTCGCTCAAGATCGATGGGTCCACCTCGATGGGTCCACCTCGATGGGTCCACCTCGATCGGTTCCAATTCAGTCTCGTACACCTCTGGATCAGAAAGAGCCTAGCCTAGAGCCATACGATAGTCCCTTGAGAGAATGAGAGCATCATTGATGCTGAGAAGGGCTGGAAGCTTCCTCAAGTGCCCTATCACATCATATTTTACCTTTTCTTCATCAGCTTTTACTGTTCCTGACCCTGCCATTGGTTTGGGTGGTATAGTAGGTTGAGGAGCAGGTTTAGGTGGTATAGTAGGTTGGCCTACTGGCTGACTTGATCGAGCAACTAGCTTGGTTTGGGTGATAGAGGTTTGTTTTAGCAGAACAGAGGTTTGAGGTTGAGGCTTAAGAGGTGGCTAGGTATATGGGACCAACGGCATCCCAGGGAATTAGAGGATGGGTGGATTGTCCAGGTTATTTGGGTGAGAAAGAAGCCTAGAGAGCTGGAGGATGGGTATATTTCTTGAAGTATTTGGGTGAGGGAGAAGTGGTGGACCAGGAAACTTCAAGATGCCTGGCTTCTAAGGTGGAGATTGCAGCGTTTTCCCTGATCTCAGGCTCATTTGCCCCGTGCTGGGTGATGCTTCTGAGATTTGCACCATGAGATAGACTTCTTGAGAATAGAAGTTGTGCCCTCTAGATTCTCCCTGCCTCTGGTCAAGGTCGGGCTTAGGGGGCCACTGGGGTTTCTTCAATTTTGACTTCTTGTGCTTCTTTGTAGAGGAAGATGGCTCTGACTTGGCTCGAGCTGCCAAGGCATCACATCTGTTAGGAATCCAGCTGCCTGGGCTAGCATATTTTTCAACCACCTCCATTGTGTCCTGCTTATATTGATTCCTTCAAGTTCTCTATCAAGAGGCTCGAAGTCTGGACATTCCCGGGTTGTATCTACAGGAGACATAGAAGAGGAGGAGGAAGAAGAAGAATAAGATGGAGAAGAAGAAGAAGAGGAGTTAGTAGGTGAGGGACTTTTAAGGTCATTCCCCTCAGCGGACTGATTTGGGCAGCTTTTTACATCATCAC
Source organism: Amborella trichopoda (assembly GCF_000471905.2). The sequence continues at coordinate 2,747,471 of NW_006498220.1, forward strand.
CAGAGTTGGACGTGTGCAGGGAGTCTTTTAGGTCTTTCCCCTGCTTAGACCATTGGGGAGTGCTTTTAATGTCGTCACCCTCATTGGACGTACTCTAAGGAGAAGATGGCTCAGGGATATCCTCTAGATGGGATGAGGAAGTGAGGAAGATTACACTTGGGACAAAGTCCTGTAATGTCAGCAATGGGGGAAGAGGTCTGAGAAATTCTTGCTCAACTGGTGGTTGGGCAATCTTGTTTCTTCGGCGAGCAGCCCTTGGTGCCCGTCTCTTTTTGGTTTTCATTGGAAGTGCTTGATTCATCTCGCTCGGTTTATGAACAGCCTTAGCTTGACGAATTACTTCTCGCCTTAAGGACTTGAGTCTGCTTCGCCCGTGGTGGACTATCCATGGCTAGGAAGTCAATGGTTCAGAAGAATCTGAATCATCATTACCCGGGTCTTGTGTCAGGAGGCCCTCTCGCACCAGTGGAGCAGTGACTTGGGGATCTCTTTTTAGAACGTTACACGGCCCTTGGCATCCCTGTATTTTCTTTGCGATTATATCATGGAAACTGGAGCATTCACTCAGGTCGTGGCCCCATATCTGATGGTATGGGCACCAATGGTTCTCAGTTCCCTGAATAAGGTGTCAGGGCTGCCTTGCCGGTTGTGGTGTCATGAGGCCTTCTTGAAGCATCAGAACAAACAAGACACGAAGGAGATCGGGCACTTCGTCTTCCTCTTGGACTGTCACTGCATGGGAAGTTTTTGCTACCCCGAATGCTTTCTTTAGATCTTCAAGCTTTATCTGGCCCTTCTGGATCAGAGCTTCGATGATGTCTTTTAACATGTAGCATTCCTCTGTGGGGTGGTTTATCCTCCGATGATATGTATAATGATTCCCATGGGCATTGAGTTCAGCTTGATCAGGGAACTTGGTCTCTGTCAGCTCGATCATGTTCAGTTCGAGTAATAATCAGAGTAGGGCAGGGACCCATTCCTTTTCAAGGGGTAGACTTTATTCTTATTCTTGGTCCAATAATCATCTCAATTAAGGTTCGCAGGTGGGGGTACCCTGTTGTATGACTGTTGTTATTTGCCTTCCTGAGGCGCTTTCGCTGTGCTTACCCCTTTGGAGAGGTCCAAAGTTTGGGAGGGAGCCTTCTTTGGGTCATTGACAGTGACGGCTGCACTGATCACTCATTTCTGTTGGTTGCCTGGGGTATTGGTCTGAGAGCTACCATTGCCCTGGTTGTTTCTTGAGCTTGCAGACTGTTGTCGCGACCCGCCGTGGGAGCGTGACAGGTCGCATGTTTTGCACATAGGCTTGAATTGCTTCCTTCTCAAGCATAAGATTAGGATGCCGAGCAGCCAAATCTCTCTATCTTGCTATGAATTGATCGACAGATTCATCAGGTTCCTGGGTCCCAGTAAGAAGCTCGATGGTTTGGACCTCTCTCTCGACTTCGTATAAGCGTTGGTGGAACAAATTCTCCATTTTCTCCCAAGTATGTACTGAGTTTGGGGGAAGCCGAGCATACCATTGAAAAACCGGGCTGTCAAGGGTTTCAACAAACTGACAGAGAAGGATTCTCTCGTAGACCACCGTCTCTCGACATGCCACTTGGAAATAGGCGATATACTGGTGTGGAGAGGTTGTCCCATTGAATAGGGGAAACTTCCCTTTCTTGTAATTTGAGGGAAACGGAACCTGATCAATGTAGGAGGGGTGCGACTTTTGGTAAAGCGTTGCTCCTTGCATACCCAGGATCTGTTTGCTCTTTAAGCTATGAGTTACCATAGCATCAATGTCTGCCTGTGAGACAAGGTGTGGGACAGAATTGTCTTGTGAGGCAGGAGGGGGAGGTTGCCTTGGAGGTGCGTCATCTGAGTGATGGGAGTTGACCTCATGAGGGGATACATTGACTGGGGACTGCTTGCTTTCCATGTAATCGATCTTATCCATCATTGCTTGCACCATGTTTTCTAACCTATTCATGTGCTCTTCCTGGCTATCACTAGGTTAGTTTTATAACCATAACGCTGACCGTTTCTCCAGGGAGGTCAGCCTTGGGTGCAGTTGAGGGCTTACGAGCTTGGCGGGTCACGTGCGGCAGATCGGTCGGCAAGGGCTCAGCATGCCCCGACTGGACTCCAGTCTTGTATGCCGATCGCGTGAGGACTGGTTCTTGAGGGTCTTGGGATCGTGGGCACTGAATGATTCGGTCATCTTCTACGACACTGACCACAATGCAGGATTCACAGACTTCTTCTTCAAGCTTTGTCATCTGAAGAGGGAAGAAGGGGTTCAAGTGAAGAGGGTCGTTAGAGCTCGATGCCCCGATCGTCTTGCTTGATTCCCTGGTCAGAATTTGCAGACCCCTATTGCGCTTAGCTTTGAGGTTTTGATGGACCTCATGCCAGAACCGTGATCGGGATTGTGGCTAGTTGGCCCTTCTTGCACAAGAAAGAGTCGTTTTCATCAGGTGAAGCAACGGGTGCGGGCCAGGAACTGGGATCATCCTCGGTCGAGGAGGACGAAGGACTTGATCTCCCATAAGGTCTTTGCCCCGAGCCCTCTTTTGGGCTTCAGAGGCATGACCGATATGACGAGGTTGGTTCAAGATGACACTCTTGGGGAAGGTCTTTGAGTGCCCGGGCTAGAGGTGCTTGCTCGAAAGAGGAGGCCAGGCAGGAGAAGGGTCGACTCATAAGGGCCCCTAAGTCGGGAGCGAGGGGCAGTCTGTGATGGTGGCACGTGTACACCCCATGAGGAAGGATCACAGGTGACCTTGGGGTCAGCCGAACTCAAACAACTGGTCAGCAATTAGGAGGCCGAGAACTGCGAGCAGGTGTATATAAGAGAATAGGTGGAAGCAAGCCCCTTACAAGGTGCACTAGTGTGTGCTGAGTAGGAGGACGAGGGGGTTGCGGGTTGACATTGCCCCGAGTAGTGGGACGCACATGCATAACATGTATAGGACCTGACCTTAGTAGACCTGATTCTGGATGCTGACTCGAGGTAACATAAGAGTTGGCTCGAGTGGATGACCCACGAGCCTTAGGGTGTGGGCGAGAGGAGGAAGCTCCAGGGTCTCCATGCCAATGTGTCGAGCCTTTAAGCATTGAGACTCGTGGTGGTGCAGGAATGCAAGGGTTAGCCTTGTGGCGACCCACAAAAGCAATGACAACTTATTTGCCTTCTGCAGAAAGGGACTGGGCAGCCTTCCCATGTACCTCGGCAATACAACTAACAAGTGACTTGCCGGTGACAGGGTGCATGTTGTGGGTGGTAGCAGATGTGCTACCGATGCAGGGTGCTTTGGTGGAATTTCCACTAGGGCAAAGAGATGGGTAGTTAGGGACCTTTAAGTCCCTCCTCATGCTTATCCAGGTGAAGACCTGAGAGCTAGACACCGGGTCTTTGCTCAAAAGGAAAGTTCAGAACAAAGTTTGAGGAACTTGTATTTGGGGGACGCTCGTGAATGCAAGGATGAGAAAATCCCCGATTCGGATAAATGGGTTAAGAACAGTAGCCATGTGTGTGTAGAAAAACAAAAAACAAAGGAGAGACCAGCAAACAAGGAAAATCCGACCAAGGGGTGGTGTGTCCCCAGTTGAGTCGCCAAGCTAGTTAGGTGCCTCGATCTCACCCTTTTGGTCGGGATGACCTGGTGGCACGTGTCTCGGGTTTCAGGGGAACCTAGGACGTGAGATCGCTCTCTTGGGAACCTTGTTAAGAAACAAGGGCAGGTATACCAACCGACGAGAGAGGATTTTTAACGTGAGGTGGGACACACCTCACCTCGTTCGTGACTCACTCGTGCTGACTCGCACGGGTGCCCTCTTAGATCACGACGAAAATCCCTCCAATCCTACAACTGGTTCGGAATTTCCTCCCTTGGCCTATACTCTCCTGTTTCTACAATCACACACACACGGTTAATTTACTAGACAAGTGGGCCAAGGGACTCCACCTTATCTTTGGGCGAAGGCACATAGACATGCACATTCAAAAGAAGAAAAAGAGTAAGAAAATAGATGAAAGGAGAAGAAAGAGATAGAATAGAGAAATGGGGGAAATAGGAATTTGGCCAAATGGCTAGGCTAACACATTAGCTAGACCAACAAGTAATTGACCCGGCGTGGTAGCAAGACGATACGGTAACTAGACCGACACAATGACAATACTACTAGTCGACAGAATGATCACCGACTAGCCTGGCACGATGGTTAGCAAGTAAGAAGAGAGAGAAAGGAGAGAGAAAATAAAAGACAAACATGGACGGCGATGAGATTCCACCGTCCATGATAGGAGGGGGAGAATGGGAAAAGAATAAGGACGGCGATGAGCTTTCGCCTTCCATGAAAGGAAAAAGAGAAACTAAAAGAACATGGACAACAATGAGCTTCTGATGTCCTTGACAAAAGAGAGAGAATAAAGAAAACATAGATGACGATGAGCTTCCACCGTCCATGAAAGAGAAGAAAGAAGATAGAAGAAAACATGGACGATGATGAGCTTCTGTCGTCCATGACAGAGGAGAAAGAAAGTAGAAGAACATGGACGGCAATGAGCTTTCGGCGTCCATGACAAAAGAGAGAAAGAATAAAAGAAAACATGGACGGCGATGAGCTTCTAATGTCCACGATAGAGGAGAAAGAAAGTAGAAGAACATGGACAACAATGAGCTTCCGTTGTCTGTGACAGAAGAGAGAGAATAGAAGAGAACATGGATGACAATCAGCTTCCGCCGTCCATGCCATAGGAGCAAGAAGAGAGAGAAAACATGGATGGTGATGAGCTTCCACCGTCCATGACATAGTAAGAAGAGACAGAAAACATGAACAACGATGAGCTTCTATAGTTCATGATAGAGGAGTAAGAAGAGAGAGAAAATAAGGACGACAATGAGCTTCCACCGTCCATGACAGAGGAGTGAGAAGAGAGAGAAAACATGGATAGCATGAGCTCCACCGTCCATGACAAAGGAGTGAGAAGAGAGAGAAAACATGAACGGCGATGAGCTTCTGCCGTCCATGACAGAGGAGTAAGAAGAGAGATAAAACATGGACGGCGGTGAGCTTCCGCCGTTCATGATAAAGGAGTGAGAAGAGAGAGAAAACATGGACGGCGATGAGCTTCTGCTGTCCATGACAGAGGAGTAAAAAGAGAAAGAAAACATGGATGGCGAGCTTCCGCTGTCCATGATAGAGGAGTAAGAAGAGAGAGAAAATATGGACGGTGACGAGCTTCTACTGTCCATGACAGAGGAGTGAGAAGAGAGAGAAAACATGGACAACGATGAGCTTCCCCCGTTCATGACAGAGGAGTGAGAAGAGAGAGAAAACATGGATGACGATGAGCTTCCGCCATCCATGACAGAGGAGTGAGAAGAGAGAGATAACATGGATGAGATGAGCTTCTGTTATCCATGATAGAGGAGTGAGAAGAGAGAGAAAACATGGACGGTGATGAGCTTCCGCCGTCCATGACAGAGGAGTACGACAACAGAACTTTGACAGAGGCCCACCCGCCACTCGGGCTAAAGCCAGGCTCATAGTTAATATCCTAGGAGTAGGAAGACATCACACTCGATGATAGGCTCTGCCATGTATGAATAGAGAAGAGCGAGAAGAGAACAGGGAGAGAGAAGGAAAGAGAGGAAAAATAAAGGAAATATAGAAGAGAGTTAAGGAAAGTGAATAAAGAGGATCAGGAACAAGAGAGATAGACAAGAGGAGAGAGAAAGAGATAGACGAGAGGAGAGAGAAAGAGAGATGAAAGGAGAGAGAAAGAGATAGACGAGAGGAGAGAGAAAGTAAGAGAGATGAGAGGAGGAGAGAAATAGATAGATGAGAGGAGAGAGAAATATAGAGATGAGAGGAGGAGAGAAATAGACAGATGAGAGGAGAGAGAAATATAGAGATGAGAGGAGGAGAGAGAAAGATAGAGATGAAAGGTGGAAAGAGAAAATTATCCACCAAAGGGTACTAAAACTTTTCTTCTCTCTCCTCTTTCTCTCTCCAAGACGTGCCCACAATTTCAATGTGGAAACGCCCAAATTTTATTCTTGAGATTGAAAAATGAGGGGTCCATGACAATTAGGTTTATCATGTACTTATAGAATTGGGCCCAAACATGGGTGTATGCCTAAAAACTATCCTAATTGATAATAATTACAATTTAACTGAATTAAAAAAAATCTAAAAATAGGTGCAAAATGACTGTTTTGCCCTTGCCCAACAATACATGAAATTCATAAACAGTCCATGTTGTTGCCTTAGAACTTGCGTGACTTTCTATGGATGATTCGAGGTTGCTCCAGCGTCTATTTGGCCAAAAGATGATTACGTTCTTGTCGGGCTCAGCATGAAGATCAATTTGATACCAACTTCGAGCAATGAATCGTGTTTTTAGGCTATGATCATGCGACTCGAAATTTGTATAGATATTGAAAACTTATGATCGATAGTGTGTTTGTTTCTTGATCTTTTTCTTTGGTTTCTTCGCTGAATTACACTGAGCATACCATCATGATCATGTTGTAACAAACACAGCTCGATTTTTTATCCGGACGAAGATTTCATCGCCTTGGGTTTTTGGCTAGAATCTGGAAATTCGGTGTACAGAATCTGCAGGAACTTTGATGCCTTTGTGTGCTGAATCCAACTGTTCATCGTAAGTGCGGTTTGGACCAGTCATAGCCTCTGACCTTATGTATCATAATGCATTGGTTTCGTGTCGATCGGGTACACGAGTGTCGTGATATGGCCACTCAAGCGAGGCGTATAGTTGCTAAATTTTTTACAACTATCTTCACGAATCGCCAACTTCTCCATAGTTTTTCTCCTTGCTCGGGTATCGTCACGAGTCGTGCCACATATCAAAACGCTCTTCTTGACAAGACGAACACGCTCACTAAATTTGAGCGTGATCCGACTCAAGACAAGTGAGATACGAGTCTTCGAAGTTGCTACTCGTGACTTTGAAAACAGTCACCATTAATGGTGACTTGGTGCAAGGAGGGCACACGGGAATAGTGTGCAGCCTACCCCCCCCTTTTTAATGTTTTACCTATAACTTTGTTATGAAACGTCCGTTTTAGCCGAAACTTGAATCCTAGGGGTTTTCGACCGTGTCGGATCCAATGGAAGTGGTACCATAGCTATTTGACGTACCAAAAATAGATTTCTTTGTTTGTGCTACCTTAGACATGTCGGATTGCGACAAAACTTGGCAGGTGGCCTTTTGAAGTCCTTAGGAAGATTTTGACCCGTTCTGGGGTAATTCTGAGACTGTCAGGAATTCCACTGTATGTTGAGGTTTTAATGACTGACTTCTCTTTTTATTCCACATCGGGGACTCAAGGTGCTGAAAAATGTGTTCAAACGGTGCAGTCTATACAGATGAGGCCCTAGGGGTCTTGGCTACTCTATCATTTTCTTTGCGCTTCTTTGAACTCAAATATTGTATAATATCCTCCGTGGTAGCCTCAAGAACATGTTTACACGGGGCAACATCCCCCTTAATATCGGCAAGGTGTTTTTTAAATCGGTAAATGCCCCCATTATTATCCTTTCCACAATAATTACATTTAATGCGATTTTTATCACTTGGATTCGGGTTATAACCATACTTTCAACTCGGATCACCACTCTGACTAGAACCTAGAGAAGATACTTCTATAGAACAAGGCTTATTTTCATCTTTTTCTGGTTCTTCTAATTCAGAAGATGTCTAATCTCATCCCAAACTGCTTCAGGAACCTGTGTAAAAGAAGCAACATTATCTCTAACACCAGCAAGGTGTTTTTTGAATCGGCTAATACCCCCATTGTATCTTTTTCACTAAAAATTACACCTTATATAATTTTTATAATTTGGTTTTAGGTTGTACCCACACTTCCAACTCGGATCATTTCTTCTAGAAATAGCAGAAATAGATCTATGACAAGAATTTTGTTCTTGTTTTTATTTTATACAACTTATATATTGCTTAATCTCTACTTTGATATCTTCAGGAACATTTTTACAAGGGGAAACATCTCCCTTAATATTGGCAAGATGTTTTTAAACCGGTTTATGCTTCATTTTGTATCTCTTTCACAAAAATTGCATCCAACACAATTTTTGTCATTCGGATTTGGGTTGTATCCATATGTCCAACTTGGATCTCCACTCTGACTAATTCCTGAAGAAGACATCTCAAAATAAACACAAGCAATCTAAAAAATAAAGTTTTGCACTTACTTTGATTGCTCGAACTCCAAGCTTTGAGAAACATTTCGATCTAATGACATGTAGTGTTCTGGAGGTTTCTTTCTCTCTAAAATGGGTTCTTGTAGGTTTAGGTTTCAAATGAACCTAAAACCCCTCATTCTAACCTTTTATACCCTTTAAAAAAGTAAAAAAAAAAAAAAAACATTTCTGCCTCTAGGCGCTGTGCGGCCACCTAAGGCTGGGCACTAGGCGCTCAGGGACCACCGCCTAGTTTGGCCAAAAAAATTCAAATGAAATATTTAAAATGAAACCCTTGTATCTTGTGTTCTATCTCTTCTTCTTTTTTTCAATTTTATGTTTCAAACAAAAGAAACAAGTACTCCTTCTAACATAAGATTCTAAGATTAGGGCCCATGAGATTGGACAGAAGAAGACGATCCTGCTATTGTGAAAAAATATGCTAGACGTGCCCAATTGGGTGATATTTTTTAATTAGATCGAGCTACATTGAAATCCAATGGTGTTTTTTATAGCAATCCAAGGGGTTGGTTCACTTTTGGACATGCTTTGTTTGCTTTGCTTTTCTTTTTCGATCACATTTGGCATACCCTAGGTGATGTGCCTAGGGTTTTTGGATCTCCTAAGTGCTGGGCGGTCCCTCTTTTTTAACACTAAATCTACTAACATAACCAACATATGAAGAAACAACACAATGAAAAGGACTAGAACCCTAAAAGGATCTTATGCAAGGAGCATTAGGAGTCGACGTCTTGATTTCTTAAAGAAGTAAAGCATGCTGTTTAAAATCTCTAAGCAACTACTTCAAAACTCTTCTCTTTCTAATGTCTCCTTAGGCCCTGCTGTTCTATGTGATCATCTTCATTTGGACGGGAAATATTTCCCCCTATCGACCACATGCAGATCAAAAGGGGCTTCTGATGTAAGCATCTCCATCTCTCTGATAAACTTGGCTTTACCTTTCTTCCAACTTAGAGTGCCTTGAATTCGGATCTCTTTCTTACCAATCGCCTCCTTTGACCTTGATTGAAGCCTCAAAAGAGTCATTCATTGCTGTCATCGTATCTCATGCCTTGGCTTTCACCTTGGCTTTCCAACTGAATGATCAATTTTTAGTTTCTTGATCTAGTGGAAAGCTCATTACAAGAGAAGCCGATGATTCTTTCACCATTATAGGGAGAGAAATGGATCGTTTAGCCATGAAAAAAATATTCAGAATATTATTTTCAACAGTTACCATGCTCGGGATATTGCCCCATGCAATGCCTCGCTCCCATCGGTTCATAGTCGTCCTAACTGCACTATCTAGTACAATTGCCAAGTTAGATGGATACTCACTATAAATACTATGATTTTTGGGTTCAAATATTATGATGCCTTCAATTAGTACGCTTGGTACTAATCACTGCTAGCGAGAACTTAGGTCAAGCCAAGAAAGATAGAGCCAAACCGGATAAGAAAAACAAAGGAGATTTTTTTGAAAAAGATGGATGATGGCTATCTCCTTCTCTCTTTTGCCCATTTATAGGCAAAACTCCCCCCTCCTCCACCTTATTAACATGACAATTTTCAATTTTTGATAAATCTACCAAATTTAATGGCGTACCTTATTTACTTTCCTCTTGATCCTTTGTGACTTGCATTGTCCTTTTTGCTGACACAGACCTTGGGGTTATAGGTTCTTTATGCGTAGAAGAGTCTGCCCCCTTTTCTACAGTGTATGCCATGGTGCTGGCCAGTTATTACATGATAGTGTAGGAAAAATCGGGCGATTCAAATTCTAACCGCCCGGTTAGATCGGAACCAGCCATTGACCGGTTCTTGTTTCGGCTGGTTTTGGTAAACCAGACAATTATTTTTAAAATAAAAAATAAAAATTATATAAAATCCTAAAAAATAAGAGATTTTGTTTGTAATGCATTTTAAATATTTTTCATCATTTTGGCAAAAATTGGAAATTTTTTTGGTCATTAATACTTATTTTTATATTTTTCTTAAATTTTTTCAAAATTCCCCTGGGTACAAATCAATTTTTTAAAATCAATTTTTTTATTAATTTTCAATTTCATTTGGATGTGTTCTATTTAATCATGCTTTAAATATATTTTTCATATTTTATTAGATTTTTTTCTATTTTTTTATTTTTAAAACTTTTTTTTACCGTTTGGGACTCATCCGGTTATGTTGATTGAACCAATCGTTTTACTGATTAGGCCGGTTAAACCACTTCTTACCATGTCCGGTTAAATACACTGTTACATGCACCTTTTAAGTTGGTTTAAAAGAGCTACATTCCCTCATCTCTCATAATAGACATATCATTAATGTCATCCAATAGAAAGCTTGAGCTTTAGATGGGTGATGTCGCTTCAAATCCCCCCATACAAAAATTTGTTTTAATTATGTCTTCCTTGATCTTGCTCATGCCCAATGGATCATAATGGCTTTTTTTAAAGGGACTTGACTCCCTTGGAGCCAACTACGCTTTCAAAATTTAATTCAAAATTGAACTACTATTGGCACCCTAGCCACTACTGCCAGGCCTAGTAGTGCCCTAGCCAATGTCTTTTCTCCTCCACCCCTTCCAATAGGCCACGCTCTAGGACCAAAAACTATCATTTCAACTACCAAGCGACACATGCCTCGTTTTTTTCTTTGGAAACCACCATCCATTGCTGCTAGTTAGAAGCTTGTAGCTCCTACGAGTGATTATCATGTGCCCCTATCTTGGTCTGTAGTTCCTTCAAAGGAAAAAATAAGAGAATCACCATACCTCTCACTACACAATCATCTTCTTTCTGAATAGGAATTTGAATAGTCCCCCGCTAGCTTTAGTATGAGAGAATCTAGTATTTATTTGTCCAAAAGTTTCATAACACTATTTCTTAATACCCCAAAAACTCCCTAGCAGAGGTATCCAATCAACCTCTAGTAATCTTCCACACTCGTCTGCTAGAATTTTGAAAACTCCTTTAGTCCAGAAATGAATGGAAACTCCTACAATCCTCGCCCAATATTGAGGAAGCTAGATATAGGACTGAGATGTCTTCGGGGTCCACGACTCCAAGGTCCTTAAGGCCCCATTAAATGACCAGAAATAGTACTAAAATAATCTTATTACATCTTCCACTTCCATTGAAAATAACCAATGCTTTGTTATTTTAGAATACGCAGTCAAGTGATTCCACACCTCCATGCTTTAATACACCACTCAGACAACTGGCTCGAATCATCAAGCAGAGGCCTAAAAGAGCACATCAGAGAGGTCTTTAACATCTTCCGCCAATGTTCTTAAGGCTTCTCCTGTATTTTAACTACTTTAATATTCCCTAGAACTAGGACATTAACTTCGGGATTCTTAGTTCCATCTCATCTGCTGCTACATTTGTCATAACTCCAAATCTGACCATTTCTAATCACTTTTACTCCCTCCAAACGATAACTTCTAAACCATCATTTCTCATGGACACAACGGCAACTACTTCCAAAACCATTTTCTCTCAAAACAAATCTGACCATGTCTGGAAGTTCTTTTCACATCTCTCTTTATCTTCCTCTCCGTTGCTCTCTTTTCACTACGCTCTCTCTCCACTGCTAGCACTAACAGTCCTCTCTCTCTCTCATTATATTCACCTTAAAAGTATTCCATGCTAACCATAACGGGTCCACTTGACTTGTTGGTTATAATATATATGAACTTGTTTATAATTAACAACATAATAAGATATGAATGTTAATATTAGAATGTGTTGCGATAAGCATGTTAATTCCATTTTTTTTTAAAAAAGAAGTCAACTTTTAAATATTATTCAATAATAACTAAGGGTATATTAGAAGATTTCACAAAAGTACAACGTCATTTTGACCGTAAGATTTTAATTGTGAGTGTAATGAAACTTTTTTTACAAATACCCTTGTCATTTAATGAGAAAATTATTATTATAAAAATGATAAAAGTATTTTTTGTATTTCAGTGATAGTTACACATGTAACTTTATTAACGATCAAGCTACTAGGAGTAGCTGGTGGGTCAACTTGACCTTCCAGGTCCAAGTTTGGATTTGGATATTGTACTTGATGGATTGGGTCTATATCACTTTCCTTGGATGTGATTTACACCGGTTCTGGGCATAGGTTGAGTCAAGTTTGTGTCGGTGTTGATTAATCTGGCCCCACACAATAAATATGTATAATTATGGCCCCACCCAATATATATGTATAATTACTTAAACTGTGTGTGTATCTATCTATCTACCTACCTATCTATCTACCTACCTATCTATCTATCTATCTATCTATTTATTTATATATATATATATATAGGAAAATACAGATATTGGCCCACTAGCTCATATGAATATATGAGCCTAAGGGTCACGACCTCATTTCGTACTTGAATTTTAATGTTTTTTTTACAAATCCAAATAACTTGAAATTTTAGTCGTCCATTCTTCTCATAAAGATGAACCTAATAAAAATATTTAAAATTAATAAAAAAAATTGATCAAAATACCCCCCAAAACTTTTTAGGGGTATTTTGATCAATTTATTTCTTGCAATTATTTCTTTGATATTTTTATTAGATTCTACTATTTCTGAAGAATACACGTCTAAAATTTCAAGTGATTTGAATTAGTAGAAAAAAATTTAAAATTAAAATACGAAATAAGGATGTGATCATCAGATCGGCTTAGATTCAATCAAGGCCATTGGGTTCATATGTTCATATGAGCTAGTGAGCTAATCTCAGCATTTCTCATATATATATATATATATATATATATATATATATATATATT
>NW_006498220.1:2762521-2861692 GCF_000471905.2 Amborella trichopoda
TATATATATATATATATATATATATTGTTTGAACACTATTTTTCAGCACCTTGAGTCCCCGATGCGGAATCAAAAGAGAAGCTGGTCAATAAAGTTTCGACATATAGTGGAATTCTAATGGGTTAGAATCTTTCTAAGCACTCCAAAAGGCAACCTGCCAAGATTTATCGCAATTCGACATGTCTAAGGCAGCCTAGACAAATAAACAATTTCTAAAAAATTAGCCTCTATACCCTGCAACGGACCCTGGAGCTAAAACTCTGTTTTCGGTGCGTTAAACATATGTGAGACCACTGTCATTGGATATAATATAGTCGAAAACCACTATGGGTCAAGTTTCGCCTTAATCGGGTACTTCACGACAAAGTTTCGCCCTATTCCCTTGTGCCCTCGCTGCACTAAATCACCATTAATGGTGACTGTTTTTACAGTCATGAGTAGCAACTTTGAAGACATGTATCTTACTCGTCTTGAGTCAGATCATGCTCAAATTTGGTGAGAGTGTTCATCTTGTCAAGATGAACGTTTTGATATGTAGCACAACCGGTGGCGACACCCGAGCAGGGAGAAAAACTAGAGATAAGTTGACGATTTGTGAAGATAGTTGCAAAAAATTCAGCAGTGACATGCCTCGCTCGAGCGGCCAAATCACGACGCTTGTGTACCCGATTGATGCGAAACCATTTGCATTATGTACGTAAGGTCCGAGGTTGTGACTGGTCCAAACGCCGCATACGATCAACGGTTGGATTTATCACACAAAGGCGTCAAAGTTGCTGTAGATTCTAGCCTCTGGATTTCCAAATTCTGACAAAAAACCCAAGACGATGCAATCTTCGTTCGGACATGAAATCGAGCTGCGTTTGTTGCAACATGATCATGACGACATGCTCAGTGCAATTCAGTGAAGAAATCAAAGAAAACATCAAGAAACAAGCACACTATCGATCTGAAGTTTTCAAGATCTATACAAATTTCGAGTCGCATGATCGTGAGTCTAGAAACGCATTCCATGGCTTGAAGTTGGTATCAAATCGATCGTCTTGTAGAACCCGATAAGAAAACAATCATATTTCAGCCAAATGGACGCCGGAGCAACCCTGAATTGTTTTGGAATTTCATTTATTACTACGTAGGGACAAAACAATCATTTTGCACCCATTTTTAGAATTTCTTTATATTCAATTAAATTGTAATTATCATCAATTTATATAGTTTTTAGGCGTACACCCTTGTTTAAGACCTAATTATATAAATGAATGCTAAACCTAATTGGCATAGACCCCTTAGTTTTCAATCTTACGAATAAAATTTGAGAGTTTTCACATTGAAATTGTGGACACTTCATGGAGAGAGAGAGAGGAGAGAGAAGAAAAAGTTCGGTACCCTTTGGTGAAGGTAACTTTCTCTTCCTTCCTCTCATCTCTCTCTTTTTCTCTCCTCTCATCTCTCTCTTTCTCTCTCTTCCCCTTGTCTATCTCTTTCTCTCTCCTCTCGTCTATCTCTTTATTTTTCCTCTCTCTTTCTTGATCTTCTTTATTCACTTCCTTCTCTTTCCTCTATCTTCCCTTTCTTTCCTCCTTTCTCCCTGTTCTCCCTCTTTCTTCTTTGGTCATGCATGGCATAGTCTATCGCCGGGTATGATGTCTTCCTACTCTTGGGGCATAAACAGTGAGTCGGGCCTTAACTCGAGTGAAGGGCTGGGCCTCTATCAAAGTTATCTTCTTACTTCTTTGTCATGGACGACGGAAGCTCATCACCATCCATGTTTTCTCTCTCTTCTTATTCCTATATCATAGATAGCGGAAGCTCATCACCATCCATGTTTTCTCTGATTTCTTATTTCCTTTGTTGTGGACGGCAGAAGCTCATGTTTTCTCTATCTTCTTATTCCTCTATCATGAATAGTGGAAGCTCATCGCGTCCATGTTTTCTCTCTCTTCTTATTTCCTCTATTATAGATGACATAAGCTCATCGTCATCCATGTTTCTCTCTTCTTATTCCTCTGTCATGGACGGCTGAAGCTCATCACCGTCCAAGTTTTCTCCCTCTTCTCACTCCTATGTCATGGTCGGTGGAAGCTCATCACCGTCCATATTTTCTCTCTCCTCTAGCATGGATGGTAAAAGTTCATTATCGTCTATGTTTTCTCTCTCCTCTGTCATGGAAGGCAGAAGCACATCATCGTCCATATTTTCTCTCTCCTCTGTCATGGACGGCAGAAGCTCATGGCCGTCCATGTCATCTCTCTCTCTTTCTCTCTCCTCTCATCTCTCTTCTCTCTGCTCTGTCATGAATGACGAAAGCTCATCACCATCCATGTTTTCTCTCTCCTCAATCCTCTATCATGAATAGTAGAAGCTCATCGTCATCCATGTGTTCTCTCTCCTCTGTCATGGGCGGTAAAGCTCATCACCATCCATGTTTTCCCTCTCCTCTGACATGGACGGTGGACACTCATCATCATCCATGTTTCTCCCCTTTTCTCTCTCCTCTGTCATAGATGGCAGAAGCTCATTGCTGTCCATATTTTCTCTCTCTTCTTGCTCCTATGTCTTGGATAGCGGGACCTCATTGTCGTCTATGTTCCCCTTCTCTCTTCTCTCTCTCTTTCTCCTTCTTCCTTCTCTCCCTTTTTTCTTGTTCCTCCTTTTCTCTTCTTTCTCACTGCTCCTCTCTTCTTCTTTTCCTCTCTCTCTGTACTTTCTTCTTCTCACATGCACGACATCGGTAGTATTGTGCATGCTTCTCTTTTTCTCTCTTCTTTCTTCTTTCCCTCTCGTTTGACCAAGGGAGGCTAAGTCAAACACTGCCATGGTTGTCTCGTCGTTTAGCAGTATTGCCGTTGTGTCGGTCTTAGTTACCATGCCCATCTTACTGCCACAATAGGCTAGCCATCGTACTAGGCTGGCCGGTGATCGTTTTGTTCTATTTTATCCTCTTACTCTTTTTCTTCTTTTGAATGTGCATGCCTATGTGCATTCGCCCAAAGATAAGGAGGGGTCACTTGGCCCACTTGTCTTGTAAATTAACTGTGTGTTTGTGATTCCAGAAACAAGAGAGAACAGGCTAAGGGAGGCGATTTCGAACCAATTGTAAGATTGAGGGGCTTTCCGTCATGATCTAAGAGGGCGCCCGTGCGAGTCAGCCCGAGTGAGTCACGGGCTCAGGTGAGGTGTGTGTAGCCTCACATTAAAATTTCTCTCTTATCGGTTGGTATACCTGCCCTTGTTTCCTAACACGGTTCTTGAGAGAGTGATTTCAAGTCTTGGGTTACCCTAAAACCCAAGACACGTGCCTGTTGAAAGATATTTTCATCATCATGAGGCCTCGCTCAACAAAAGCCTAGCAAACAGTGAAAATTTTGATAGTCTCATAATAGCACGAGAACTGGTACAAATCTTCATGAGGACTCTCAAAAGTCTCCTGCCAAGTTTTGTCGCATTTCGACATGTTTAAGGGAGTGCCGATTGAGAAACAGTTCCGACAAAATCAACCTCTAGCACCCTGAAATGGACTTCTATGACTAGAGCTATATTTTTGGTGTCTCAATTTATTGTGGAACCACTATCATTGGATCCAGTATGGTTGAAAACCCCCAAGGGTCAAATTTCAGCTTAAACGGATACTCTAGGAAGAAGTTATAGGCAAAGCAAAACAGGAGGAGCCACACTATTCCCGTGCGACCACCATGCAACTCCACACCATTAAAGGGACAATCACGAATAGTGACTTTTGACCCTCATAACTCGCCTGTCCCAAGTTGGATCACGCTCAAATTTGATGAGCATGTTCGTCTCGTTAAGACGAGCGTTTCAATATGTGTCACGCCTTGCGATGACGCCCAAGCACGAGGAAAAGCTAGAGAGAAGTTGTTGATCCGTGAAGAAAGTACAAAAAATTCAGCAGCATCATGCCTCGCTCAAGTGGCCAAATCAAGCCGTTCGCGAGCTCGATCGACGTCAGACCAATTCCATCGCGTGCGTAAGGTCTCAGGCTTTCTCTGATCCGAACCCCATACATGAAGAACGGTCAGATTCTGTACATGAACTTGATGAAGTGACTAAAAATTTTGTTTCCAAAATTCCATATTACAGTCAAAATTCCAAAATTGCAAAATCTTTGTCTAGGCATGGAATCAAGCTGCATTTGTTGCCATGCGATCGTGATGGCATGCTCAGTGTGATCCAGCAAAGAAATCACATAAAAACATCAAGGAACGAGCACACTATCGATCCGAAGTTTCAAGATTCACTCAAATTCCAAGTCACATGATCGTGCCTTAAAAACCCGATCCATGGCTCGAAGTTGGTATCAAATAGATCGCCATGCCAAGCACTATAAGAAAACAATCATCTCTGGATCAATCAGGCATTGAAACGACCCCGGATCATCCACAAAAAATCATACACGTTCTAGGGCAACACATGGACTGTTATGGAATTCCACAAACTTGTTAGGAAGGGCTAAATCTGTCATTTTGTACCCCATTTATTTTAATCTTAGTTTTCAGCAATTAGGGTCACTTTTGATCATCCACCCATGTTTGGGCACAATTCTATATATATTGTACCATCATTGTACGCAAAAAGGCTTGAACTATTCACAAAAGAGAGTTTTTACTTAATAGATTTTCTCTTTCTTTTCATTGTTGGGCCACGTTGGAAGAGAGAAACTATTAGACTGGTACCCCTAGGCTCGAGGATCTCTCTCTTCTTTTTCTTTTCTTCTTCTCTCTCTTCCCCACCTTCTTCCTCTTCTTCGTCTAAGCTCCCCTCAAAGGCCATGCACGATAGTGGCAATGCCGTGCATGCCTCTCTTGTGGTCTCACGAGCCTCGCATGGCAATGGCAACGCCATGAGTGTGCCTCCTTCTCCTTCTGTTTGTCAAGCTCTATCCCCTAGCGAGGTTTGCAGATGGCGTTGCCCATTGCCGTCTGCAGACGTATCCTCGACGCCTCAGTGAAGAGCGCAGACAGTGAAACTCATTATCGCCCATAGGGGTCTCCCCCTGTTGCGTGCCTGTCGCAGATGGCAATGCCTCGCCACCTACGAGAGGTCTCGGTAATACTTATTGCAGTCCGTGAGCTTCCTTTGCATGCACGGTGCCTATCGCTGTCCACGAGCCTCCTTCTCGTGCTCGGTGCCCATAGCCGTCCGTGAGCCTCCTTCGTGCGTTCAGTGCTCATCGCCGTCCCTCTTGTGTCCCACACCAATCGTTGTGCACCTCATGAGAACTATTGGCACATGCTTTGCAAATGGTTATCGACGCCCATGCAGAGGTGTACTATCTTCTTGTGTTGCTAATGACGATGCCTACCGCCATTTGTAGTTCCTTGTTCCCACTCAAGCTGTGAGCGTGTCTAGCACCGTCCAAGGGTCATGACACTACTACTTTATAGTCATGGGTGGCGACGCCTAGCGTCGAAGGGACCCGATTCCGTCGCTGTCTCATGCCTTCTCTCCATTTTCTCCTCTTCTCACCTGATCCAGGGTTGACTTAGCCTAGCACCGCCATATCGGCCTCAGTTTCAAGTAGTATTATCGTCGTGCTGGTCTTGAGTACTATGCTTATCTTACTACCACTCAGAGTTGGTCATTGTTCTGCTATCAAGCTAGTCTCTTCCCTTCTTCAAGTTTTCTTCTCTCTTCGGCCTTTGTTCGAACCTTATGTTGGAAGGTATTTTACATCAACATGGGTCCCCCGCTCAATAAAGGCTTAGCAAGTAGTGGAAATTCAGACAGTCTCAGAACAGCCCAAAAACTAGCCAAGATCTTCATCAGGTCTCTCAAGAGTCTCTTGTCAAGTTTCGTTGTATTTCGACTCGTCTAAGGTTGTGTAGACTGAGAAACAGTTCTTGTAGAATCGACCTCTCGCACCCTGAAATGACCCTTATAACTAGAGCTACATTTTTAGCATATCAAATTGCTATGGGACCATAACCATTGGATCCGACACGGTTGAAAACCCCCAGGGGTCAAGTTTCAGCTCAAACAGACATTCGAAGAAGATGTTGTAGGTGAAAGAGTGAAAAAGGAGAAGTTGTAGGTTATTCCCTTGCGGCCACCTTGCAACTCCACACCATTGAAGGGATAGTCACGACTAGTGACTTACGCTTATATCTCACTTGTCGTAAGTTGAATCATGCTCAAATTTGGTGAGCATGTTCATCTAGTCAAGACGAGTGATTAGATATGTGGCACTCCTCGTGACGATACCTGAGAGCGAAGAAAAGCTAGACAGAAGTTGCTGATTCGTGAATAAAAGTGCAAGAAATTTAGCAACGTCGTGCCATGCTCGAGTGGCAAAATCATGATGTTCGCGAGCCCGATCGACGTGAGACCAATTCCATTACGGGTGTAAGGTCTCGGGCCATCTCGGACTCGAATCCCGTACATGATTAACGATCTGATTCGGCACACGAAGCTGACGAACAGACTGCAAATTCCATGGCCGGAATCCTTGATTCTTACCAAAATTCCAAACATGTAAAATCTTCGTTCGGCCATGAAATGGAGTTGAATTTGGTGCCCCGTGATTGTAGTGGCCTACTCAGTGTGATTCAGCGAAAAAAACACAAAAAAAAAAGGAACGAACACATTATTGATCCAAAGTTTCAAGATCTACTCAACTTTTAAGTCACATGATCGTGCACCAAAAGGCGATCCATAGCTTGAAGTTGGTATCAAATCGATCGCCATGCCAAGCCCTACAAGAAAGCAATAATCTTATGATCAACCAGGCATCAGAACGGCCCCAGATCAGCCATGCAAGATCACGCAAGTCTTAGGGCAACACAATGACTATTCAAGAATTCCACGACTTGTCACGAAGGGGCAAATATGCCATTTTGCACCCTGTTTTCTAATTTCTTTTAATTCAATGTAATCTTAATTTCTAGTAATTAAGGTTACTTTTGATCATCCACCCATGTTTGGGGCATACTTTTATATATACTTACCATCAATGTACGTAAAAAAGAGAAGAGGCAGAGGCATGCACACACAAGAGAGAGTTTTCACTTAGTACAAGTTTATCTTTCTTACCATTGTGGTGTCACATTTGAGAGAGAGAGTGAGGTGAGAGAAACTTTTTGATTGGTACCCCTAGTGTTGAGGTAAACCTTCCCTTTCTTTTTTTTCTCTCTCTCTTCTCCCCTCTTCTCCCTCTTCTTCATTTGAGTTCCTTGCAGAGGTTGTGCACGGTAGTGGTATTGTAGTGCATGCCTCTCCCTTAGTCCCACTGGTTGTGCACGATGATGGCAGCACCATGCACGAGTCCCCCTCCACTTATATTTGTCTGTCTCTTTCTTCCTATGAAGTCTGTAGACAACACTGCCTATCGCCGCCCACAAACGTAGCTGTGACGTCTCGACGAAGAACCCAAACGGCGAAGCTTGTTGTCACCTGCAGGGGTCTTCCTCTATTGCGCGTCTAGCGAAGATGACGATACCTATCGTCGCTCGCTAGAGGCTTTGGAAACACGTATCACCATTTGCGAGCCTCCTCCCCGTGCCTGTCCTGTTCCCGTTGCCCTACGTCCCACACCTATCGATGTGCGACCTAGGAGAAGCTACCACCGTGTGCCTCGTCAGGAGCTAGCGTCGTCCATAAGGGATGTGCCATCTCCTTGCATTGTCCACCGCGATGGCTATTGATGCCCGAACTTCCCCTTCTTTTTGTCGTCTCGCTCTTTCCTCTTCACCTCTTTCTCCTCTCACTTGATTGAGGGTAGACCTAGCCTATTACCGACGCACCGATCTTAATTTTGATTAGTATTGCCACCGTGCTGGTCTTGAGAATCATGGCCGTCTTTCTACCACTCCGAGTCTGTAATTTTTTGTTGTCATGCTACTCTCACCCCCACGTCAAGCTCTCTTCTCTTTTCTATCTTTCACCGAACCTTGCACTTAATCGCCTTCTCATGTGAACGTGCATTGCTCTAAGACAAGGGTGGGTCCCTTCGACCCACTTGTCTTACAAATTAACCATAGAAGTGTTGTGCAGAAAAAACAAGAGGATTACAGGTCAAGGGAGGTGATTATTGACCAGCTCAAGCAGCTAGGGGGCTTTCTTCTTGATCTAAGAGGGCGCCCACAGAAGCCAGCCCGAGTAAGTCCCTAACCCACCTAATATTCCTCTCTCATTGGTTGGTATACTTGCCCTTGCCCTCTTGCAAGGTTCCGAGAGAGCGATCTCATATTCCTGGGTTCACCAGAAACCCGAGACATGTGCCTCCAGATCACCTAGATCTGAAGGGCGACATCGAGGTACCTAACCAGCTTGGCGACTCTATTGGGGACTTACTAGCCCATAATCGATTCGCTCTTTTTTGACCAACTTCCTTTTTACTTGCTGCACCTCAACCCGTTCATCTGGGTCGGGGACTTCCTTATTCTTGCACTTGTGGCTGTCCCAAGGAAGCAAATATCTCAAGCCTCCTTCCCTACTCTCCTTCTGAGTCAGGACTCACGATCTGGCTCCCCAGTTCTCACCTGGATTGGTGCGAGAGGGGACTTAAACGTCCCTTCCTCCCCGCTTTCTCGCCCAGGTGGGCTCTCCACCAAGGCCCCTTGCATGGGAAGCACTCCTGCTACTGCACGCCTTGCTACTGACAAATCTTCAGCCAGTCATTCCACTGCGGTATGCCAGAAGGCTAGCCCGTCCATCCTTGTGAAAAGCAAGCAAGATGTCGTTGCTCTTGAGGTTCGCCACAAGGCAACCCCCTGTGCTCCTTCACTACTCTGAGCCTCTGCACCTGCAGGGTCGGTACACAGAGGCGGAGGTCTTGAGATCTTCACCCCTCATACACACTCAAAGGCTTGTGGTTTATCCACTCGAGCCACACCTCGGGGCAACCCTCATGTTACCTTGAGCTTGCATCTAAGGCCAGGCCTTCTCGGGGCAAACCTTACATGCGCCATTCATTCGCTTTCCACAGCTCGGGGCAGCGCTAGCTCTATGCCACCTCGAGCACAGAAGGGTCGACCATTCCGTCTTCCCTCTTGGCACACACAGCTTCACCTTGTGAGAGACAAGCTCCCGCCTCGTCCCTCACAAACACATGCTTGTGGATCTCGACCTCCTCAGGTCGAACCCATTGACCGAGCCCGGGCTGACCCCCAAGTCACCTCGACGGCTAACCCAAAATATGCACATGCACCATCTTTGCAGGTCCCTTTCGGATCCAGACTCAGGCGGAGTCACGAACCAGCTTCTTCCTTCGTTGCTTCCCCGACGCCAGGCAAGCACCTCGAGCCCTAGTACTCAAAGGACTTCCCTAAGAGTACCATCTTGAGCCAACCCCAGGTCAACCGAACATCAAGGCCTCATAAAGGAATTCAAGGCAATGGCTTGATGTCAGACAAAGGCCTCTCTCCTCCTAGACAAGAACCCAAGCTCCCCTCCATCCTTGGGCCCCACTCCATGCTCCAGCTCATAGACATGGCCCTGCCTGTTCGAAGAAAATGGGGCAGTCCAGGTCTCAGGCTCGATTCTAGAATGAGGTCCACAGCTACCTCGGGATCAAGCGGAAAAGAGACCTGCAGATCTTGATTGGGGAAACCTTCAAGGCAGTTGAGGTCACCACTCCTGACGACCTCTTGCCTTGTAATCCCTTCTTCCCTCTTCAAACTTCGAAACTTGAGCAAGTCCAAGAATACTGTTTGGTGATTACCACCCAGAAGTCGCGGTCGCAAGACCATCAATAACCAGTCCTCACAAGATTGGCATACAAAGCCCGAGTCCAGTCGGGGCAAGCTAAGCCCCTCCCGACTAACTTGGCAGGCACGACTCACTAGCCTTGACAGTCCACTACATCACCTGACTCTGACCTCCCAGAAGAAATGGTCAGTGTCATGGTGATCAATGACTCGAACGACGCTCAGGAGGAGCGAATGAACAAGTTCGAGAAAATGATGCAAGCCATTCTCGAAAAGATGGAGTGCTTAGAGGCCTCCAGGTTCCCTTCTTCGTCTGATTCCTTGACTGATGTGGACACAACTCCTAATAAAACTCTCCCGCCGGTCGCCCAAACCGACGTAGATGCCATGGTGACAGATGCATGCAGGAGACGCCACTCTACCAAAAGCTGTATCCTTCATACATTGACCAGGTGTCGTTTCCTCCGAACTACCAAAAAGGGAAACTCCCCCCGTTTAATGGTACCATGTCTCCTCACCATCATATGACCCAATTCCAATCGGTTTGCCGAGAGACAGCAACTGACAGACGTCTCCTCCTCTGCCAGTTTGTTGAGACTCTCGATGGACCAACCTTCTAGTGGTATGCTCGGTTGCCGCCAAACTCGGTGCACACTTGGCAAGAAATGTAGCAGTTGTTCTACCAACGCTTCTACAAAGTCCAAAGGAACGTGGAAACCATCAAGCTCCTCACTTTGATGGAAGGCCCTGGTGAGCCGGTTGACAAGTTCATCACTCGATGGAGAGAGTTGGAGACCTTTCAGGCCACTCCCATGACCGAGAAGGAAGCAGTCTTGACCTGCATATGAAACATGCTTCCCGAGATCGCCCTACATGTCGAGGCATCCAATCCACCCTCCATGTCTGAGCTCATCTCTAAGGTAGTTTGTATCAAGGGATTGTTAGAACAAAATATGATCCAACTGCCAGAGGTCACCACCATAGGGGAGTAGCCCTTCCCACTCACGACTGCTACAAGCTCAACGACACTATCGTGGCTCTTATCAACAAGGGCCAGATAAAGCTCGAGGAGTTGAAAAAGGCATTCAGGGCAGCTGAGGCATCTCACATAGTCACGATCCAAGAGGACGATGGGGCACTCGCTATGCTTCATGCATTTCTCTATAATGCTCGACGAAGGGATTGTCACCTCAAAGCCGACAAGGTAGCCCAAGTTCCTGCCTCAAAGGACGAAGAACCTCTGGTGCGCGTGCCACCAGATACAAGGTCATGACATCAACGAGTGCACCAGCTTCCATAAACTCTTGGCAGAAAAGATGCAGCAGTGCCAAGAGGTTCAGGGTGACCCGGCAAGACACCCTCAGGCCCCTTTTCCTCCTGTGTAAGAGGACCCCCCGATGAAAGCCCAGCAAAACACTGAGCAAGACCCCCTGTAGGGCCTCTTTGAGGCAATGCTTCAGCAGGGTCTTGTCAACCCCAAGTCTGTCAGACAACCTATGCGTCTTGCCCGGGGCACGAAAAAAGTCTGGTGCCCCTATCACCAAGTTTGGGGTCACAAACTCAAGGAGTACACTGGGTTCGAGGCCATAGTTGCAGAGAAAGTCAAGAAAGGCCACATTATCTATGAGGTTCTCTAAGGATACATCCAAGCCCTCACTCCCGTTCAAGAGGAAGCCTCGCTACAAACCCTTCATGAGCAGGCACTGGACCTTTTAGAGCCCTCGACCTCTCAGCCCTGGGAAGTCTACCATGGGTGAAGTAAGCTCAAATCCCTAAAATGTTAGGCCGTCCACTAAGCTAGGGCCACTCACCTGTCTGATGGAGCAGTCCAAACACCCCCTCAGGGATCTCGAAGGAGACGTCGAGCACCTTGGTCAGCCCGCCAAAGGAATCATCTTCCTCAGCCACTAGTCGAGGAAGAATTCCTCAGGCCCCTTCCTCCGCTACCGACCTTGCGGAACTTCATCCCAACCACAGCTTGCCTCATCTTATCGTCTAATCAGGCAGACGACCCTGAGTTATCAGTATCTCAGGAGTCGGCCAAAATTGGTGACGATATTACAAGCACTCCACGATGGTCAAAGCTAGGGCATGACCTTAAATACCCCCTGCAAACATCCAATTTCGGCGATGACGTAAAAAGCTGCTCGGAACGTTCTAACTCTTCTTCTCCTTTCACCTCCTCTATTCCTTCTGTAGGTACCACTCGGTGATGCCTAGATTTTGACATTCTAAATAAAGAGTTCGGAGGCACCAGCCTCACCACGCCGCAGTAAGAGCGCCTCAGAGAGATGCTAACCTAGGCAGCTGGATTTTCGATAGCCGCCGATGCCCTGTCCACCCAAGCAAAGACTCGACCTCCTCTTCTAAAGAAGCCAGTCTCAAAATATCCTTGAAGTCTCGTAGCACTTTTAAGGTTCAGGAGGAATAACCCTTTAGGTACTGGTGCTCCCCTTGCACCCGTAGACTGGAAGAGAACCATTGCATGCCTGGGGTTTCCACCATTCGCTTGCCTAGGGTCAGCAAGTTCGTGTTAGAAGCTACATTTCGGTGCAAGCAATGCAGAAGGCCTACCCCTTCCTTTATGCTCATGGCTCCATCAGTATCTTCCCTTGTCACCAACTGAACGGGGGCACTCACAAATGTGATGCTCAGAGGCCACCTAGGTCCACATAAGGCTTTGGTGAGCCATATTGGTTCACCTCTCACCCAGCTCTCGCAGGTGAAAATGTCAGTGCCAAGCTCCCCTTCTCGTGGGAGGTTTTTCACATCTGGAATGGCCCCCGAAGACTCATCCATTAGAACAAAAACGAAGGATGCTAGGTGACCACGAAGAAACTGCGCTCACCAGGGTGGGACTATCGCCATCTGCCCACTGAGATGGAATCACCGTCTCACAGTCAAAGGCAAGACTATCGCCAGTAGGAGGGAATTGTTGTCTCGTGATCAGCCAAGGACTATCGATGTCCCATGAACCAAGGCATATTAATGCCTCGCTCTAGCTGTCAGCATGCACTGCACCTGCGACCCTTGAAATTCGGACATGCCACCTAACACTTGCGGCGTAGCCTATCACCGCGAGTGTGGAGGATGACCGTTGTCTCCCCACGACCCTCCGTCTTCGCAACCGTTACAGTCTCACGACCCTCCTGGTTCCCACTAGCATTTCCCCTCTTCACCGACAATTCACTCATGCCCATCAGGACAATCCGGCTTGCCTTTTGCTCATTGTTGGAGTTGGTGAAAACCACCGAAAATCCCCGAAAGCTTCCCTATGACCCTGCGGATTGCCCTTCTCCCTGATTTCCCACTTTAGCAGTTCACCAAAGCTCACCAAAATTTTGCTAAGTTTCCAGAGAACTCAATGCAGCCTCGTCTCCTTCTCCTTCAACAACCAGAGAGCGGACAAAGCCCTCTGAACTCTCTGCAACCTCCCCTTCAGCACCAGAACAGCTGGAGCAGCACTCGAACCCTAGCAGGGCACCTCTGCAAATTCTGCTAAGGCCCCCGAGAGACCCTCTTCCTAGCTTAGAAAGCCTCGACACTTCTCGGAAAGGTTCGAAATCACGCTGCGATGCTTTGCACCTCCTGAAGCTCACAAGAAAAATTCCTAAAGACCTGTCCCTGCAAGTTTTGGCTAGAAAGTGCTAGTCGAAAAATCCAAGCTTTTGCTCTCTCTCTCTCTCCAAAAAGCTTTCTATTGTTTTACCCTTCAGTAAAATAGTAAACTGGGGTTTCTCCCCTTTTATAACATGTGGTACTGTGAACTGCCCCTGACAAAATCAGAATGACGCTTCAGTCCCCAACTCTTGATGGCCATGCCTGAGACCCGAACCATCATCGTCGCACGCCTTCTCAAGACTTGCATCGCGTGCCTCATAAGAAGGCTAGTGTTTTGTGCCACATCAAGACTTTTATTGAGCACCTCAACCGGAGACTATCGCCGCGCATCTCGTCTAGAGGTTATCGCCACGCGTCTTGCTCAGAACACACTGCCGTGCATCTCGTCCACAGATCACCGCCGCACGAAATGTCAAGGCCTACTACTGCGTGCTTCACCAAGGGACCTAATGCATCACCCGGACTTACTGATGCATGTGCCACTCAACAATTGGTGCCGCGCGCATGCCTTGGCACTCCCCTCTGGACCATTGTCCTGCCTCTTCAGAAAGTTCATTCCCTGCATCATAGTCACACTCATCAGGGAGTCCAGTCTCTGGTGATGAACCCATTCCCCATGGAGTCGCATGCCTTCACCACATCAATGGTCCGCATTGCAAGACCTTAAATTGCACAGCCATGATCTGCAGTGCACGACCTTAAACTACAAAGTCATGGTCTGCATTGCATGACCTTAAACTGCACAGCCACGGTCTACATTGCATGATCTTAAATTGCACAGCCATGGTCCGCATTTCATGACCATAAACTGCACAGCCATGGTCAGTAATTCATGGCCTTAAACTGCACAGCCATAGTCCGCATTGCATGACCTTAAACTGCACAGCAATGGTCTGCACTGCATGACCTTAAACTGCATAGCCATGGTCCGCATTGCATGACCTTAAACTGCACAGCCATGGTCCACATTGCAAGACCTTAAACTACACAACCATGGTCTGCATTTAATGAACTTAAATTGCACAGTCATGGTCTGCATTGCATGACCTTAAACTACACAGCAAGGGTCCGCATTGCATGACCTTAAACTGCACAACCATGGTTTGCATTGCATAATCTTAAACGGCATAGCCATGGTCTGCATTGCATAACATTAAACTGCACAGCCATGGTCTGCATTGCATGACCTTAAATTGCACAACTATGGTCTGCATTGCATGACCTTAAACTGCATATAATGGTCTGCTTTCCATGACCTTAAACTGCACAGCCATGGTTTGCATTGCGTGACCCTAAATTGCACAGCCATGGTCCGCATTACATGACCTTAAACTTCACAGCCATGGTCCACATTGCATGACCTTAAACTGCACAGCCATGGTCCGCATTGCAAGACCTTAAATTGCACTGCCATGTTTCGCATTGCATGACCTTAAACTGCACAGCCATGGTCCGCATCGCATGACCTTAAACTGCACAGCCATGGTTCACATTGCATGACCTTAAACTGCATATTCATGGTTTGCATGGCATGACCTTAAACTGCATAGCCATGGTCCGCATTGCATGACCTTAAACTGCATAGCCATGGTCCGCATTGCATGACTTTAAACTGCACAACCATAGTCCGCATTGCATGACCATAAACTACATAGCCATGGTTCGCACTGCATGACGTTAAACTGCACAGCCATGGTCTTCATTGCATGACCTTAAAGTGCATAGTCATGGTCCGCATTGCATGACCTTAAATTGCACAGCCATGGTCGGCAGTACATGACCTTAAATTGCACAGCTATGGTCCACATTGCATGACCTTAAACTGCATAGCCATGGTCATGCAATAAATTGTACAGCCATGGTCATGCAATAAATTGTACAGCCATGGTCTCCATTGCATGACCTTAAACTGCACAGCCATGGTCTGCATTGCATGACCTTAAACTGCACAGCCATGGTCCGCATTGCATGACCTTAAACTACACAACCATAGTCCGCACGGTCCTCATTGCATGACCTTAATTTGCACAACCATAGTCTGTATTGCATGACCTTAAACTGCGCAGTTATGGTTCGCATTGCATGACCTTAAATTGCACAGCCATGGTTGCATTGCATGAACTTAAACTTCCCAACCATGGTCAGCATTGTATGGCCTTAAACTGCACTGCCACGGTCTATATTGCATGAGCTTAAATTGCACATTCATGGTCCAAACTATATGACCTTAAACGATAGCAGAGGTCCTATTGCATGACCTTAAACTGTACGGTTCTAGTTGCATGACCTCAAACTGCATAACCACGGTTCAAGCTATATGACCTTAAACACTAGTGTGCATCCTGTTCGCATGACGTTAAACTGCTTTGCTCAGGTCTAGGAGGCGCGACTTTAAAACATGCCCCCATTAACTGCACAACCCTTTCATGTGCATCTTCGTGCACAGTTTCCCTAACCAACCCATTTGTGTTCGCATACCCTCTTCTTCTCCATAGTGTGGCTACTTAGGTGCACACACCCTTTTGTGCATCTCAATGTATGTCTTCCCTAGCCGACCCATTCGTGTGTGCCGGCCACCTTCACCATCTTTTATCATCCCCCAATGAGTCTTACCCATGCTCATCAAACGGCAAGCCACCTTGGCACCCGTATTTGCTTTAGCTAGTGGATCACCACCTTTCACCTACCATCCAATCAACTCTTCACATGCAACTTCATGTCCTCCTCACAAGTGAGTCAAAGTCATCACCAGACTCACTCTGTTGCCTCTATAGACTACCATTCCTTACTGCTATAGTTCAACTGTATGACACTAAACTATAGTGCGCACTGCAAGACGTTAGAAGGCTTCGCACAGGTCTCGAAGACACGACCCTAAAACAGGCCTTCTCAAAGAAAATGGGCATGATGTACACCTAAACATGGGAATGCCATGAGCGAAAATGATGGATGGGCATGGTCACAAAACCATGAGTAAGAGAGATCGGTGGAAAAATAGAAACCCAAGTACTGTGAAGACCTTAGAAAGGCACCGTGGGCAAAAATGGATTAAAAGGGTGGACATGATTGCAAGGTCATGGCTAAAAGAGTCTAGAAATAACAGAAGTTGGTGAAAACCATCTTCACGGTGCCACTTCTCCCATTCAAGTGAAAACTTGGGAAAGGCACTCGGACCAACACGACAAGCTGATGCACGACTACCACCTCAACTAACATTCAATTTTGAAATGGTCACGATGCTACTGAGGCCTACCTAAAATCCTCAAAAGCCAGCATCTAGTCGTAAGCTAGATGGCTCGTAAGGGAGTGAGAGCCCCACAAGATCTCCCCAGTTTCCATGGCTCGTCAGGGAGTGAGAGCCCCACATGATCTCCTCAGTTTCATAGCTCATCAGGGAGTGAGAGCACAGAAGATCTCCCTAGTTTCATGACTCGTCAGGGAGTGAGAACCCCACAAGTTCTCCTTTGTTCCACGGCTCTTCAGGGAGTGAGAGCCCCACAAGATCTCCCCGATTTCATAGCTCATAAGGGAGTGAGAGCACATAATATCTCCCCAGTTTCATGGCTCATCAGAGAGTGAGAGCCACATACGATCTCCCCGATTTCATGGCTCATCAAGGAGTGAGAGCCACATAAGATCTCCCCAGTTTCATGGCTCATCAGGGAGTGACAGCCGCAAAATATCTCACTAGTTCAACAACAACAAGAGTCCTTGAGGGTGATCCCTCTGAAAATTCGAAGAGCCATCATGAAGGCAAGAAACTAATGAAGCCAGGGTCTAATCAGCCACAGACTTCAAGGTAGTCTTCGCCAAACCCCCTAGCTTACATGGGACCAGACTTTCGAGTTGGGTCAGAAGCCCCTGACTGGACCCCGCTAGACGGGACCTACAGGAGATACCTTGAGCATCAAAATCAAACCTGGTGTAGCAGCAAACAACGTCGAGCAAAGGTTCATAGCATTTGGCCTTAAAAAATGGCCTGGTTCTATACGAGGAGGTCCTGACAAAGACCTCATACTCCAGAACCACTGATAGTCTCTTGAGGGTGTGGACTCTACAAAGATCCCTCAAACTTCCCGAATGATTGCACTTTTTTATTTTCTCAAAGCACAACATTCAGCGAGGCATGCTGTTGGAAGGTATTTTTCATCAACATGGGGCCCCCGCTCAATAAAGGCCTAGCAAGTAGTTGAAATTCAGACAGTCTTAGAACAACCCCAGTTTTTGTCACATTCCAACAGGTCTAAGGTAGTGCAGACTGAGAAACAGTTCCGGTAGAATTGACCTCTAGCACCGTGAAACAGACCCCTATGACTAGAGTTATATTTTTAGCATCTCAAATTGCTATGGGGACACTACCATTGGATTCGGTATGGTTGAACATCCCCAGGGGTCAAGTTTCAACTCAAACAGACATTCCAGGAGGAAGTTATAGGTGAAAGAGTGAAACAGGAGAAGCCACACGCTATTCCCATGTGGCCACCCTGTAACACTACACCATTGAAGGGCCAGTCATGACCAGTGACTTTCTATGTTCATATCTCACTCGTCCTAAGCCAGATCACTCTCAAATTTGGTGAACATGTTCGTTTAGTCAAGACGAGATATTCAATAAGTGGCAAACCCCGTGACGATACTCGAGCTTGAAAAAAAGCTAGAGAGAAGTTGTTGATCCGTGAAGAAAAGTACAGGAAATTCAGCAGCGTTGTGCCTCGCTCGAGTGGCCAAATCACACCCCTCGAGAGCCCGATCAACACGAGACTAACTCCATTGTGGGCGTAAGGTCTCGGGCTACCCGTACATGATTAACGGTCATATTTTCACATGAAGCCGACGAGCAGACTGCAAATTTCGTCTTTGAAATCCTTGATTCCAGTAAAAATTCCAAACTTGCAAAATCTTTGTTCGACCACGGAATCGAGATGTGTTTGGTGCCCTGTGATCGTCGTGGCATGCTTAGTGTGATTCAATGAAGAAAACACATAAAAACATCATGGAACGAACACACTATCGATCCAAAGTTTCAAGATCTACTCAACTTTCAAGTCACATGATCGCGCACCAAAAACACGATCCATGGCTCATAGTTGGTATCAAATCGAGCGCCATGCCGAGCCCTATAAAACAATCATCTTACGATCAACCAGGCATTAGAACGACCCCTGATCAGCCATGTAAGATCACGCAAGTCCTAGGGCAACACAGGGATTATTCTGGATTTCCACGACTTGTTAGGAAGGGCAAATCTATCATTTTACACCCTATTTTTTAATTTCTTTTAATTCAATTTAATCTTAATTTTCAGCAATTAGGGTTACTTTTGATCATCCACCCATGTTTGGGGCATACTTTTATATATACGAACCATCATTGTACATAAAAAAGAGATGAGGCAAAGGCATACACACACAAGAGAGAGTTTTCACTTAATACAAGTTTTTCTTTCTTACCATTGTGGTGTCACGTTTGAGAGAGAGAGTGAGGTGAGAGAAAATTTTTGATCGGTACCCTTAGGGTTGAGGTAGACCTTCTCTCTCTTCTTTTTCTCATGGACCCAGATGAGGTTGGTCTCCTCTCTCATTAGTTGGATACCTGTCGTTGTTCTTAAACAATGTTCTCGAGAGAGCGATCTCAAACCTCGGGTATTCCGAACCCGAGACATTGTCACCCGATCACTGAGATCCGGGGAGGTGAGATCGAGGCACCTAACCATCTTAGTGACTCCACTGGGGACTTATTACCCCTTCGTCGGTTTTCTCTTGTTCGATCAATATCTTCTTTCACTTTCTGCACTACTTTTTATGGCATCAGGGTTATTCAACCCTTTCATTCGAGTCAGGGACTTTCTTATCCCTGCACTCGTGACTGTCCTAGGGAAGTGGGCTGCTCAATCTTCCTTCCTTATGCTCCTTATGAGTTAGGACTCACAATCCGGCTCCCAGGTCCTCTCCTGGATCGATGTGAGAGGGGACCTTAAGGTCACTGCCTCCCTTCTTTCTCGCCCTGGTGGACTCTCCACCAAGGCCCCTTGCATTGGTAGCATATCTGCTACAGCACATAGAACCCACCCTGCTACTGGCAAATATTTTGGCAATCATATTACTGAGGTACACCGGAAAGCTTGCCCTATCCACTCTCGTGAGAGGTCAGCAGGTTACCATCGCTTCTGAGGGTCACCGCAAGGCTACTCCCCATAGTCATTTACTACCCCGAACCTCTACACCTGGAGGCTTGGCACACAAAGGCGGAGATTCTAAGGTCTCCACCCCACACACACACCTAAAGGCTCGTGGTCCACCAGCTCGAGCCACACCTTAGGGAAACTTTCATGTTGCCTCGAACTCGTGCTCAAGGCTAGGCCTTCTTGGGCTGAACCCTGTGCGCGCCATGCATCCCATAGCTCAGGGCAGGGCCAGCTTTGTGTCAGCTCGAGTACCAGAGGGTCGACCGCTTCATCATCCCTCTCACCACACACAGCTTCACTCTGTGGGAGATAGGTTACTACCCCATCCCTCATAGACACAAGCTCGTGAGTCTCAACCTTCTAAGGTCAAACCTGTTGACCGAACCCGGGCTAACTCCTAAGTCACTTGGATGGCTAACCCTAAAGGTGCACACACACCAACTTTGCAGGTTCCTCCTCACTCTCGACTAAGGTGGAGTCATGAACCAACTCCTTCTTATGCTACACTCCCTTCACCGAGCAAGCGCCTAGAGACCTGGTACTCAAAGGTTTTTCCTAAGAGTAGCATCTTGAGCTAGCCTTAGGTCAGTGCGCATCCAAACCTCACAAAGGAACTCGAAGCAACAGCCAGATGTCAGACAGAAGCCTCCAACCTCCAAAGAAAAAGCTCAGGTTTTCTCCTATCCTTGGGCCCCACTCCCTACTTCAATTAATAGACACAACCCTCTCATGATCAAGAAAAGCGGGGCAGTTTAAACCGCAGGCCCAGTTCTGGGGTGAAGCCGACAGCAACCTCAGGATTAAGCATAAGAGAGGCCTACAGATCCTAACCAGAGAGGCCTCCAAGGCAGCAGAGGTCACTACTCTTGAAGACCTCCTGTCTCGTAAACCTTTTTCCTCTCCAAACTCCAAAACTTGAGCGAGTCTAAGAGTATTGTTGAGTCATTACTGCCAAGCAGCCACGGTCCCAAGACCATTGAGAACCAGTCCTCACGAGATCGACATACAAGGCTCAAGTCCATTCGGGGCATGATGAGCCCGTTGGGGCAACCAGCAAAAGTTGGGGCAACCAGCCCATCAGGCAGCTTAAACACCTTGCCCAGGGTACGGAAAACCCCTGGTGTCCGTATCTCCAAGTATGGGGCCATGCACTGAAACAATGTTTTGGGTTCAGAGCTATAGTCACTCGGAAGGTACAAGAAGGCCACATAATCTATGTCGTTCACCCCAAGCACTTCCAATCCATCTCTCCTGTCCAAGAGCAAACCCCGCAGCAGGTCCCTTATGAGCATACACTGAACACTTCAGAGCCCTCAACTTCTCAGTCCTAGGAAGTCTACCATGGGCAAAGTAGGTTCAAATCCCTGAACCGTGAGGCAGTCCATCAGGTTAGGACTACTCATTAACCCATGAAGTAGAAATCAAGGAGAGTTAGACCTGACCTCAAGATGCAGATCGATGTTGAGGTGAACAAGCTCAGGCACGCTGAATACATATGAGAAGTCAAATACCCAAGATGACTGGCAAATGTCATCCCAGTCAAGAAGAAGAATGGCCAAAGTGTATTGGCTTCCACGACATGAATACCACTTGCCTCAAGGATGACTTCCCCTGCCTTTCACCAAGATGCTTATTGATTCCACTGCTCATTGCCAAATCTTCTCCTACATGGATGGATATTCTGGTTATAATTAAATCAGGACGGAACCAAATTATGAGGAGGCCACTGCGTTTCTAACCCAAAAGGTGTCTTTTGCTACACTGTGATGACTTTCGGGTTAAAGAATGTCGGTGTGACGTACCAACGAGCCATGACGACCATCTTTAAGGATATGATCCACAAGGAGGTCGAGTGCTATGTGGATGACCTGGTGGTGAAGTCTGAAACAAAGGACACTCATGTACATGAACTCAAAAAGGTATTTTAACAGTTGAGGTGTCACCAACTCAAGATGAATCCCTTGAAATGCACCTTTGATGTACGCTTAGGAAAATTCTTAGGGCCGTGGGCTGGAGATCGAGCCAGTCAAAATGAAGGCCATTCAGGATGCCATCACCTACGACCCTACATGAATTGCGGTCTCTTCAAGGATAGCTCACCTACATTCGGAGGTTCATCTGTAACCTCTCAGGATGATGCTGACCCTTTTCACATCTCCTAAAGAAGGACACTCCCTTCATATGGGATGAGGTGTGCCAAGCTACACTTGATGATATCAAGTAGTACCTATTGAATCCTCAAGTACTGTTTACGCCAGTGTTGGAAAGGCCTCGTATCCTATACCTGACAACTCTTGATGAGTCACTCGGAGTGCTCCCAGCGTAGAACCATGATGGGGGGAAAGAGACATCACTCTATTATCTCAGCCGCAGGATGCAGGGAGCTGAAAAGAATTACCCTCCCATAGAAAAGATGTGCTTAGCCCTGATTTTTGTAGTACAAAAGCTTCGCCATTATTTGCTCGGTCACAAGGTTAGGCTAATCTCAAAGGTTGACCCCGTCAAGTTCCTTATGACCCAGCCATGCCTGTAAGGATGTTTGGCCAAGTAGACATTATTGTTGTGCGCATGTGCCACAGAAGGCAAACAAACGTCAAGCCTTAGCAGACTTTCTCACAACTCACCTGGTCCCTTCAGAGTCTCCCCTGTCAAGTGATCTAACGGGTGAAGAAGTTTTCTGTACATCACTAACTCAACCGTGGGTGATGTACTTCGACGGAGCATTCCAGTCTGATAGAGGAGGCACCAGAGTCATATTCCTGACCTTCGATGGTGGAATGATTCATCTATCATTCTCACTGACAGAATCATCCTCCCATAATGAAGCTGAATATCAGGCCCTCATAATTGGGTTGGAGATCACCCAGGAGCTAGACCTGAAGTAGCTAAACATCTTCGGTGATTTTGAGCTCGTCATCCAGCACCTTAAAGGGATTTATGACATAACGAAGGATACTCTCAAGCCTTATCACGATATGACCAAAACTTTTATGGCCCTATTTGATGATTTCTCCTTGAGTCATATCCCAAGAAAGCTAAACTCACAGGTCAATGGGCTCTCAAAGCTCAAGGCAACCATTCAACTGTCTTCATCAGGGCCCACGCTAGTTTGGGTAATATAATGGAGGCATGTTGACTTGAGAATTGAAGTTGATGCAGATAATGAGAAGGATGTCTTCCCTAAATGCCCGCCGTACCCATTTGGAGCACTCCTTGCAGCCAAGGATGTTATTAAGGCAGAGCAGGAAATATCCCGAAGAAAAGAATCCAAATCTGAGTAGCAAGAACCTGAATTCTTTGACCCAATGTGCACAGAGGTAGAACAAGTGGAATATTGGAAGGAGCTTATTATGAATTTCATAAAGCATGGAAGGCGACCTGAGGAGAGAGCGGAACGCAACGGTATACGACAGATGTCTACCAAGTACACCCTTCTCGATGAGGATGTTCTCTTTCTTCGATCATTTGAACGAATTCTCCTCAAATGTGTCGACACACAAGAAGCACGCAAAGTACTCGAAGAAGTGCATTTAGGTATCTGTGGGCTCTATCAATTTGACCCCAAGCTCTATGAACGCATACGCAAACTCGGCTATTATTGGCCTTCAATGGTCGCTGATGCCCAAACTAATGCTAAAAGATGCCAGGTGTGCCAGATACACCCAAGCCTCATTCATCAACCTTTAGAGCCTCTCCATCCTACAGTAACATCATGGCCCTTTTCCCAGTGGGGTATGGATATTGTAGGACCCATCGACCCTCCTTCTTCCTTGGGTCATGCCTTCATTCTAGCAACGACATAATACTTTTCCAAGTGGGCTGAGGTGGTCCCTCTCAAGCAGGTTCTAGGGACCGCTGTGGCCAACTTCGTGCGTCACCACATTATACACCAGTTCGGGGTTCCGAATTGAAAATCTCTGATAATGGCCCTCAGTTTAAAAGCCATCATGTTGATCACCTAGTCAACCAGTTCAGCTTTGAGTGGAAATACTGGACCATGTATTATCCTCGAGCCAACGGGTTAGTTGAGGCATTCAACAAAACCCCTGTGTGGGGTGCTCCAGAAGTCAGTTTCAAAGTCAAGGAAGAATTGGCACAAAAAGCTACCTAAAGCTCTGTGGACTTATCGCACCACCAACTGCAATGCTAAAAACTCTACCCCTTATTCCTTAGTCTATGGAGGTGAGGTGATTTTACCCCTCGAAGTTCAAATACCTTCACTTCGTGTCGCTATACATCAGGGACTAACCGAAAATCAAAGGGTCAAGCTCCAATATCAGGAGTTGGATGCCCTTGATGAAAAGAGACTAGAGGCCCAGGAGAACCTCAAACTCAAGTAGGGGAGAATGAAGAACTAGTCTTCATTCTGTCAAGGGACAAATTTGTCAAGGTTCGCTCCTTCGTTCGTGGAGACTTAGTCTTAGCAGTCAAGAGATCAATTGTCATGCATGGGTGCCGCAAAGGAAAGTTCGAACCCAAGTGGGAAGGCCCCTTCATAGTAAAAAAGGTCACACCAAACGGGGCCTATGTACTGGAAAACTCGAACAGAGGAGAGGCAATGCCCCCTATCAATGGACGATAACTAAAGAACTACTATCCCTGATGTATCCCTAAAATGCAGTGCGTGCAGTAAAAAGAAGAAAATGGAAAAGAAGAATACTAAGCTAGCTCAAAAGAAGTTCATTTCTTTCATTGCATTAAAAAGAGTTACAAGCCACAATCAAAAGCCCATTACTAGGGAAGTTACAAAGCTCTTGCATCTGAGGATAAGAGGACGATTACAAGCCTACAGAATAATGCTCTTGCATCTGAGGACAAGAGGAAGGTTACAGGCCAAAAGAAATGCTCTCCTCATGAAGATGAAGCAAAATCACAAAAGAGGATGTTTATAGGCCAAAAAGAAGAAGCCAACCATTACTGAGTTAGCTTCAATTCATCTGATGAGGCATAACTAGCTTCCAAGGAGCCGGGCCATGATGGATTCCCTTCCTCCAAAACAACATGGACTTCACCGTTGTGCTGGAGAACTTGGCTCACAACATACCGCAGCGGCAGGACCTCCCCATTTGCCATCACTCTTGGTCCCCCACAAGGCATCCCTCTCCATGGTCATAACTACGTGCAACTCTATGCCGTGTGAGATCATCGTAGCGTACAACTCAACGCCACAGGTGACCACTGACGCGAGTAGCTTAACGTTGCGTGCTACCATCAACACGGGCGGCCAACGCCACGTGAGACCATTGCCACGAGTGGCATGCTCTCGTGCGTGGCTATCACCATGCGTAGTCTAAAGACACGCGAAGGCAGCACTGCATGTGACTTAATGGCGTGCATGCCCTTGTGGTGCCTCGGTTCCCACTGTTTCCAATTCCTAGGGAACCATTAACCCTCATCCTTCTTCGATTTCCCCAAAATTATTACCACTCGGTGACGATCAGCCTCCTCATGGCCCTTCTACTCCTGATCGTTACGGCCCCCCAAGCTCGTCGAAAACTACCTATGCTCGCTAGAAACCCCCTCTGACCCTGTTCATTCCCCTTGCCAATAGCCAGAAAAATCGAATAACCACCGAAATCTGCAGAATGTCTCCCTGTGGCCCAGCGGGTCTCCTCTCTCCCTGTTTTTGCACTTCAGCAGCTTTCCACGAACTCACTAGAATTCCACTGAGTTTCGGTGAGCCCACCTCTGCTCCTCCTTCTTCTCTTCCAAAAAGCAAAGGACCGTCAGCTCCCTTGACTTCTCTGCAACCTTCCCTCTAGCAACAGGATTATCGAAAGAACACTTGAAACCCTAGCAGAAGCACCACTACAAATCCTTCTAAGGCATTGAGAAGCCCTGTTTCCCGCTCAAAACGCCTTGACACTCTCTCAAGCATTCGCAAGCATGATACAAAGCTCACGACCTGCTCAAGCTCGCTTGAAAAACTCTTGAAAACCTGTCTGCTGTAAACTCTGGCAGGAAAATTCTCCTCGAAAGTCTCTTGTCAAAAGCTCAGGCTCTCTCTCTAGAAACTCTTTAACTGTTTTACCCTTTGGTAAAACAATAGAACATGTTTTTCCCCCTTTCATACTCAACAGTGTCACAAACTACCCCTTGACAAAATCGAAATGATGCTTCAGCCCCCAGCTCTTAACGGCAATAAGATTGGGTTGAGGCAGGTTAAGCCCGAGACCTGAAAAGGATATCGTTGCACCCTTCATCAAAGAAGTCGTCGTCGCACCCTTCGTCAAAGAAGCCATCGCTGTGCCTTCATCAAAGAAGCCATCGCCATGCCCTTCGTCAAGGAAGCTGTCGTCGAGCACCTCGTCAAAAGGCTATCGCCATGCGCCTCACCAAGGGGCCTAATGCCGTGCGCGCATCATTTAGGCCTAATGCTGCGTGCGTCATCCAACACTTAGTGCCGTGATCATGCAACGACACTCCCATCTAGACCATTGTCCTGCCACCTCAAGAAGTTCATTCCCTGCAAAACAGTCTCACTCCTCAGGGAGTCCAGTTTCCAATGATGGCTCTGTTCTCCATGGAGTCTCATTCCTTCACCAACCATGGTCAGTGCTGCATGACCTTAAACTGCACAACCATGGTCCGCACTGCTTGACCTTAAACTGTACAACCATGGTTTGAGCTGCATGACCTTAAACTTCACAACCATGGTCCGTGCTGCATGACCATAAACTGCACAACCATGGTCCATACTGCATGACCTTAAACTCCACAGCCATGGTCCCTGCTGCATGACCTTAAACTGTACAACCATGGTCTGCACTGCATGACCATAAACTGCATAGCCATGGTCTATGCTACATGACCTTAAACTGCACAGCCATGGTCCATGCTGCATGACCTTAAACTGCACAGCCATGGTCCACATTGTATGATGTTAAACTGCACAACCATTGTTCGTGCTGCATGACCTTGAGTTGCACAACCATGGTTTGCACTGCATGACTTTAAACTGCACAACCATCGTCCATGCTGCATGACATTAAACTGCATAGCCATAGTCCACATTGCATGACCTTAAACTGCACAACCATGGTCCGTGCTGCATGACCTTAAACTGCACAACCACGGTCCGTACTGCATGACCTTAAACTGCACAGCCATGGTCCATGCTGCATGACCATAAACTGCACAGTCATGGTCCACACTGCATGACCTTAAACTGCACAGCCGTGGTCTGTGCTGCATGACCTTAAACTACACAGTCATGGTCCGTGCTACATGACCTTAAACTGCATAGACATAGCCCGCACTATATGACCTTAAACTGCACAGCCATGGTCCGTGCTGTATGACCTTCAACTGCACAGCCATAGTCCACTCTGCATGACCTTAAACCGCATTGCCTTGGTTCGTGCTGCATGACTTTAAACTGCATAACCATGGTCCGCACTGCATGATCTTAAATTGCACAGCCATGGTCCGTGCTGCATGACGTTAAACTACATAGCCATGGTCCGCACTGTATGACGTTAAACTACACAACCATGGTCTGCATTGCATGACCTTAAACTGCACAACCATGGTCCGCAGAGCATGACCTTAAACAACACAGCCATGGTCTAGCTGCACGACTCTAAACCGCATGGTCCAAACTATACAACCCTAAACTATAGTGAAGGTCTGGTTGCACGACCTTAAAAATTACACAGTCATCGTTGTATGACTCTAAAATGCATGACCATGGTCCAGCTGTATGATCTTAAACTATAGTGCGCATCCTGACCACCCGACATTAAAAGGCTTAGCTTTATGGTCCAAACTATATGACTTTAAACTGTAGCGAAGGTCTAGGTTCACGACCTTAAACTACATGGTTCTAGCTGCATGACTTTAAAACTGCGTAGCGATGAGCAGAGCTACAAGAGCCTAAAATTGTAACACGTGACAAATAGTCCATACGCATAACCTAAACTGTAAGAGGGACCACCTCTTTGCGAGGTGTATATCATTAACACCCCCAGTGAAGTTAGGTGTATGACATGAAATTAGGGGGACGCACCTACCCTTTCAATCCCCAGGGGGTCTCGTCGCACCGACATCCCAGCGTGAGTCACCCCCTATTGTGACCCACTATCCCCAGTGAGTTAGGGCCAAGCTTATCTTTTTACCCCCAGTAGGGTTACACCTATGCTCTGGCACGTCACCCCAGTAGGATTGCATATGTGCTCTGGCCCATCATTCTCAGTAGAGTTACATGCATACCATTACTTATCATCCCCAGGGAGTCACACTTACCCTTTTAATCCCTAGAGAAGTCCCCTTCTGATTATCACTTCTCGTAGGGCCACCACATTCATCTAAATCTCTTTGCTTGTGTATATACTTAACTATCTTTATCCCAAGTGAGTCAGATTACTATCCACAAACCTATCCCCCAAGCAGATTCACATACATGACAACCCACACATGGTCTGCACTGCATGACCTTAAACTGCACAGCCATGGTCCAGGTACACGACCCTAAACTTCACAGTCCAAGCTATGATCTTAAACCATAGTGCACATTTTGGCCGCATGATGTTAAACTGCCTTGCACATGTCACGGAGGCACGAACTTAAACTTGCCCCCACATACCCACACACCCCCTTTATGTGCATTTTCATGCATGCTTTCCCTAATTGACCCATTCATGTGCGCGCACCACCTTCATTACTTCACTACCACTATTCATCATTCCCCAGTAAGTCTCACCCATGCTCACTAAACGACGAGCCATTTTGCCACCCATACTCGCCGTCAACTAATGGGTCACCACTCTTCACCCACCATTCATACATCAACCACCTTTCATAGGTAGCCTCGCTCTATCTCCCCAAACTGAGCCAAAACCATCACCATACTCACTCCATGGCCTCCATAGACTGCCATTCATCACCACTACAGTCCACCTGTATGAACCTAAACTATAGTACACGTCCTAGCTGCATGACTTTAAAAGGGTTTGCACAAGTCTCGAAGGAAAAACCCTAAACATGCCTTCACAAAAAAAATGGGCATGATGTACACCTGGACAAGGGAACGCCATGAGTTAAAATGACGGGCGAGCGTGGTCACGAAACTAGAAGTAAGAGAGTTCCATGAAAACAAGAACCCAGGCATGGTAAAAACCCCAAAAGGGCATCGTGAACAAAAATAGATGAAAAGGATGGACATGACCGCCAAGTCATGGGTAAAAGAGCTAAAAAATGAAGCAAGTTGGTGAAAGCCGTCTTTATAGCATGACTTCCCTTGTTCGAGCAAAAACCCACAGGGGCGCATAGACTGACAAAGCAGGTTGACGCACTACCACAGCCTCAGCCGACACCCAATTGCTAAACATGCATGATTATATGAGGACTATCTAAGATCCTCAGTCACTAGCATTCAATCACAAAACAAAATGGCTCACCCGAGAGTGAGAGCTGCATAAGATCTCCCACGTTTCAT
This sequence comes from Amborella trichopoda, assembly GCF_000471905.2. Next base: position 2,791,425 of record NW_006498220.1, read on the forward strand.
CTCCACAAACAACAAAGTCCTTGAGGGTGAGGGCGACGATTGAAAGATCCCTCCAATATGCTAAAAGACCATCACAAAGGCAAGAAACTGACGAAGCCAGGGCCTAACTTGCCAAAGACTTCAGGGTTATTCCTCGCTATGAGATCGCCTCACCTAAAACCTTCCTTAGCTGACAGGCCCAGAGCTTCGAGACATGTCCCCCGACTAGACCTGGCAGGATGAGGCCCACAAGGTCACCTCGTAAAATCCCCCCAGTAGACAGGTCCAGACTTTTGAGCAGGTCAGAAGCCCCCGATTGGACCCCGCTATACGAGACCTATGGAGATACCCTGATCATCAAAAGCAAACCTAGTGTAGCAGCGAGCAAGGCTGACCAAAGTTTCGTAGCACTCGGCCTCCAAGTAGGCCCTATTCTGGCCAATGAGGTCCCTACCAAATTCTCAAGCTGTTAGAATCGTGAATAGTCCCTCGAAGATGAGGACTTCGATGGGATCCCTCAAATGTCTCTTCTTCCCCTACAAGTCTCCATGGGTCGACCCGTACATTGCGTCCAAATGTTTGAGCATTTTAATTGCAACATTGTGTGGATCTCCTCAGCGTTCTTATAGTCTTGTGGCTAGCCAGGGGTAGTTGCTCGAATGATTGTAGTTCTTGATTCTCTCGAAGAGCAACATTCGGTGGGGCATGATGTTGGAAGATATTTTTCATCATCATGGGGCCCCCGCTCAATAAAAGTCTAGCAAATAGTGGAAATTCTGACAGTCTCAGAATAGCCCCAAAACTGATAAAAATCTTTATAAGGACTCTCAAAAGTCTTTGGCCAAGTTTCCTCATATTTTTACATGTTTAAGGCAGTGAAGGTTGAGAAACAGTTCTGGCAGAAACAACCTCTAGCACCCTAAAATGGACCCCTATAACTAGAGCTATATTTTTTGTGTCTCAATTTGCTATTGGACCACCACCATTGGATCTGGTATGGTTGAAAACCGTTAGGGGTCAAATTTCAGCTTAAACGGACACTCCAGGAAGAAGTCAAAGGCAAAAGAACAAAACCGGAGGAGCCGCACGCTATTCCCGTGCGGCCACCCTACAACACCACACCATTAAAGGGACAGTCACGAACAGTGACTTTTGATGCTCATATCTCACTCGTCCCAAGTTAGATCACTCTCAAATTTGGTGAGCATGTTTATGTCGTCAAGACAAGCGTTTCGATATATGACACGCCCTGCGGCGACGCCCGAGTACGAGGAAAAGCTAGAGAAAAGTTACTGATCCATGAAGAAAGTGCAGAAAATTCAGCAGCATCGTGCCTCGCTCGAGTTTCCAAATCATGCTGCTCGTAAGCCCGATCGACATGAGACCAATTCCATCGCGTGCATAAGGTCTCGGGCTATCTCTGACCAGAACCCAGTACATGTTGAACGACCGAATTCTACACACAAACCCGATGAAATGACTGTAAATTCCGTAGTCGAAATTCTAAATTTCGACTAAAATTTCAAAGTTGCAAAATCTTCATTCGGGCATGGAATTGAGCTGCGTTTGTTACCCTACGATCATGACGACATGCTCAGTATGATCCAGTGAAGAAATCACTGAAAAACATCAGGGAACGAGCACATTATCGATTCAAAGTTTTAAGATTCACTCAAATTTTAAGTCACATGATCGTGCCATAAATACACGATCCATGGCTCGAAGTTGGTATCAAATTGATCATCATACCGAGCCTTATAAGAAAACAATCATCTCTCGATCAGCTGAGCATCGGAACGACCCCAGATCATCAACGAAAAATCATGCATGTTCTAGAGCAGCATAGGGACTATTCTGAAATTCCACAACTTGTTAGGAAGGGGGCAAATTTGTCATTTTGAACCCTATTTTTTAATTTCTTTTAATTCATTTTAATCTTAATTTTTAGTAACTAGGGTTACTTTTGATCATCCACCCATGTTTAGGCACAATTCTATATATACTGTAGCTTCATTGTACAAAAAAAGGCTTGAACTATTCACAAAAGAGAGTTTTTACTTAATAGATTTTCTCTTTCTTCTCATTGTTGGGTAACGTTAGGAGAGAGAGTAAGGAGAGAGAAACTATTGGATCGGTATCCCTAAGCTCAAGGTAATCTTCTCTCTCTTCTTTTTCTTTTCTTCTTCTCTCTCTTCCCCTCCTTCATGTTCCTCAAATGAGCTACCCTCAAAGGCCATGCACGGTAGTGGCAGTGTCATGCATACCTCTCCTATGGTCTCACAGGTCGTGCATGGTGATGGTAGTGCCATGCACGAGCCTCCTTCTCCTTATGTTTGTTCATCTCTGTCCATCAGTGAGGTTTGCAGACCGTGCTGCTCATTGCCGTCCTTAGACGTATCCGCCCTTAGACGTATCCGCAACGCCTCAGTGATGAGCGCAAATGATGAAACTCATTGCCGCCTGTAGGGGTCTCCCCTGTTGCATGCCTATCGCTGCCCGCGAGAGGTCTTAGAGTACCTATAGTCGTCTGTGAGCTTCCTTTGCGTGCACGGTGCTATCGCCGTCGCGAGCCTCCTTCACGTGCTCGGTTCTCATAGCCATCCGCGAGCCTCTTTCATGCGTTAGGTGCTCATCGTCATTCCTCCTATGTCCCACGCCTATTGCGTGCGCCTCATGAGAACTATCGCCGCACGCTTCGCAAATGGCTATCGCCAAGTGCTTCACGAGAAGCTATCGTCGCCCATGCAAAGGCACGCTGCCATCTAGTGTTGTCAACGATGATTCCTAACGCCGTTTGTAGTTCATTGTACCCACTCAAGCCATGAGTAGTAGTGTCTAGCGCCATCCAAGGGCTGTGACACAGTCGTGGGTGGTGACGCCTAGCGTCGACGGGACCTTATCCCTTTGTCGTCTCGTGCCTTCTCTCCATTCTCTCGTCTTCTGACCTGATCCAAGGTTGACCTATCTTAGCAATGCCATTTTGGCCTCGGTTTCGAGTAGTATGGCGATTGTGCTGGTCCTGAGTACCATGCGTATTTTGCTACCACTCTGAGTCGGTCACTGTTCGCCTATCAAGCTAGTCACATCCCTTCATCAAGTTTTCTACTCTCTTCGACCTTTGTCCAAACCTTCCACTTTATCACTCTAACCACTCACATTCTTAGCCACACGAATGTGCATTGCTTATAAGACAAGGGTGAGCCCTTCGGCCCACTTGTCTTGCAAATTAACCATAGTAGTGTTGTGTAGAAAAACAAGAAGATTGCAGGTCAAGGGAGTTGATTTCAAACCAGCTAAAGTAGCTAGGGGGCTTTCCGTCTTGATCTAAGAGGGCGCCCATGGGAGTTAGCCCGTATAAGTCACGAATCCAGGTCAGGTTAGTCCCCACCTCACATTCAAAATTCCTCTCTCATAAGTTGGATACCTGCGCTTGTTCTTAAACAAGGTTCTCGAGAGAGCGATCTCAAGTCTTAGGTTTTTCGAACCCGAGACATTGTCACACGATCACCTAGATCTGAGGAGGCAAGATTGAGGCACCTAACCAGTGCCACCAGGTCATCCTGACCTGTAGGGCTAGATCAATACACCTAACCAGCTTGGCAACTCCATCGGGGACACACTACTGCTTCATCGGATCGTCCTTGTTTGGCTAGTCTCTCCTTTGTTTTTTGTTTTTCTACACACACATGGCTGTTGGGTTTCTTAAACCATTTATCCCGTTCGGGGATTTTCTCATCCCCGCATTCGCAAGCATCCCCAAGAACAAGTTTCTCGAACTGTGTTCCCAACCTTCCTTCGGAGTAAAGATCCGGTGTCTAGCTCCCAGGTCTTAACCTGGATAGGCATGAGGAGGGACTTAAAGCTCCCTAACTCCCCATCTCTTTGCCCTGGTGGGACTTCCACCAAGGCACCCTGCATCGGTAGCGCATCTGCTACCACTCACAGCACACACTCTGTCACCGACAAGTCACTTGTCGGTCGTATTGCCGAGGTACACTGAAGGCTACCAATCCCTTTCTGCAAAAGGCAAGGAAGTTGTCGTTGCTTTTGTGGGTCGCCGCAAGGTTACCCCCCACATTCTTGCACCACCATGAGTCTCTGTCCTTAGAGGCTCAACACATCGAGGTGGATACCCTGGGGCCTCCACCTCTCCAACATACCCTAAGGCTCATGGGTGATCCATTCAAGCCACACCTCGGGGCAACCCTTATGTTACCTCGAGTCAGCGTTTAAGATCAGGCTCCCAAAGACCTGGTCTTGTACATGTTATGCATGTGCATCCCACCACTCGGGCAACGCCGTTGGTATGTCAACCCCTATACGTGAAAGACGACCCCCTCGTCCTCCTCCTCAGCATACACTAACACACTTTGTAAGGGGCATGCTTACACTTGTTCTCTTATAGACACTTGCTTGCAGTTTTCAGCCTCCTAAGGTCAGACCACTTGTTCGAGCACGAGCTGACCCCAAGTTCACCCGTGATCCTTCTCCAAGGGTCGCACATGTTCCACCGTCGCATACCGCCCCTCGCTTCCGACTCAGGCGCCATCATGAGTCGACCCTTCTCCTGCTTGACCATCCTCTTTTGGGTAAGCACCACCAGCCCTGGTACTCGAAGACCTTCCCTAAGAGTACCGTCTTGATCCACCTTGTTACCATGGTCATGCCTTTAGAGCCCATAAGAGGGCTTAGGGCAAAGACCTGATAGTAGAACAAGCCTTTCGTCCTCCCCTGCCAAGGATGACCCCAGTTCCTGTCCTACACCCATTGCTTCATTTGATGGAAATGGCTCTTTCTTGCGTGAGAAGGGCCAACCAGCCGCAGTCTCGATCGCAGTTCTGGTATGAGGTCCATCAAAACCTCAACGCTAAGCGCGATAGGAATCTATGAATTCTGACTAGGGAAGCAACCAAAAAGGTCAGGGGACCCAGCTCTGACGACCCTCTTCACCTGAACCCCTTCTACCCTCTTCAAATGACAAAGCCTGAAGAAGAAATCCATCAACCCTACACTGTGGTCAGTGTCGCAGAAGATGACCCAACCACTCAATAGCCACGGTCCCAAGACCATTAAGAATCGGTCCTCACGTGATCGGTATACAAGACTCGAGTCTAGTCGGGGCACACTGAGCCCTTGATGACCAATTTGATGCGCGTGACTTATCAAGCTCGGAAGCCTCTAACCACACCTAAGGCTGACCTCCCTAGAGAAACGATCAGCGTTATGGTTGTAACCTAGCGATAGCCAGGAAGAGCGCATGAATAGGTTCAAAGACATGGTTTGAGCAATGATGGATAAGATTGATCGCATGGAAAGTGCACGGTCCCCGGTCAATGTATCCCCTCATGCAGCCAACTCCCGTCACTCAGATGATGCACCTCCAAGGCAGCCCCCCCCTCCTACCTCACAAGACAATTCCGTTTCGCACCTTATCTCACAGGCAGACATTAACGCTATGGTAACCATAGTTTAAAGAGCAAACAGATCTCGGGTATGCAAGGTGCAATGCTTTACCAAATGCCATACCCCTTCTACATTGATCAGGTTCTGTTTCCCTTAGACTACAAGGAAGGTAAGATTCCCCTATTCGACTGCACAACCTCCCCACACCAGCATATCGCCCATTTCCAAGTGGCATGTCGAGAGACAGCGGCTAACGGGAGACTCCTTCTTCGTCAGTTTGTTGAAACCGTTGATGGCCAGACTTTTCAGTGGTATGCTCGGCTTCCCCCAAATGCAATACATACTTAGGAGGAAATGGAGAAACTAATCCGCTAATGCTTCTATAAAGTTGAGAGAGAGGTCCAAACTATCAAGCTTCTCACTTTGACCCAGGAACCTGATGAACCCGCCGATCAATTCATAGCAAGATGGAGAGATTTGGCTACTCACCATCTTAATCTTATGCCTAAGAAGGAAGCAGTTCAAACGTGCGTGTGAAACATACGACCTGAGATTGCCCTACATGTTGAGGCCTCCAATCCTACCTCCATGTCAATGCTCATCTCTAAGTCGGTCCGCATAGAAAGCCTCTCATGCCACCACAACGGGTCACGACAATAGTCTGTAAGCTCAGGAAACAAAAAGGGCAATGGTAGTTCTCGAACCAATACCCGGGGCAAACAACAGAAAAGAGTAATTAGCACAGCCGTCATTGTCAATGACACAAAGAAGGCTCCCTCCCAAACCTTGGACCTCTCCAAAGGGGTAAATACAATGGAAGTGCCTTAGGCAGGCAAACAACAACAGTCATACAACCGAGTACCCCCACTTGCAAACCTTAATCAAGATGATTATTGAACTAGGCATAAGAATAAAGTCTACCCCTTTGAAAAGGAATGGGTCCCTGCACTACTCTGATTATTACTCAAACAGAACATGATCGAGCTGTTAGAGACTAAGTTCCTTGATCAAGCTGGACTCGACGCCCATGCGAATCACTATGCTTATCATCGGAGGATAAACCACCCCGCAGAGGAATGCTACACATTAAAAGACATCATCGAAGCCCTGATTCAGAAGGGTCAGATAAAGCTTGAAGATCTAAAGAAAGAATTCGAGGCAGCAGAAACTTCCCACGTAGTGACAATCCAAGAGGAAGACGAAGCGTCCGCTCTCCTTCGCACCTTGTTCGTTATGATGCTTCAAGAAGGCCTCATCACATCAAATCGGCAAGAAAGCCCCGATGCCTTGCTCAGGGAACTGAGAACCATTGGTGCCCATACCATCAGATATGGGGCCACGACCTGAGCGAATGGTCCAGTTTCCATGATATAATCAAGAAGAAAATACAAGGATGCCACGAGCCTTATAACGTTCTAAAAAGAGATCCCCAAGTCACTGCTCTATCGGTGCGAGAGGGCCCTCTGACATAAGACCCGGTAATGATGATTCAGATCCTGTTGAACCCTCAAATTCCCCGCCATGGAGAGTCTATCACGGGCGAAGCAGACTCAATTCCTTAAGGTGAGAAGCAGTTCATCAAGCTAGGGCTGTTCATAAACCTAGCGAGAGGAATCAAGCACTTCCATTGAAAACCCGAAAGAGACGAGCACCAAGGGCTGCTCTCAGGAGAAACAAGATTGCTCAACCGCTAGTTGAGCAGGAATTTATAAGGCCTCTTTGGTTCGGTGCATCGATCTCGCCTTTCGGATCTAAATGATCTGGGGCACGTATCTCTGGTTTTTGACGAACTTGGGATTTGAGATTGCTCTCTCGGAACCTTGCTCGAGAGCAAGGGCAAGTATATTAACCGATGAGAGAGGAATTGAAGCTGGGTTCAGAACTTACTCGAACTGGCTCATGTGGGCACCCTCTTGGATCACGAAGAAAGCCCCCCAGCTGCTTTAACTGGTAAGCCCCCCAGCTGCTTTAACTGGTTCATAATCACCACCCTTGACCTGTAATCCTCCTGTTTTCTACACAACATTTCTATGGTTAATTTGCGAGACAAGTGGATCAAAGAGACCCACCCTTGTCTTAGGGAACTGTACGCTCACACGATAGGGCGATGAAGCATAAGGTTCAAATAAAGATAGAAAACGAAAGAAAACTTGACGAAGAGGTGAGACTAGTATCGCAGCCAGGAAGTCATCGACTTGGAGTGGTAGCAAGATGGGCATGGTGCTTAGAACCAGCACGACGATAATGCTACTCAAAATCGAGACAAATATGGTGGTGCTAGGCTAAGAATACCCTCTATCAAGAGAGGAGAGACAAACGAATGAAAAAAAAAGTCGAGACGACAGAGAGATGAGGTCCCGATGGCACTAGACATTGCCATTCATAATTATAGAGTAGCAATGTTATGGCCCTTGGGCGGCGGTCGACACCATTGCTCATGGCTAGAGATTGAGGAATGAACTATAAACGACGCTAGGAATCACCGTTGGCAACATAAAAAAATGACACGCCCACTAGCTGGCGGCAATAGTTTCTGACGAAGCGCACAATGGTAATCCTCACGAGGCGTGCGGTAATAAGCGTGGGATGCAGGAAGGGCGGTGATGAACGTCGAACAGGCGCAGGAAGCACGCAGACAGCGGTAGACGTTGCTGAGGCCTATAGTGGGCGGCGATGGGTATCGTCTTCTGCTATAGACATGTAACAGGGAAGGACCCCTACGAGCGATAACGGGTTCCACCATTTTTCACTAAGACGTTCAAGCTACGTCTATGAATGACGATGGGCATCGTCGTCTACAGGCCCCACTGGATTAAAGAGATAGAAGAAAAGAAGGAGAAGTAGATTCACACATGGTGCTGCCATCGCCATGCGCAACCCGTGTAACCTTAGGGGAGACGTGCACAACACTGCCACTGCCATGCATGACCCTTGCGAGGAACTTAGATGGAGATGGAGAGGGGAAGAGAGGAAAGACAAGAGAGAGAGAGCGAGAGAAAAAAAAAGAAAAGAAGAGAGAGAAGATTTACCTCGAACCTAGGGGTACCAATCAAAATTTTATCTCACCTCACTCTCTCTCTCTCAAACATGACCAAATAATGAGAAGAAAGAGAAACTTGCTTTCAGTAAAAACTATCTCTTTTGTGAAAGGTTGAGTCCTCTGGTGCATACAATGCTGGTATGTATATACTGAATTTGCCCCAAACAAGAGTGGATGATCAAAAGTAACCCTAATTGCTGAAAATTAAGATTAAATTGAATTAAAAAAAATTAAGGTGAAAAATGACAGATTTGCCCTTCTTAACAATTCATGGAGTTTCAGAACAGTCCCTGTGTTGCCCTAGAACTTGAGTGATCTTGCATGGCTGATCTGGGGTTGTTCTGATGCCCAGTTGATTGTAAGATAATTTTTTTATTGTAGGGCTCAGCATGGCAATTGATTTGATACCAACTTCGAGCCATGGATCGTGTTTTTAGTGCACGATCATGTGACTTGAAATTTAAATAGATCTTGAATGTTTGGATCAATAGTGTACTCATTCCTTGATGGTTTTTTGTGATTTCTTCATTGAATTACATTAAGCATGCCATTACGATCGCAGGGCAACAAATGCAGCTCGATTCCGTACCCGAACGAAGATTTTGTAACTTTGGAATTTTGGCCAGAATCCGAAATTTCGGCAACGGAATTTACAGTCACTTCATCGGCTTTGTGTGTAGAATCTGACCATTCGTCATGTACAGGATTTGGGTCAGTGATAGCCCGAGACCTTACGCACATGATGGAATTGGTGTTGGGACGATCGGGCTCGCAAGCGGGCATTATTTGGCCGCTCTAGCGAGGCACAACCCTGCTGAATTTGTTGCAGATTTTTCATAGATTAGCAAATTCTCTCTAGATTTTCTTCGTGCTCGGGTGTCATCACGGGGCATGCCACAAATCGAATCGCTCGTCTTGACTAGACGGACATGCTCACCAAATTTGAGCACGATCTAACTTGGGACGGGTGAGATATGAGTATCGAAAGTCACTGGTCACGACTATCCCTTCCATGACATGGAGTTGTAGGGTGGCCACAAGGGAATAGCATGCGGCCCCTCCTGTTTCACTGTTTTGCCAATAACTTCTTCCTGGAGTATCTGTTTGGGTTGAAATTTGAACCTTAAGGGTTTTGACCGTGATAAATCCAATGGTGGTGATCCCACAATAGTTTGAGATGCCAAAAATATAGCTCTAGTTATAGGGGCCATTTCAGGGTGCTAGAGGCTGATTCTGTCAGAACTGTTTCTTAGTCTGCACTGTCTTAGACATGTAAGAATGTGGTGAAACTTGGCAGGAGACCTTTGAGAGACCTCATGAAGATATTGGTTGATTCCATGTCTTTTCTAAGACTACCAAAATTTCCACTGTTTGTTAGGCTTTATTGAGCAGGGGCCCCATGTTGATGAAACATACCTTCCAGCAGCTTGCCCCATCGATTGTTATGCTCCGAGAGAATCAAGAAGTGCAATCATTTAGGAATTTTTGTGGGATCTTGTTTTAGTCCTCACCTTCAAGAGACTACCAGGCCTTTTTTAAAGTCTAAATGCTCTGTGCCTTTGGTCGGCATTGTTCGTTGCTACACTAAGTTTGATTTTGATGCTCAGGGTATCTCTGTAGGTCCAGTCTAGTGGGGTCCAGTCGGGGGCTTCTTACCCATCTCGAAATTCTGGTCCCATGTAGGCTAGGGTGTTTGGTGAGACGTACCCTGAAGCTTGTGGTAAGTTACACCCTAGCTTCGTCAGTTTCTTGCCTTCGTGATGATTCTTAGAAATTCTGAAGGGATATTTTTATCATTGTCCTCACCCTTAAGGATTCTTGTTGTTGTTGAATTGGGGAGATCGTATGTGGCTCTCAGTCTCTGATGAGCCATGTTGAAGCGTGGGGGATCTTATGTGTCTCTCACCCCCTGATGAGCCATGATGGTTGGGAGATGTTATGCGACTCTCACTCCCGGATGAGCCATGTTGAAGTGTGGGGGATCTTATGCGGCTCTCACCCCTTGACAGGAGATCTTATGTAGCTCTCACTTCTTGATGAGCCATGTTGAAACGTGGGGGATCTTATGTGGCTCTCACCCGCTGATGAGCTATGATGGTTGAATGATGTTATGCGGCCCTCACTCCCTGATGAGCCATGTTGAAATGTGGGGGATCTTATGCGGCTCTCACCCTTTGATGAGCCATGATTGTTGCGATTGGATGCTGGCTTTTGAGGATTTTAGGTAGACCTCATTAGCCAAGAACTTGATTGTTTAGAAACTGGACGTTAGCTGAGGCGGCAGCCACGTGTCATCCTGTCTTGTCAGTTCAAGCGCCCTATTGTGGGATTTCACTTGAACAGAGAAAGTGGCTTGGTGAAGACGGATTTCGTCAACTTTTGTTATTTCTGGGCTCTTTTACCCATGATCTGCAGTCATCTCCACCCTTTTCATCGATTTTTACTCACGATGCCCTTTTGGGGTTTTCACTGTGCCTAGGATTTATTTTCCATGAAACTCTTTTACTCATGGTTTCGTGACCATGCCCGTCCGTCATTTTTATTCATGGCGTTCTTTTGTCAAATGTACAACATGCCCGTTTTATTTTATTTTATGTGAAGGCGTATTTACAGTCGGGCCTTCAAGACTTGTGTGAAGCCTTTTAACGTCATGCAGCCAGGACATGCAATATAGTTTAGAGTCATACAGTTGGACCGTAGTGGTGATGAATGGCAGTTTGTGAAGGCCATAGAGTGAGCTTAGTGATGACTTTGACTCACTTGGGAAGATGGCATGAAGTTGCCTTGTGAAGAGTTGATGATGGATGGATGGTGGGTGAACAATGATGACCCATTAGCTGACAGCAAGTAAGGCTTGCGGAAGGGTTCGCCGTTTGGTGAGCACGGGTAAGACTCACTGGGGCAAAGAGGGTAATGCTAGTGAAGGTGGTGCTCGCACATGAATGGGCCGGCTAGAGAAGGCATGCACTAAGATGCACCTAAAGGGTGTGTGTGCGTATATAGACTGACTAGGGAATAAATGGAGGTGGTGTGTGCACACAAATGGGTCGATTAGGGAGGACATGCTTGAAGATGCACGTAAAGGGCGTGTGCGTGCATGTGGGGGCATCATTAAGGTCATGCCATCTGGACCTGGGCGAAGCAGTTTTAACGTCATGAAGCCAAGATGTGCACTACGGTTTAAGGTCATATAGCTTGGACAATGGTTGCGTAGTTTAAAGTCATGTAACTAGGACCATGCAGTTTGGGGTCGTGCAACGAGACCTTGACTATAGTTTAAGGTCATATAGTCTAGACCACAACCATGCAGTTTAAAGTCATGCAGTTAGGACTAAAGCTATGTAATTTAAGGTCATGCAGCGCAGTGGCTTTGTTGTTTAAGGTCATATAATGCGGACCAGTGTGTGGGTCGTCATGTAGGTAGAACTACATGGGGGACGGGTTGTGGATAACAATCTGACTCCTTGAGGAAGAAGATAGTTAAGGCTATACACAAGCAGAGAAGATTAGATAAAGATAGCGACACTTGAGGAGTGGCAGACAGACATGGCCTCACCAGGGATTAGGAGGTCCAGTGTGACCTCTTGAGGATGATGAGCAATGGAATGCATGTGACTCTGCTGAGGATGACAGGTCAGAGCACAGAAGAACCTCATGAGGGTTGAGAGGATAAGAAGGGCCCTAAACTCCATGGGGATAGAGTGGTTCATAGTAAGATGTGACTCTCACTGAGACGTTGGTGTGAGACAAACCCATTAGGGTTTAAAGAGGTAGGTATGAGTTTGCATACATCTAACTCCACTGGGGGTGTTTGATGAAATACCCTTGGAGTTGTGTGTATGGATCATTTGTGGTGCTATGAATTACAGTTTTAGGGTCTTGTAGCTCAGACCACGGCTATGTAGTTTAAAGTCGTGCGGCTAGGACCGTGCAGTTTAAGGTCGTGCAATCAGACCTTCGCTACAGTTTAAGGTCATAGAGTTTGGACCATGGTGCTAAGCTTTTTAATGTCATGTGTCTAGGACACGCACTATGGTTTAAGGTCACACAGCCGGACCGTGATCGTAAAATTTTGAGTCGTGCGATGAGGACTATGTAGTTTAAGGGCGTGCAACTAGACCACCGCTACAGGTTAATGTCATATAGTTTGGACAATGGCTATACAGTTTTAGGTCATGCAGCATGGACTGTGGTCGCATAGTTTTGAGTCATGAGACAAGGACTATGTAGTTTAAGGTCGTGTAACTAGACCACCTCTACAGTTTAAGGTCATATAGTTTGTACCATGGCTATGCAGTTTAAGGTCATGCAGCACGGACCTTGATCGCACAATTTTGAGTCATGAGACAAGGAACATGCAGTTTTAAGGTCGTGCAACTAGACCATCGCTACAGTTTAAGGTTATATAGTTTTGGACCATGCTATGCAGTTTAAGGTCATGCAGCACGAACCGTGGTGTGGTGAGGGAACGTGACTCCATGGGGAATAGAGCTGTCACCGGAGGCTGGGCTCCTTGAGGATTGAGGTTGTAGTGCAGTGAATGAACTTCCTAGGAATACAGGACGATGGTAGTGATGGGAGTGCCATGGCCTGCACATGGCACTATGTGTTGGATGGTGCACACATCATTACACCCCTTCGTGAAGCATGTGACAGTAGCCTTTGACAAGGCGTGCGACATTAAACCCCTTTGACGAGGCATGCGGTGATAGCTTCCTGACGAAGTGCTCGGCGAAGGTCTTGATGGGGCACATGGCAATAGTCCCACGACAAAGCGCATGGTGATAACCTCTAGAGTGAAGTGAGGGGCGATAACCTTTGGAGTGAAGCAAGGGGTGATAACCTCTAGAGTGAAGCGAGGGGCGATAACCTTTTCGGGTCTCAGGCTTGACCTGCCCCAGCCTGGTCTCATTATCGTTAGGAACTGGGGACTGGAGCATCATTTAGTGCTTGTTAGGGGCAATTCACTACACCGTTGGGTATAAAAGGGGGAAAACCCCTCTTTACATTTTTATCAAAGAGTAAAACAATAGAAGGGTTTGTAGAGAGAGAGGGGCAAGGCTTTTGGCAAGGTTTTTCGAAGAGAATCGCTAGGCCAAAATTTGAAAAGAGAGGCGGCTAAGAGCTTGTTTGGCAAGCTTCAAGAGGTCGCAAAGCTTCGTGTTATGGTTGCAAACCTTTTCAGGAACTGCCGAGGCTTTCTGAGCAAGGAACATGGTTTCTCAGGGTCTTAGCACGATTTGCATAAATCCCTTACTGGAGTTCTTGTGGGCCTCCAGTTGTTCTGCTACTGAAGGGGAGGTCGCAGAGAGTTCAAAGGGCTCTGTAGGTCCTTTAGTTATTGGAGAAGGAGAAGGAGGACCTGCATTGAGCTCATCGAAAATTTAGTGGAATTCCGATGGGTTTTGGTGAACTGTTGAGGTGGGAAGAGCAGATAGAAGGGAGATTTGCATGGTCTCAGGCTGGCCTTCCAGGGATTCTGGTGGTTTTCCATTAATTTTGGCAGCGAGTGGAAGGCGAGGCAAGGTTTTCCTGGTGGATAGGAGTGAATTCCTGGTTAGGAGGGGAAATGCCGGTGCAAACCCGAAGGGTTGTAGGACTATAGCGGTCGAAGAGTGAAGCGGTGGGATGGAAAACGGTCATCCTTGGCACGCATAGTGATAGGCTACATTGCAAGTGTCAGGCGGCATGCCCTGATTTTAAGGGATGCACGTGTGACGCGTGCTGACAACTGGAGCGAGGCATTAATACGCCTCAGTGATGGGACGATTATAGCCCTCGGTTGATTGCGACGTGGTGATTCGCCCTGGCAGCAGACGGTGATGGTCCTGCCTTTGGCAATAATTAGTGTCCTTCCACAAATGTCTTCTCGATGATTGGACAAGGCTTCTAAAGCTGCCAGGAGGCAGGCTTCTTCAAGTAGGAACCTTATGGTTATTGAGGATGAGGAGCCTCTTATTGTTGAGAATGAACTGCATCCCTCTCATCAACCTTCTGTCTCTGGAGGTGAGAGAGAGTATGACCTGATAATCCTGGGCAACAAGGCGATCCCTCTTAGCACCTTGAGAGGGAGCCACGCATCTTCTGCTAGAAGGGAACCTATCATAAGCTCAGCTTTTGTAGTCACCTACTTTTTGGGACAAGTTATTCATCCTCTTGTCTGGCACATCTGGGGAGGCTTTGTTGTTTCTCCTACCACAATGCCTTTCCCTGCACAACTCACCAAGCGCCGTAATGTTTCTGCAAACAATGAATGTGATATTTTTAGAGCCACTTATCAACTTTTTAGTCGGGCTTCTCTCTTTGAGCTGATCATGTTCCCCTCTTTGGCAAAGATGCTGATAGACAACCTTTTAGACTTCGACGTTCCTTGCGCAGACTTGCTCAAAACGAAGGTGGCTGAAATGGCTTGACAGGCTCTGGAAGTTCCTGCTTTAGAAGAATCAGTTATTGAGAAATATCCCTATATTAGGCATTTACTTAAGTTCTTTTCTGGGCCCTTGATTGTCACCAATTCTGTGGCGGCACACTTGGGTAACCTTAGAACCAACTTGCTCATGCGTTTGTTCGTTCAGCTAGATTTCGAGATTTTTCCTTCATAAGCTCCTTTGATTGTTAAAGAAATCGTATGTTTTGAGAATTGAGAATGACATGGTGATTCTTGAATATAATATCAATGATTTGGAAGGTTTGCTTGCTGTGGCTCGTGAGGTAGGAAAAGACTCATCTTCTCCTTAGTTGGAACGTGGGGAATATCCTCCTTTGGTCAGAAAGTTTGCCCTCCTTCAGGTAGAAGCCCTCCTTCAAGTGGACACAACAAGACCATTATAGGCTTACTCTTGAGGCTTGAGTGAACACTCTCATTTATAACTTTTTGTACACCAATTCTTGGTATTGATAATGTTGACAATTGTATGAATTTTTGATTTTTATGAATGACATGTCACTTTTTGCTTAGAGTGTTGTAAGACATGTCTCTCTCTCTTCTGTCTTCTTCTGCTTTATTGCTTTCATCCTTTGTTAGTGTGAGACGAAAAGGAATATTCCACACCTTGCTTTGCCTTGTGGCAACCTGCTGTGGCTTCAATGACCTCAAATGGGGGAGCAGTTGCTTCCTCACCCCTGAGTGTTTGATTGGACAGAGGCTCATAATTCATAGTTCTCATGATTTGGTGAGCCTGCTCGCTGTAAATGCTCTAGCCTGGGGGAGCTTTGGCTTCGATTCGAGGTGCATTGGTATTGAGCTCATCTTAAGTCTTAGTCTCAGGGACAAACCCCTTTAAGTGCTTTGAAGCAATGCGCATGACCTCCAATTGGCTCTAGAGTTTATGAACCTCACTTCTCAGCTCTGCCATGGGGTCTTGTTCCTGGGAGCCAGAGGGATGGCTCTTGTCTAACTCTACTTCTTCAACAACCCCCGAGAAGTGTAGGACCTTCTTTTGGCTGCTGATGACCCTCTTGTTCAAGGAGGATGGAACTAGGACTACTTTCCTTGGTGGTTGGTATGCCAGTTCTGCTTTTGGAAGAGAGATGGGGACATGTAGGACCTTTTGTTGGTCTGATGTATAGGTGACCCTTGTGCTGGAAGGTTTACCTCTGAGGCTTCCTCAGGCTCAGAAGCTACTTCTAGCTCACCATTTCATTCTGGCAGAGTAGAAGTAGAGGGGGAAGATTTGTCTTCAGGAGAAGATTCGGAGAGGTGGCAAGGTATGCTTGGGTGGATAAGGGTCAGGGGAGGATCTTGCCCTGTCTTTCCTCTTCTTTGAACATTTTCGTGATCATTCGCCCGAGGTCCTCAACATCATCATGAGACGAAGGTCCTGTCTCTGTCATAGGCTTCCAACCGTCTTGTTTTGACTTTTCTGATGCTGGAAGTTCTGTGAAATAGTACTTGGCATTGGCATAGTGAGTCTCAGCTGCAGGGAACGGTCTTTTGTTAGCACAGACCGTATGTTGCCTTCCATCTCGGATGTACTTGAAGCATTAGTGGAGTGTGGAAGGAACCACCCTCTGGTAGCATTAGTGGAGTGTGGAAGGAACCACCCTCTGGTAGTGAAGCCAAGGACAACCAAGCAGGATGTTGTAGGCAGTATCGGTGTCGATTACGTGGAATTAAGCGTAATCGTAGAGATCACCAATCTTGAGACGAAGGCGCACTATGCCGGTTGGCTTTTCTCCTGACTGGTTAAACCCTTGAACAATGATGTGGGTAAGAGTGAGGTCGTCAGACCTTAATCCCAATCGGGTGAGGATGCTTCTTAGGATCAGGTTGACTGCTGACCCTCCGTCTAGCAAGATTCGATTGAATGGCGTGAAGTTCACCGTTCACAAAGAGGGGGCGATTGTGGGGATGTAGAGGTTTGAGATTGAGGTTTAGGGGAACGCAAAGGACCAAGAAACTTGAGGGCCTTGAGCTTTTGAGGTGTGGGTTGTAGCTTCCTTCTTGATCTTAGACCCATTTGCCCTGTGCTAGTTGGTACCTCCAAGATTTGCACCATGTGGGAGGCCTCTTTGAAACATGAGCCTAAAGATGACTCAGTCTGTGATCGGGTTGACACGTAGTCGATGACTGTCGAGAATCTAGCCTCTTGGGCCAACATCGCTCTGAGGTGCTCTTGTTGTGTCAGGGTGAGGCTGGTGTCTCTGAACTCTTTGTACAGACTGTCCAAGTCTAGGCACCATTGAGTTGCACCTGTGGAGAAAATAGAAGAGGGGAGAGGAGAAGAAGAGTTGGAACGTTCTGGGTAGCTTTTTACATCATTGCCGAAATTGGACATGCCCATGGGATATTTTAGGTCTTGCCCCGAGTTTGATCATCGTGGGGTGCTTTTAGCGTCGTCACCCATATTGGGGGAATCCGAGCTGTTGGTTACTCGAGGATGTCCGCTTGATTGGACAATAAGACGAGGCGAGCTGCGTCTGGGATAAAGTCTTGCAAGGTTGGCAGTGGAGGAAGGGGCCTGAAGAATTCTTCCTCGACTGATGGCTGAGGAAGACGATTCCTTCGGCGGGCTGACCTAGCTTTGCGATCCTTGAGGGGGTGTCTCGACCATCCAATCAGGCTGGTGAGTAGCCCTAGTTTGGTAGACTGCCTCACGTTCTAGGACTACTCCACCCATGGTAGACTTTCTAGGGCTGAGAGGTCGAAGGCTCTGAAGGGTCTGGTGTATACTCAAGAGGGGCTGCAGTGTGGCTTCCTTTGGAACGGGGCACGATGGCATGGACGCGTTCTTAGAGAACCGCACAAACGATGTGGCGTTGCTGGACTTTCTCCACGACTATAGCTTCAAACACTAAGCATTTGTTGAGTTTGTGGCCCCATACTTGGTGATATGGGCACCAAAGTTTTTCTGTACCCTGGGCAAGATGCCTCGGCTGCCTGGCGGGCTTGGGAGTGACAAGGGCTTGTTACAGCATCGCCTTGAAGAGGTCCTGTAGAGGGTCTAGCTCAACACTTCCTTGGGCTTGTGTCAGAAGGTCTTCTTGCTCCTATAGAAGAGGGACTTGAGAGTGTCCTTTTAGGTTGCCGCGAACTTCCTGACACTGCTGCATTTTCGTTGCCATGAGCTAGTGGAAGCCAGTGCATTCATTGATGTCATGGCCTCGTATGTGGTGATATGCATACCAGAGGTTCTTAGTTCCTGATGGCAGGAACTTGGGCTGCCTTGCTGTCTGGGGAGTGACGAGTCCTTCTTCGAGCATTATGGAGAAAAATGCATGAAGGATAGCAGGTGCCCTATCGTCCTCTTGGATGGTGACTATGTGAGAAACCTCAGTTGCCCTGAATGCTTTCTTCAACTCTTCAAGCTTTATCTAAACCTTGTTGATAAGGGTTTCGATCGTGTCGTTAAGTTTATATCAGCCGTAAATGGGGTGGCATACCCTACTATGATAGGCGCAATACTTCTCATTTGCCTCTTGCCCAGCAGACTCCGCAGTATTGGCCTCCGACAACTATATCATGTTATGTTTTAGTAGCAGCCGAAGTAGTGTAGGCGTCCACTCTGTGTCGGAGGGTGATGGGCCCAGTAGTAGTTTTGCCTAAAGGTTTTATGAGGCAGGACGCTGTTGTAAGACCGCTGCTTGCACCCGGCCTGAGATGCCTGCGCCTTGGAAAGGTGTAGGGTTTGAGGAGCCATGCCTTTAGCGCCTTTTGGTTGCCCCGACTGTTTGTGCGAGAGTTTAGGCCAGCAGGCTGCTAACGAGGGCCGCAATGGTGCTTGAACAATCCTCAATACGAACTGCCCTAGAGATGAGCTCTGACATGGAGGGTGCGATCACAGGAAGCATGTTCCATATGCAAGTCTAGACCGCTTCCCTCTCGGTCATGGGAGTGGCATGGAAGGTTGCCAACTCTCTCCAGCGGGTGATGAACTTGTCACCCGGCTCACCATGGTCTTGCATCAGGGTGAGGAGTTTGATGGTTTCCACAATCCTTTAGACTTTGTAGAAGCGTTGGTAGAACAACTACTCCATCTCTTGCCATGTGTGTACCGAGTTGGGATGCTGCCGAGCATACCACTGGAAGGCTGGCCGTTCAAGAGTTTCGATGAACTGACGGAGGAGGAGTCATCCATCAGTTTTTGTTTCCTAACAGGCCGCTTGGAAGTGAGAAGTATGCTAGTGCGGAGATGTAGTACCGTTGAACAGGGGGAGCTTCCCCTTTTGATAGTTCAGAGGGCAGGGTACTTGGTCTATGTACAAAGGGTACGACTTTTTATATAGTGGCGTCTCCTGCATGCCTGGGACCTTGTTCTTGAGGCTATGGGCCACCATAGCATTTATGTCAGTTTGAGAGACATCGTAGGAGATAAAATTGTCTTGGGAGACTAGTGGAGGAGTTTTCCTGGGAACTATGTCCTCACCAGTTGGGGAAACGGTCGAAGAGGGGCACCTGGAGGCCTAGGCATTCCATCTTTCCAAGGATGGCCTGCATCATTTCCTCGAACTTGTTCATTCACTTTGCCTGACCATTGTTCGGGTCATTGATCACCATGACATTGACCGTCTCTTCTGGAGGGTCGGAGCCTGACGAGTCAGTGGACTGCCGAGGTCGACGAGTGGTGCATGGCAAGTCAGTCTGGAGGGGTTGGGCCTACCCCGACTGGACTCGAGCCTTGTATGCTGATCTTGTGAGAACTGATTCTTGACGGTCTTGGGATCGTGATTTCTAAGTAGTGAAGACCCAGCAATGCTCTTGGACTTGGTCAGGCTCTGAAGTTTGAAGAGGGAAAAAGGGGTTATGAGACAGGAAATCATAAACGGTGGTGGCCTCGACTGCCTCGGAGGCTTCTTTGGTCAGGATCTGAAGACCTCTCTCCGGCTTAACCTTGAGATGGTTGTGGACTTCACTCTAGAATCGAGCCTGAGACCTGGACAGCCTCGCCTTCTTCAAACATGCGAGGGCCGTGTCTATGAGCTGGAGCAGGGAGTGGGGTCCAAGGATGGAAGCATCCTGGATTTCTGCCTTGGAGGCTGGAGGCCTTTGTCTGACATCAGGCCGTTGCCCTGAGCTCCTTTGTGGGGCCCATGTGCATGGCTGATCTGAGGCTGGCTCAAGATGGTATTCTTAGGGAAGACCTTTGAGCACCGCTCGAGATGCTTGCCTGACATCGAAATAGTGGCATAGGAAGGAGATGGCTTATGACTCCGCCTGAGTCTGGATCCGGGAAGGACTTGCAAAGATGGTACGTGTGCACCTTTGGGGTTAGCCGTCTGGGCGACTTGGGAGTCGACCTGAGCCCAGTCAATGGGTTCGATCTGAGGAGGTCGAGACCTATGAGCCTGTGACAGTGAGGGGTGAGGCAAGAGCCCATCTCTCACAGTGTGAAGCCTTGTGTGCTGAGAGGGAAGACGGAGTGGTCAACCCTCATGTGCTCAAGGTGGCATAGAGCTAGCGCTACCCCGAGTTGTGGAAAGCAAATGCATGGCGCATGTAGGGTTCAGCTAGAGAAGGCCTAGCCCTAGATGTGAGCTCAAGGCAACATGAGGGTTGCCCCAAGGTGAGGTTCAAGTGGATGGACCTTGAGCCCTTGAATGTGTGCGAGGGTTGAAGATCTCTGGACCTCCACCTCTATGTGCCGACCCTCCAGGTGCGAAGGTTCGGGGTGGTGAAGGAGCATAAGGGGTTGCCTTTTGGCGAACCTCAGGAGCGACGACAACTCACTTGCCTTTCAAGGGAGTGATGGGGGCAGCCTTCCTGCGTGCCTCAGCAAAATGAGTAGCAAGAGACTTGCCGGTAGCAAGTTGTGTGCTATGTGTTGTGGCAGATGTGCCATCACTGAAAGAGCCCTTGGCGAAGGGTCCACCAGGGCGAGGCAGCAGGGAGGTGGGGACTTTTAAGTCCCCTCTCGCACCGATCTAGGTGAGAACCTTAGAGCCAGACCGTGAGTCCTGACTCAAGAGGAGAGTAGGGAAGGAAGCTTAAGCAGTTTTCTTCCTTGACCGAATGCTGGGATAAGGAAGTCCTCAACTCGGATGAATGGGTTGAACAACTCAGGTGCCATAGAAATTAATGCAAAAAGTAAAAGAGGATAATGGTCAAATAAGAGAGAGCCGACTAAGGGGTAATAAGTCCCCAGTGGAGTTGCCATGCTGGTTAGGTGCCTCAATATCGCCTTTAAGATCTAAATGATCTGGGGCACGTATCTAGAGTTTTTGACGAACACGGGATTTGAGATTGCTCTCTCGGAACCTTGCTCAAGAGTAAGGGTAGGTATACTAATCGATGAGAGTGGAATTGAAGGTGGTTTCGGGACGTACTCGCGCTGGCTCGCGTGGGTGCCAGCTTGGATCATGAAGAAAACTCCCCAGCTGCTTTATCTGGTTCGGAATTGCCTCCCTTGACCTGTAATCCTCTTGTTTTATGCACAACACTTCCATGGTTAATTTGCGAGACAAGTGGGTCAAAGAGACCCACCCTGGTCTTAGGGCACTGTACGTTCAAACGAGAGGGCGATGAAGCGTAGGGTTCAAATAAAGATAGGAAAGAGAAGAAAACGTGATGAAGAGGCGAGACTAGCATTGCAGTCGGGAAGTCATCGACTCGGAGTGGTAGCAAGATGGGAATGGTTCTTAGAACCAGCATGGCTGCAATGCTACTCAAAATCGAGACCAATATGGTGGTGCTAGGCTAAGTCTACCCTCAATCAAGCAAGGAGAGATATGAGAATGAAAAGAAGAGACGAGACGACAAAGAGATGAGGTCCCGACGGTGCTAGGCATTGCCACTCACGACGTAGAGTAGCAGTGTCATGGCCCTTGGGTGGTGCTCGACACCACTGCTCATGGCTAGAGAGTGAGGAATGAACTACAGATGGTGTTAGGTATCGCCGTTGGCAACATTAGAAATCGACATTCCCTCGAGAGGGCAGTGATAGTTTCTGGCGAAGCACACGACGATAATCCTCACAAGGCGAGCTGCGACCCGAGTTGAGGATGACTCGAACGGGACACGGTTCAGGGAGGTGCAAGCAACCCTCAATATATTTTTTATATTTTTTTATATTTTTAAATTTTATGAAACAAAATTAAACTACATATGGTGAAATCAGGGAAAACATGATTCGAATCAAAATTAAAATACTAAAATAAAATCTAAAAGCCAGGAACATAACAGACCTATCTAAAACAAAATATTTTTTTTGTATTTTTTTAAAAATTATTTTAAAACCAAAATTGGTTAACAAGAATCCAAAAGTCTCTGGAAGGGGCCCGTGGGGTCCAATAAGGTTTTTGGGACTACTGCACCCATGTCAGTACTAGTGTCACCCCTACCAAAAAAAATAATTTTTTATTTTTTTTTTATTTTTTTCTTATGAATTTTGATAAAATAATGTTACAGTAAACTTCCAGAATCAGGGAAAATAATATTTCTAATGCAATAAATAAAAATAAAGTAAAACATAAAAGTGCTGATATAACAGACAGTGTCAAGAAAAATATATTTTTTTTATTTTTAATATTTTATTTTGATCTGAAAAGTTTTGAGCAGTCATCCTTGGAACAAGATTGAAAAGTTTCAGAATATTTTGAGACTTCTAGATTTGGGCGACTGGGGGAGTGTCACGGTGGACTTGGGCAGCACTGGTGGTGTCGACTGGGTGACACTGCTGGTGTCGCCCAGAGAAAACAGGGCTTAGCAGCGCCTAAACCCTGTTCCCTGGTCACAGACAATTCTTGAGAATTTTTGTGACTGAAAATAGTGAAAAACGACACCTAAAACTCATGTTTTGGCACTTGGAGCATGCTCGAAATGCTCCACGGTGGGCGCCAAACTATTTACGATGAAAATATGACAAATATTTTGACGAAGATCTCTCATATTTTGATAGCCTAAACTAATGAAAATTATTTGGTAGAGAAGTGAGACAAATCGAATTCCGATCTGAGGCCAGATTTACTTGAAAACGAGCAGATCCGCTCTCAGATCTGTGGCAGAGCCAGCATGATCCAAAATACTAAAAACACGAGTTCAAAGTAAACTAATCAAAATATGATCAAAATAAAATTAGAACAGTAAAATAAGAAGAAAGAAAGGAAAAAAAAACAGTACCAAACCGGGCTGGATGGCCCGGGACTCCCGAGCGTTCGAGGGCTCGCCCATATAAGAACCAATGTCCCCTTGGTATCTCTAATTTAGATGCTGACTAAAAAATCGCTGATTGAAAACAGTTGTTGTGCCCTAAGGATGGTTTAAATCTAGGGTTGTTGTGCCCTGAAAAGTTTTCTCAGGCTTAGGGTTAGGGTTTTCACATTAGGGTTTTAGGCTTAACTTTTTCTCTAAGTTTCTCTCAAGAGGTCTTGTAGTCCCCTCTCAAATGGCCACGAAAAAGAGTTTATAAAAGCCAATGATCTATTGAGAAGGGCATCTTTCCATAACCAACAGATCCTCCAGTTGAAAATACCATTTTTGGGGATTCGGATCTGGGCAACATGCTTAGTGTCGCCCAAATAAAAATGGTAAAAATCACACATAAAGGAAGGAAATCAACCACGAAAGGAAATTTCTATTTTGGGCCAAAAATTGGTTGGGTCTTGACGACCTAGTGGTGTCGCGCAGTCTAATCTGGGCGACACTCCTAGGTCGCCCAAACCAAAAATGGTCCAAATTAAAAAATTCCACTTCATGTGTGTTCCTTAGCCTCTTGTGAAGCTCTCAAAAAACATTTGGGTCAAAAAGGATTTTTTTATTTTAATGATTTGTTTGGAAAAACAAGCTTGTTGCAGGATTCTAAATAGGGTATCTACAAGGTTCTTGGTTAGCAGAATGGTTATGAGTCACAGGGTAGGCTATGTGGGTTATAGATTTGGGTTTACTAAGATAATTGTGGTCCTAAGGGTTCATTGCCAGATTTAAAATCAGGTGTCTGCACTTATCGAACCCCCAATGCACGTTGGAAGGCGTGTGTGTGAGTATGAGGGAATTACGAAGTGGATTTCCCCACTTGTCATCGCCCTCCTTCCTGGGAGATGATAGATGTCCTAAACAATGGGATTGGCTTAGCCCGATGGATAGCGCCTCTACATCAGGAGTAGGTGAGCTAGGGAGTGAGCGGGAAATGATTGAATAGTGATTGTGAATGTCGATGATTGAATCAATTGAATGATAATTGCTATGTGGATAGAATGCTTATAATTGATGCACTGACCTGATCGCTGATCCTCATGATTGTTGCACTGAAATTCCGTATAGTTAAATAAATTGTTTATGATTCATGAGTAGGCTTATTATTGATGCATAGCACGTAGACCTACTTATTGGGCTGTATAGCTCATCCTATTTCTCCCTCCCCTCGTAGACTAAGAACAATAAGTCAAGAGTTGGAATGGGTGGGGATTCTTGAAGGAAGTTGAAGCCAGACTTATTGGAAGCGGGATCTAGATCTTGTAGGTGGATGGGAAGTCTAGCCCTGGATTTTGTTTATTGCATGAACCTCTGAATTTTGGGCCCTGATGCCCTAGACTCAAATGTAATATTTCTGTGAAGAATGTTATGTAAAACCCTTTTGTTAGGGTATCGTCCTTCAAATTAATAAATTTGCCCCTATATTTGAATTACTATTGTATTTATCTTTCCAAGGTTTTCTTTGATTACCGAAATAATGGCGTTGAGTTCACCGTGACCTAATTGACAAACGCTACATTGGTATCACAAACCCGCACTCAGTTACTCTTTATCATGTATGGTAAGGGGGCGAGGTCATGATAGATACGGTATCAGAGCAGTCGGACCTGATTCTCGGCCTAGGGAGTTTGGGAGAGTCTCTAGAATAGTTTTGGGGTAGATAAGTGCTCTTGTGACAAGTTTGAAGATGCCGATAGCTCGTACCCACAAATCGAGTTCCAACAATGAGAACACCGAGGCGCTCGATGAATTTTATAGGACTCTGAGGGGCATGACCCAGATGATGAAAGAGTCAATGCCACCGCAGTCTACCCCTACCCCAGAGCAAAATGATAGTAGCCTTATAGAGTGGTTTAGAATGCAGGGGAGCCCCCATCCATTTTGGGGCAAGGAGGAGTAGAGAAGGTCAAGAGGTGGAAGAGGTAGATAGAAAAGATCCTAGAAGTGTTGCATTGCTCGGACGAGTAGAAAGTTAGGTTAGGAGCCTTCATGCTGGAGGGAGAAGCTGAGCACTAGTAGGACTCAGTGAAGTAATCCTGGAAGGAGTCAGGAATCAAGACCACATAGATGGCGATGCCTATTGCCGCCCGCAGGAGTCTCACTCTGTTGCGCACTTATCGCAGACGATGATGCTCATCACCACCTGAGAAGGGTCGTGGCAATACTTATAGCCGTCAACTGGCTTCTCTGACGCCCTCTGCCTGTCACAGACGGCGATGTCTATCACCGCCCGTAAAGGGTCCTCGCGATACCTATCGCCACCTGTGAGCTTTCTTTGTGTGCGTGGTGTCTATCTCAGGTCAACCATGCACATGGCCCCCATAAAGGAACTCGGGGCTGTGGCCTAATGTCAAACAGAGGCCTTCAGCTTCCAAGGAAGAACCCAGGTTGCCACTGTCCCTTAGACCCCCCTCTCTGCTCCAACTCATAGACATGGCCCTTGCATGTTCAAAGAAGGCGGGGAAGACCAGGTCTCAGACTCGGTTCTGGAATGAAGTCCATAGTCGTCTCAAGATTAAGCAAAAGAGAGGTCGTCAGATCCTGACCAAAGAAGCCTCTAAGGTAGTCGAGGTCGCCACCCTGGATGACCTCCTGTCTCGTAACCCCTTTTTCCCTATTCAAAATCCAGAACCTGAGCGAGTCCAAGAGTATTGCTGAGTCGTCACTGCACAGAAGCCATGGTCCTAAGGCTATCGAGAACCGGTCCTCACAAGATCGGCATACAAGGCTCGAGTCCAGTCGGGACAAGCTGAGCCCTTGCAGACTGACTTACCACTCATGACTCGCTGACCCCGACAGTCTGCTCCTCCTCTTGGCTCTGACCTCCTAGAAGAGACGGTCAGTGTCATGGTGATCAATGACCCAGACGAAGCCCAAGGGGACAAAATGACCAGGTTCGAGGTAATGGTGCAATCCATCCTTGAAAAGATGGAATGCTTAGTAGCTTCCAAGTCCACTTCCTCTCACCATGAGACCGATTCCCCGATCGGTGAGGACACAGTTCCTAAGCAAAGTCCCCCACCAGTCTCCCAAGACAGTTCTACATCTCGCCGGGTCTCCCAAACCGACATAGATGCTATGGTGGCCCATAGCCTCAAGAACAAGGTCCAAGGCATGCAAGAGGCACCGCTCTACCAGAAGCCATACCCTTCATACATTGATCAAGTACCCTTCCCTCTGAACTATCAAAAGGGGAAGCTCCCCCTGTTCAATAATACTATGTCTCCGCACCAGCATACTGCTTACTTTCAGGTGGCCCATTGAGAGACGGCAACTGATGGACTACTCCTCCGGTGCTAGTTCGTCGAGACTCTCGAAGGGCCAGCCTTCCAGTGGTATGCTCGACTGCCTCCCAACTCGATACACACGTGGAAAGAGATGGAGCAGTTGTTTTACCAATGCTATTATGAAGTCCAAAGGAATGTGGAGACCATCGAACTCCTCACCCTGATGAAAGACCCTGCTGAGCCAGTTGACAAGTTCATCACTCGATGGAGAGAGTTGGCAACCTTTCACGCCACTCCCATGACAAAAAAAGAAGATGTCCAGACCTTTATATGGAACATGCTTCATGAGATCACCCTACATGTCAAGGAATCCAATCCACCCTCCATGTCAGAGCTCATCTCTAAGGCAAATTGTAATGAGGGATTGATCAAGCACCATGGCAGCCCCCATCCGCAACCCTCTGGCTCAAACTCTAGCTCCAACGGTCGAGGCAACCAAAAAGCAATGATCAGCACGACCGTCACCATGACTGGCATTAAGAGTGCGACTCCTCAAACCTTGGACCTTTCCAAGGAATAGATGTCTCCGGCTAGAAGTAAGCAGCAATCCTACATTAAGGCCCCGCCTCCTAAAAATAGTAAGCGAAATGACTTCTGGATTCAGCACCAGAACAAGGTTTACCCCTTCAACAAGGAGTGGGCGCCTACACTGCTTCTACTGCTGCTAGAACATAACATGATCTAGCTGCTTGAGGCCAATACTGCAGAGTCAGCTTGGCAGGAGACAAATGAGAGGTACTGTGCCTATCACAGGAGAGTAAGCCACCCCTCTTATGACTGTTATAATCTCAACGACACGATCGAAGTCCTTATTAATAAGCATCAGATAAAGCTCGAAGAGTTAAAGAAAGCATTCTGGGCAACTGAGGCCTCTCACATAGTGATGATCAATGAGGATGAGGGGGCACCCGCTATCCTTCGTGCATTGTTTGCCATAATGCTTGAAGAGGGACACGTCACGCCAAAAGCCGACAAGACAGCCTACGTTCTTACCCTCAGGGACCGAGACACTCTGATGCGTATATCACCAAATACGAGGCCATGACGTCAACGAATGCACTAGCTTCCACAAGATCTTGACAAAGAAGATGCAGCAATGCCAAGAAGCTTATGATAACCCAAAAGGACAC
The DNA here is from genome assembly GCF_000471905.2 of Amborella trichopoda. Next base: position 2,818,890 of record NW_006498220.1, read on the forward strand.
CCACAAGTCCCAGCTCTACCTGTGTAAGAAGAACTCCTGGTGTAAGCATAGGGAAACGCCAAGCATGACCCTCTACAGGCCCTCTTGGAGGCAATGCTCCAATAGGGCCTCGTCACTCCCAAGCCCGCCAGGGAGTTTAAGAGGCTTGCCCAGGGCTGGAAAAAACTCTGGTGCCCCTATCACCAGGTATGGGGCCACAAGCTTAAAGAGTGCTCGGGATTCGAAGCTATAGTCGCAAAGAAAGTTCAGCAAGGCCACATCAATTGTCTCATCCTCACAAAACACTTTCAAGCCGTCACTCTCGTTCAAGAGGAGGCCACACTACAAGCCCTTCATGAGCATGCACTGGACCCTTCGGAACCCTCGACCTCTCAGTCCTAAAAAGTCTACCATGGCCGACGTAGGCTCAAATCCCTGAAGCATGAGGCAGTCCACCAAGCTAGCACTACTCATCAGCCCGAAAGGGCAGTCCAAACCCCCCCTCAGGGACCCAGAAGGGGATAGCAAGCAATTAGGTCAGCTCGTCAGAAGGAATCATCTTTCTTAGCCACCTTTCAAGGAAGAATTTCTCAGGCCTCTTCCCCCACTGCCGACCTTGCAGGACTTCATCCCAGTTGCATCTCACCTTATCCTTTTGTCCAATCAGGCAGACATTCCCTAATCACTAAAAGCTCGGGATTCCTCCAATATGGGTGATGATACTAAAAGCACCCCGCAACGGTCAAACCTGGGGTAAGACCTAAAATATCCCCTAAGTACGTCCAATTCCAGCAACAACATAAAAAGCTACCTAAAACATTCTAACTCTTCTTCTCCTCCCTCAACTTTTAGTTTCTCCACAGGTGCAGCTCGACGGTGCCCAGACTTCGACACTCTAAATAGAGAGTTCGGAGGGACCAGCCTCACCCAGCCACAGCAAGTGTGCCTCAGAGAGAGCCACTGTTGCCCCAGGCGGCTAGATTCTCGACAGCCATCGATGTCTTGTCAACTCGAGGCAAAACCGAGTCATCTTCAGGCTCCTATTCCAAAGACGCCTCCTACAGGGTGCAGATCATGGAATACCAGATAGTACGAGGCAAATGGGTCTAACATCGAGAAAGAAGCTGCAACCACACCTCAAAAGATCAAGGCCCTCAAGTTTCCTGATCCTTCTCTTTCCCTGAAACCTCAACCCCAAACCTCTACATCCTTAATACGAGCCCCTATTACTTCCTCATCAACCCAAACCACACCGGCTGAGCAACAAAGTCAGCCAGTGCAACAAACCAAAATCCAACCAAAGCGTGTTCCTAAGCCTACAACCCCTACACCAGTGACTAGATCTAGAATGCAGAAGATTAATGAGGATAAAGTGAAATATGATGTAATTGAGCACTTGAGAAAGATTCAAGCCCTTCTAAGTATCTATGATGCCTCCTATTGTCTGGAGATTATCGTATGTCCTTGGTACAAGCTCTTTCTAACCTAGAGGTATACGAGACCGAAGTGGAGACCATTGAGGTTGACCTAGCCATCCTAAGTGGGTGCTTGGCAATCTCTTTTTTCAAAGACGACCTTTAGATGGGGGTTAAATTCCACAGTCACCCCCTCTTTGTGAATAGTGAACTCCACGCCTGCCCTATCAACCGGATCATGGTGGATGGAGGGTGAACAGTCAACCTGATCCCAAGAAGGATCCTCACCCGATTGGAATTAAGGTATGACGACCTCACTTGTCAAAGACCTCGGCCCTGACCACCATACCCAACGCGGCGACAGGCGATCAAGCACGGGTTCGTGAACCAATTTAACGTTTATACCTTAGGTAAGAGTGAACTCAACGCCTTTATATTCAGAAATCGAGCAAACCATAGGAAAAAACTAAAACAATAACTCAACAAGTAGATGAACATAGGAAATTTCATACACCAAACATCCCTAACATAAAAATCTTCCAAAATATTACATTCCGTTTGGGGCATCTCAGCCCAATATTACACATATCCACCAAGAACAAAACAAAACAAGGGCTAAGCAGCCCAGACATAAACAAGGTCTAAGCACCTTCTTCAAGAACACTAGCTTTGTCTTCTAGCCGCCAAACACGAACTTTTAGCCCTGTACCTGTCGTTATCAATCCACAAGGAGAGGAGAAATAATGGGATGATCCATACAGCCCAGTAAGTAAGTCTAGTGTTATGCATCTATGGCGGTTCTATCCATATGTGACAACAATACATTTTATCAATATAAAGTCATAATTTAGCATAAATGCATATCAAGTCAAGACAATGAATTTGAACATTTCATTTAAAAGGAAGTCATCACTAAATCAGTGCGATCAGAGCCTTCAATTTGTGAAATCATAAATCATTCCATCATTATAATGTGAAGCATTCCTTATAAAGAAATTCAATCATTACCCACGTGCTCCCTAGACCACCTACTCCTGCAGTAGGGGCCCAATCCATCAGGCTAAGCCAATGCCATTGCTTAAGATCTCTACCATCACACAAAAGGGAGGGTAATGACAAGTGGGGTATCCACTTCGTAAGACCCTCAACACACTCACACAGTCCCCAACGCGCATTGGGGTTTCGATAGGCCCTTACCTTGCAAGGCATCAATCACATATCATTTCATAAATCTAGGGTGAGACCCTCTATCCTCTCCCTTAACCCGTTCCTATTATTATGCAGGTTAGGGGATATGCCAGCATCTCTTCCCCTACTACCGATGAGTGTCCCATCGCGTTGCAGGTAATATCATAGTAGCATCCACTGCCGTTGAGTGTCCCACCGCATAGTGGCCAATATCAATATAAACAGTGGCCATTCATCACTTCATCATAACAATATCCACTACTGGTGAGTGTCCCACCACATAGTGGTCAATGACAATATAAGCAGTGGCCATTCAGTGCATCATCATAACAGTATCCACTACCGGTGAGTGTCCCACCACGTAGTGGTCAATAACAATATAAGCAGTGGCCATTCATCGCATCATCAAAACAGTATCCACTATAGGTGAGTGTCTCACCACATAGTGGTCAATAACAATATAAGCATTGGTCATTCATCACCTCATAACAAATGAATCATATTTCATCATAACGTCATAGCATTTTGCAAAACACATGCATTTCATAAGCTATCATAGGGGATTTACACATAAGCTTTCCCAGTAGCATTTGGCATTCATTGTTAATTCGTTTTATCATTATCGCACTCGTGGTTCTCACAAGGTGCAGTTTACTCGGCATCATTCACATATCTTTATGGAATTCTCATGGAATTTATCATATGTAATTCACAATTATCATATATCAAACTAATTTAGCATTGCGTGGTCATAAAATTACGCAATGGCAGACAATAGTGACACACCTCTCTTGCGAGGGTGTAGCTCCCGATTTAAGGGGAGTCTCAGGATGCCTCAAACATGAAACATTGAGCTAATGCACAGTTCTTTAAACAAAAACAGTGATTTGAAGAAATTTGGGTGCCATTTGATGGGTCAAAAGCTCAGATAAAGGTGAGCACTAGTTGTTGGAATCTTTCATGCAACAGTGCGTAGTGACATTTGTGCATTTTGAGTCATAGCTCAAAATTCGTGGGGAGTTTCGAAAATCTTAAAACATGCAACTTTAAGTACATTCATAAAAATTTCCAATGGATGTAATTTAAAGGTTTTTGGACACCAATAACTAGGCAAAAGAATTTCCTAAAGAGGGCCACAGTTTTTTGGAAAAAGCAGCGACTGTGAACAGTGTCATGCCTCGACATTTAGGGCCATATCTTATTATCCATACAAAATATTATCATGACATAAAAAGTAAACTTGGAGTACACACACATGTATTTCATTTGGGATAAATTTAGTCCCATTTGGATTCCATTTGGTCATTGAACATATAGATGTAAAAACATTCACAGTTCTGGTAAATTCATATTCTCAAGTTAATATGCTTTTAAATAGCACTGAATATATCCTAGCTAAGCTACATTTTGGGCTAGAAACCTTGTTCATGATAAGTACTCTCACAATGAGCAATTTCATGAGTTTCCGTAAAGAAAGAGAGATCATATATGTAGGAAAAATAGTCATGGCATTGAGAAGCACAAACTAAAACTTCAACCTCATGTTAACCCATTCATACTTTACATTTTCCTTTATATCATCTAATCCATTTCAATATTTTACACCAGTCATGGATGCATAAAGCTAAACCCACTTACCTTGACTTCTCATGGTATCACATATCCTCACTCATGGCCTTCACGGGCTTTTCTTTGGCTTCACCAGTGGGCTGTCTTGAAAGGGGCAGTAGTGAACTTCAAGAGAGAGGGAAAAGTTGACAAAAAAATGGAAGAGACTCATGTTGCCCAAGCCTTAAAAAGAGTGGGTGGTTAGAAAACACTGTGGCTGACTCAAGCACTCATTGCTCTGATATATACGAGGCGGCTCTTACATATATAGAGGTTGTACGTTTGACTAAGACACTCCTGATTAATCACCATCACACGCTACTCTCTCCTTATCCAAACGACACTGCTCCCACTGAGGCTACTCACTCCTTACCCAAACGGTGCTGCTCCAACCGGCGCTACTCTCTCCTTATCCAACTGGTGTTGCTCCAGCCGACGCTATTCTCTTCTTATCCAACTGGCGCTGCTCTCTTCCAATCCAACTGGCCCTACTCCAACTGGCACTGCTCTCTCCTTATCCAACCGACGCTGCTCCAATCGACGCTACTTTCTCCTTATCCAACCGGCACTGCTCCAATCGGCGCTACTCTCTTTTTATCCAACAGGCACTGCTCCAGCAGATGCTACTCTCTCCTTATCCAACCGGCACTGCTCCAGCTGGTGCTACTCTCTTCTCATCCAACCGGCATTGCTCCAACCGGTGCTACTCCAGCTAGTGCTGCTCTCTCCTTATCCAACTGATGCTGCACCAACTGACGCTGCTCCAATCGCTGCTACTCCAGCTAGCGCTGCTCTCTCCTTATTCAACCGGTGCTGCTCCAATCGGTGCTACTCTCTCCTTATCCAACTGGTGCTGCTCCAACCAGTGCTACTCTCTTCTTATCCAATCAGTGCTTCTCCAGCTGACTCTCTCCGTATCCAACTAGAGCTAATAGCTTGGGAGAAAATGCGGCCCTTACATCACTCCTACCCACATCACCGTGCAAGGTTTCAACTAATCAAGAGAGAAGCCAGCTGGCATAGTTCGCCTTCCCCTCCAGATTAGTGACCTCAATGATTATTCTCAGTTCCATGTAATCGACACCGATACCTCTTACAACATCCTACTTGGTTGTCCTTGGATTCACGATCAAGGGGTGGTTCCTTCCACGCTCCACCAGTGCTTCAAATATAGTCGAGATGGAAGACAACACATGGTTTATGCTGACAAAAGAACATTCCCTGTAGCTAAGACTCACTATGTCGATGCCATGTACTATTTCACAGACCTTCCAGCAACAAAAAAATCAAAGGACAATGATTGGAAGCCAGTGAGAGAGACGAGACCCTTGTCCCATGATGATGTTGAAGATATGGGGAAATGATCATGGACATGTTCAAGGAGTAGGAAAGATAGGGCAAGATCGTCCCTTTGACTCCGATCTACCCAAGTATACCTTGCCAGCTCTTCGAGGTCATGGTATCCTCTCCTAAAGACGAACCTTCCCCCTTTATTTCTAATTCGCCTGAGGAAAACAGTGAGCTAGAAGCAACTCCTGAGCTAGAGGAAGCCCTAGAGGTAGACCTTCCAACACCAAGGGTCACCTATACATCGGACCAGGAAAAGGTCCTGCATGTCCCCATCGCTCTTCTAGAAGCAGAACTGGCATACCACCACGGAAGGTACTCCAAGTTCCATCCTCCTTGACCAAGGGGATCACCAGTAGCTAAGAGAAGGTCATATATTTCTCGGGGGTTATCGAAGAAGTACAGGAGGATAGGAATTAGCTCTTCGACTCTTAGGGACAAGACCCCATGGCAGAGTTGAGAAGTGAGGTTCGTAGCCTCCAGAATCAGTTGGAGGTTATGCGCGTTGCTTCAAAGCACTTAAAGGAGTTTTTCCCTGAGACTAAGACTTATGGCGAGCTCAAAACCAATTTCACCTCGAATTGAAGCCAAGGCTCTCCCAGACTGGAGCATCTATAATGAGCAGGCTCATCAAATCATGAGAACTATGAATTATGAGCCCTTGTCCAATCAAACTCTAAGAGGCAAAGAAGCAACTGCTCCCCCATTCGAGGTCATTGAAGCCATAGCACGCTGCCACAAAATGAAGCAAGGAGTGGGCTATTCCTTTTCATCTCAAACTATGAAAGGGCGGAAGCAATGAAATAGAAAAAGAAGGAAAATAAGAGACATGCATTGAACAGAAAAAGGAAAGAACTACTTCATTTATCGAAAAAAGAATATTACAATTGTCATTTCATTACAATAAAGATAGAAAGGAGATGCTGTAAAAAATGGTCAATGATCTCATTGAACCTTCTCTTGCACTCATCAGCTAAGGCTCTCACTTGCTCGATGCCTACTCTCAATTCGGCCACCAGCCCAGCCTCGTGCTCCACTAGGGCTAGCTGCTCGGCCAAGGAGTGCTCGAGGTCCAGCATCTTCTGGCCCAGTTCCTTATCCTTCGCCTCTTAAGTAGTCATCTCATCTTTCAACTTGGAAAGCTCTTGTGCCCATTTGACAATCTTCGCCTTCAGGGTCTGCACCTTGTTATTGCGTGTTAAGGCCTTCTCGGTCAAGTGGACTTCTAAGAAACGGTAGCCTCTATCTCTTCTACCTGGACCTATGCCAGCCCCCGGCTCTGTGCTTGGGAAGCCTCCAATGACTCTAGCCGCGAGCACTCTAGAGACGTTGTAGCCGTTTCTACCTTAGAGCCTTCATCCTTCATCCCTCTAGCTCATTGGCAATACTGTCAAAATAAGGGAGGATTTCCTGTGAATTCCCTAAGGCAATCCCCCTCAATTATTGGATCTCTATTCCAACCTATTCAAGGGATAGCTCCTTCAGTTTCTGGAGGCCCATCCGAAGCATCTCAAATAATGATGCTTGACAGCTCGCTGAAAGAAGGCCTGGGTAATACATCAGGAATAATCATAGCGGGAGGATCCCCAGCTACAACCGAGGCCTCAAACTCCCCAGATTCAAGAGCAACCTCTGGCTACTCTGGTACTTCGGCAACGGCTCTCTTGCTCTGACCCCCTGTCATGACCACATTGGGCTCGATCCTTTTATGCCCGGTTACCATAGCCTCGCCCTCTATAAGCATTGCAACCACAACCGGGGCAAGGCTGACCCCCTCGCCTAGAACCACTACCTTAGTCTCAGGCTGCACCACGACAACCTCTTCTACTGGGATAGAGATCTATCCATGTGTCTCCTCTTCTCGAACTACCATCTCCCCGTTGACAGGTTCAACATCTTCTCCCTCTCCTTCTCGCCCTTGTCCCCCATGGTGATCACTTCAGCAACTAGATCTCCCACAGTGCCCGCCTCCTTTACCGTCACGGGTGTCGGCTCTGAGCCCTCGAAGCCTGATCCCTCAAGGTGTCCTGCTTCTGCACCCCTCGCAGATGCATCAATCAAGGCAGAGATCTCTTGCTTCTTGGATGGCCCCTCCTCAGTCCCTTGAGCTCTAGCCTCTTCTATTACCATAAGCTCTACTGGGGCCTCCCTTTCCTCGGTAAGCACAATAACCGTCAGAGCTCCAAAGGCCCTCTTTACCTTCGCCACCTCGTCAGCGCCAACCTCATCAAGACCAGCCTCATCATCCCCATTTACTACTATCGGGACTGAGCTCTCCCCTTCAAACGTAGATGTCGCTTCTCGATTCGAGGCGATTTTGATCAAGGAAGTAGGCTCTGAGGTATCGGCTTGAGCCTATGAAGGGTCAGGAGAAAGTTCATGAGAATGAGAACGCGAAGCCGCAAGAGTAGAGGGCGATGCAGATATAGAAGGAGACACATAGCCCTCCAAAGAAGCCGAGGGTGAGAAGCCATCTTCTAACTGACGAACCACTGGAGCCTTATGCCCTTTACTCCCTGAAGTCTTAGTCACCTTCTTGGCCAAAGTATGAGGAGTCACTAGGGCAGCCCGCCTCCTCTTCTTTCCTTTTGTACGCTTGGGTGCAGCAGCCTTCGAGGTGCCAGACTTGGAAGAATTGGAGGCTAACTTGCTATGACTGTTGCTCCCTATCAGCTCATTCAAATCTTGGACCGGACGCCCTTCAAGCCCTGGGACTTTACGGCTTTCCTTACAGTTGAAGATGGTAGAGAGGTCGTTACAAGCAACATCTGTCCCTTTCTTCATATTGAGGAATCATGACAAAGACTCATCCACGGCAGTCTGACGAGGACGCCCAATCGCTCTCCAATCATGAGGGAAGCCCAGTGTAACGATTTCACTTAGGGCATGGGTCATAGCTATTTTCTGCTGCCTTATATCTTGGTTCCAGTGGTTACCCTCCCCTTTCCAAGGGTGATCCACGTCCCAATACCCCTTGTCCTCCACCAGCGCTCGTGGGCTTCGGTTGCTTGTACCATCCTACCAAAGTGGGGCATCACATACTTATTGACCTTGGTGGCCTCCAAGCATGTGGCCCAAGCAGTGCGAATGTGCCTTGGGAGCTAAATCTCTCTGAGGGTTCCCAATTGGTCCGTCTTCCAGTGGGCAGCCTTGCTATGCTGTTTCTCAAAGAATACTGAGAACGAGCAGCCTTGATTCATCTCAAACTGTCGGGCAAACCGATGAGGAAAGTAGCCCTCAAGCTTCGTGTTATGGATAGTACAATAGGCAAGAACTTGGCCTCTGACACTCAACATAAACATCAATTCTTTTGGGCTGGTGAAGTCACCATCTAGCTGGTTGCCAAACTCATCATCATACGCGCGATCTGTGACGCTTCCAATTGGGAATGCCACCCAGGTCATGTGGAGGTGATCATTGAAGAACAAGTTGCGCGCATGGCCTGGGGTATGGAAAATTACCCTCTACCCGACAATCTTCTGTAAAAATGGGCACACGGTGTCCTCTAAATCATTGGTTCTAAGATATGTGTTCAAAAAGTAAGCCCCAAGCCAACCATACACATAATGGACTGGGAAAGGGGCCTTGAAATCTCCTGGGAAGGCCTCACCGTCTACTATGCCATTTCCTCCTTCATCCCCTTGATACGGTCTTCCTTGGGAAATGGCCCCTAGGCCATGATAAATACTACACAAAACGGGTTGTACGAATGCGTATCCCTCGAGCCATGTCACAGGCCACATAAAAGGTGCCGGGATGAATGACATATGCCCCTCCTGGCAAGGCAAATTTACATAAGAAGAGTACCAAGTAAGGCGCCAAGAAGATATGATCATTCTTCTTCTGCAGCTCGAAAACTGGCGGGGTTTCCTTTCCATCTTTTCTTAGCGACAAACCAGCTTCATCCGTATAGTCGCCATAGAAGAATGCTACCCACTTGGTGAAGGTAACTCGTCCCTTTTTGGACTCATCATAGAATTGTTGGTAGATCTCAAATAATTATCGAAGCCCAACAGGCAGAGCTTCTTTATCTACCTTCTCCTCACAAAAAAATGTTTAAGTTTGGGGAAATGAACGCATTGTACATGACACTAAGGAGCGGCAGCCCACCAACGAAGTGCAAGTCCATCAGTGATATCCCTACCTCCCCAAGACCAAGCAGCCATGTGTTGCTAACATGGCTACGAGTTTCCAACAAAACTTTGACTGTGTTTGAGCAACGACCATAGTAGCTGCCGAGCACTGGATGGCGGTCGACAAGGAGGCCCGTCTCAAAGTGTCACTGAAACGCTTCAACACTTTCATGGTCCATGAGTAGTACCCCTTCAGGTATTGATGCTCCTCTTGTACCCGCAAGCTAGAAGATGACTATTTTATGCCCGGGGTTTCCACCATCCGCTTGCCTAGAGTCGGCAAGCTCGTGTTAGAGGCTATGTTTCAGTGCAGGCAATGTAGAAGGCCTACCCCTTCCTCTATACTCACATTGTCGTCGTTATCTTCATGCTTGACCGACCGGACGAGGTCACTCACAAAGGTGATGCTCAAGGGCCACCTCGGTTCACATAAGCTTTTCGTGAGCCAGATGGGCAAGCCTCTTACCAAGCTTTCACCGGTGAAGACATCAATACCAAGCTCCCCTACTCACGGGAGGTTATTCACATCTGGAGTAGGACCTAAAGACTGAGCCATCAGAACAAAATTATTATGGCTAAAGGATACTAATCGGCCACAAAGAACTGCACTCACAAAGGCATATCGCCGACTGGGCACTCGGGGTGTAATACTGGCAAGGTATCGCCGTCTCGTAGCCAAGGTCGGGACTATCGTTGTCTGCCCACCAAGATAGTATCGTCATCTCGCAACCAGTAGAGGACTATCGTCGTCCCATGACCAGGGCGGATCAATGCTTGTGCTCCATTTGTCAGCACGTGCCGCACGCGCGTCCCTTTAAATACGGGCACGCTGCCTAACACTCACAGCGTGGCCTATCACCACACGTGCAGAGGGCGCCTGTTTGCCTTCCCATGACCGTTCGTCTCTTCGACCGTTACTGTCCCACAACCCTTCGGGTTCCCACTGGCGTTTACCATCTTCACCGAGAATTCGCTCCCATCCACCGGAAAAACCATACCCCGCCTTCCACTCATTACCAGAATTAGCGAAAAACCATTGGAAATCCCTGAAACCTCCCTGTGACACTGCGGATCTCCCTTCGCCCTGTTTTCCCACTTCAACACGTTCACCACAAACTCACAAAAATTCTGTTGAGTTTCTAGTGAGTCCACTTCTCCTTCTTCTCGTCCTCCAATAACTAGAGAACTTTCAGAGCCCTCTGAACTCTCTACAACCTCCCCTTCAATCATAGAACTACCAAAGGAGCATCCAAACGCCAGCAGGGCACCTCTGCGAACTTGGCTAATGCCGCAAAAAACCCTGGTCCTCGTTCAGAAATCCTTAACACTTTTTGAAAATGTTCGTAAGCACCTTACTAAGCTCCAAGACTTGCCAAAGCTCACCAGGGAAACTCCTAAAAGCCTGTCTCTGCAAATGTTGCATGGGAAGCTCTTGTCAGAAATCCCTCGCCAAAAGCTCTAGCTCTCTTTCTCTCTAAAACCTCTTCCATTGTTTTACCAGTTTGGTAAAATAGTAAAGAGGGTCTTTTCCCCATTTTTATTCCCAACAGTGCCACAAACTGCCATCCACAAACATGAAATGACGCTCCAATCCCTGATTCTTGACGACCATAAACTGCTTAGTCCTCGTCCCACGACTCAAAACTGTATGACCGGGGTCCAAACTACATGACCTTAAACTATAGCGAGGGTCTAGTTTCACGGCCTTAAACTGCTTAGTCCTCGTTGTACGACTCCAAACTATACGACCATGGTCTAGATGAGCCATCTTAAATTCCATGGTCTAGATGTACGACCTTAAACTGCATGGTCCAAACTATATGACCTTAAATTGTAGAGACGATCCATGTTATATGGCCTTAAACTGCACAACCATGGTCCAAACAATATGTACCTAAACTATTGTGGAGGTCTAGTTGCATGACCTTAAAACTGCATGGTCCTAGCCGCGTGACTTTAAAACTGCATAGTAATGGTCCGAGCTACAAGACCCTAAAACTATAATGTATGGTGTGACAAATGGCCCACACACATAACCTTAAACTGAGAGATGGACCACCTCTTCGCTAAGGTGTATTTCATCAACATCTCTGGTGGAGTTAGATGTCTGTAAAAGGTCATACCTACCCGTTAATCCCCAATTTGTCCATTTCGAACCAACATCCTAGTGAGTGTCACACCCTATTATGACCCACTATCCCCAGGATTTGGGTTGATGCTTATCTTTTCAACCCCCAACGGGGTTACCCTTGTACTTTGGATTGTCATCCCTAGTGGAGTTACATGCTGCCCCATCATTATCCCCTTGGAGTCACACTGGCCCTCCTAATCCTCAGTGAACATTTGCTTCCTCTTGCCACTCTTCATAGGGACACCATCTTCTTCTAAAAGCTCACTGCTCTGATGGCCTAGAATTAGGGAAAAACCACTGAAAATCCCTAAAAGTTCTCTGTGACACTGCGGATCTCCCTTCTCTCGGTTTTCCCACTTCAGCACGTTCACCACAAACTCACCAAAAATCTGTTGAGTTCCTGGTGAGTCCACTGCTCCTTCTTCTCCTCCTCCAATAACCAGAGGACTACCAGAGGCCTCTGAACTCTCTACAACGTCCCCTTCAACGGAAGAACTACCAAAGGAGCATCCAAACCCCAGCAGGGCACCTCTGCGAACCTGGCTAATGCCTAAAAAAACCCTGGTCCTTGCTCAGAAATCCTTGACACTTTTCGAAAATGTTTGCAAGCCCCTTGCTAAGCTCCACGACCTGTCTCTGCAAATGTTGCCTGGGAAACTCTCGTCGAAAATCCCACGCCAAAAGCTTTTACTCTGTCTCTCTCTAAAAAATCTTCCACTATTTTACCAGTTTCGTAAAATAGTAAAGAGGGGCATTTCCCCCTTTTTATACCCAGCAGTGCCACAAACTGCCCTCAACAAACATGAAATGACGCTTCAGTCCCTGTTCTTGACAACAATAAGACCAAGTCAAGGCGGGACAAGCCCGAGACCCGAAAGGGTTATTGTTGCATGCTTCGTTAAGAGGCTATCGTCGCGCCCTTAATCTAAGATCTAACGTCGTGTGCGTCAACAGCTGACTATCGTCGTGTGCACATCATCTTGGCCTAATGTCACGTGCACCACCAAACACTTAGTGTTGTGATCATGCTACTACACTCCCATCTAGACCATCATCCTACCGCCTCATGAGGTTCATTACCTATAGCACAGTCTTACTCCTCAGGGAGTCCACTCTCCTGTGATGGCTTTGTTTCTCATGGAGTCACATTCCTTCACCACACCACGGTCTGTGCTGCATGACCTTAAATTGCACTGCCATGGTCCAAACTATATGACCTTAAATTATAGTGGAGGTCTAGTTGCACGACCTTAAACTGCATAGTCCTTGTCCCACAACTCAAAACTGTACCACAAAAGTCCAAACTATATGACCTTAAACTGTAGCGAGGTCTAGTTGCATGACAATAAACTGCATAGTCCTCGATCCACGACTCAAAACTGTACGACCAGGGTCCAAACTACATGACCTTAAACTGTAGCGAGGGTCTAGTTGCACGGCCTTAAACTGCTTAGTCCTTGTCGTACGACTCAAAACTATACGACCATGGTCCAGATGCACCATCTTAAACTGCATGGTCAAAACTATATGACCCCAAAATTGCATGGTCAAAACTATATGCACCATCAATCTACAGGAGGGGAGATACAACAGAATGAGCTATAAAGCTCAGTAAGTAGATCTAAGTGTTATGCATCATTAATGAGTTTATTCATACATCATAAGTAGTTCTCTCAATTATAAGAAGTCATAATGCAGTAGTCATGTAAATCAGTAATCAGATCAAGGCATCAATTACAGGCATCATATCCAAATGTCAGTTATCATTCAATCATTACAATCATCAACATTCACATTAACTATTCAAATATTACTTACTCACTCCTGAGTTCACCTAGTCCCTAAGTAGAGGCCCTTATCCATTAGGCTAAGCCAATCCCATTGCTTAAGACCTCCACCGTACCTCAGGAGGGAGGGCAATGACAAGTGAGTAAATCCACTTCATAATGCCCTCATACTCACACACATGGTCCTCAGCGTGTAATGGGGTTTTCGATAGGCACTTACTTTACAAGGCATCACTCACTAGTCTCATTATATGAATTTTGGGGGGTGTGACCCTCCCATTCCATTTTCACCTTACCCCATCCCATCATTCAGCGAGTTAGGGAACGTTGACGGCATCACTTTTCTCAATGTAACAATATCCACTACTGATGGGTGTCCCATCGCATAGCGTGCAGTATCAGTATAATAGTATCCACTATCGATGGGTGCTAGTATCACAGTGTCATAACAGAAGAATACCCACTACCAATGGGTGTCCCATTTGTTTATGATGAAAATCAAATAGATATTCCAATAAAGATCTCTCGATTTTAACACCTTAAACTAAATGAAAATGCATTAAAAGGGTGGTAAAGAAAGTGAGACAAATCAAATTCAGATTTGAAGCCAGATCTTCCTGGAAACGAGCAGATTTGTTGCAGGGCCAGCATGATCCAGAGCGTCCAAAATGCGATCTTAAATAAAATTAACAAAAATAGATAAAAAAAAAATGAAAATAATGAAATACGAAGAAAAAGAAAGAAATGATACTGAACCGAGCCTGATGGCCTGCGACTCGCGAGCCTTCTGGGGCTCGCCCACATCAAAACCAGTCCTCTTTTGTCTCTCTGAGTTGGAAGTTTATCAGCAAATATCTTCGGTGTAGAGTCTTTGATTTAGGGTTTTGTGTCCTAAGGGTAGATCTGGTCTATGTCCTAAGGGTAGATCTAGGGGTTTCTCTCAAGGGGCTAAGGCTTCCTCACACAATTTCCTGTAACTCCCTCAAGCTTTTCATGTCTATCTCTTGTGTTTCTTTTCTCTGCTAGGGTTATTTTCTCTCTAGCATTTCCTTTTCTGAAGTCCCCCTATTTCTTTCTAGCATTTCCTTTTTTGAAGTCCCCCTATTTCTCTCTCTGTCCCCCTCTAAATGGTCTCAAAAAGATGCTATAACGGGGGGGAGGGGGGGAATTTGTTGGGGAGATTATCTTCCCATAACCAATCAACAAACTTAGTAAAAAATGAGTTTTAGAGGTCTCGGATCTGGGTGACATGGGTCGTGTCACCAGGGCGGCACATGTCATTTCACTTGGGCGGAACGCCCCATGTCGTACACACCAAATTTTGTCGAAATTGAGATTTTTCACTTTTGGTGTGTTCCTCAGCCTCTTGTGCAGCTCTCAGAGAAAATTTGGGTTAAAACGGGGTTTTTTACTATTTTTAATTATTTGTTTGGTAAAACAGGGCATTTACAGAAATCTAGATCAAAATAAGGTTTCTGCAGGGTTCTGGGCAGGCCAACTGCTTCCGGATCACGAGGTAGGCTTGTGAACTATGGATTTGGGTTAACTAGGTTAAGTGTCGTCCTAAGGGTTCAAGAAACCACATAATTTTTTAGATTTAAAAAAGGGTTTCGACAGTTGCCCCTCTTTTGCACTCCCTGTCCTTCGAGGGACAAGTGAGTGGCAAAGAAATAGACACTTTAACATTCCCTGTCCTTCAAGGGGCAAGTGAACATGAAAGATAAAGCAGACATTTTAAATTCCTTCTTGAAGTCACGTGGTCAGGGGGCACACCAACTAATCCCTTCAAGTCATTGCGTTCACCGAGCTCACCCACCTAGAGCATTTTGCTCCTAGGGTTTTTGGCATGAGATGTCGACGAGTTACACAAGCTTGACACTCGAGTTAGATTTTCTGGCCATGCCACTTAACTTCAAGGGTTTTCACAACTTAATTTTCATTCCTGGCATTTTTTTTGATCTCCTTAGTGTTTCTTAAGGCTGACTATAGGGAAAGGCTTTCTATAGGAAGAGACTTGTCTGGCCGAATCCAAAGTGAGTGACAAGGCAGCAGCACGGCAAACGCAATATTCAGCATATACGGGTGTCCAAGCTCCTTCATTTTACAATATGTTTTAGAAATTTTGAAGTAAGGGGAGATTTGAAAATAGAACCTGGAGCAGGGACTGGTTATGATTTAACAAAGAACTTAAAGCTTTGAAAACACAAGACATATATAGTGAAAATTTTGAAAAGAGCAAGATATTTTGAAAAACAAGGTTGGTTAGCAGTTTTAACTCCTGCAACCATAGAGCCATCTCAGCAGTTTAGCGTCATGCAGCGATGGACCATACACCTGACCCTTTTACGTCATATGGGGATAAGCGTTTGAACAAGGTGGTTATGCCTTAAACACATTGAACAGGGTAGTTGTGCCTTGAACAACATTGAACGGGTTGGTTGTGCCCTGAACACATCCGACATTTTTCATCATACGAGGTTAGACGTTACCTGTCTCTGCTCTTTTACATCGCATGAGTTTGACGTTGAATTGGATATACCTGACCTTTAGCATCGTACGGGGCTAGACGTTTGAACAGGTTGGTTGTGCCCTAAACACATTGAACAAGGTGGTTGTGCCCTGAACATATTGAACAAGGTGGTTAAGCCCTGAACATATCCAACATTTTACGTCATACGGGGCTAGACGTTACCCATCTCGGCTCTTTAACATTGCACGAGTTTGACATTTTTCCTATCTCAGCTTTTTAACATCGCACGAGTTTGACGTTTTTCCTGTCTCAGCTCTTTAACGTAGCCCGAGTTTGACATTTTTCCCGTCTTGGCTCTTTTAAACGTCTCACAAGTTTGACGTTTTTTTCTGTCTTGGCTCTTTAACATCGCACGAGTTTGATGTTTTTCCTGTTGACACAGGGTGCTTGTGCCCTGAATTGGACTTTGTCAGGCAGTTTAGGTTCATGCCACAGAGAAGTGTTCACTCGTTTTTATTTTTTTATTTTTTGAAATTTTGGAAACTTGGTTGGTAGTTTAGAATCATTCCACCGCAGAGCGTTTTGAAACTTTTGAAAAAAAAAAATTTATTTGCTAATGTATTTTTTAAGATAAAAAAAGAAAACCAAAATTGACCTCAAAGGCTCGTATCTCGACCGTGGGGCATTTTCGTCCAAAATGTATTTTAAAAAAAAAAACCCAAAAATTGACCCCAGGGCCTCAAATCTTGAGCGAGGGGTAGTTTTGTTAAAAAAAAAATAAAAACTTGGGCGACACTAGTAGTGTTGCCCAAAGAAAACACCTCTTTTTTATTTTTTTTGATTAAATGAGGTGGATGACGCGAGACTTGCCGCCATATGCAAAAAACAAAAAAACGAAAAAAAAAATTAATTAAATAGGGTTTTGGGTGGCACGAGGTGTGCCGCCCATATAAGTATTTTTTTATTTTTTTTAATATCTGAGGTGGGCGACAAGAGTCGTGTCGCCCGGGAGGCACGAGACGTGCCGCCCATATGTATATATATATATATATATTTTGTTAAAACAAAAATTGGGCAGCACGCCTCGTGCCTCCCAGGTGGGCGACGTGGATATATACAACTTTTTTGACAGCACGTCTCGTGCCTCCCAGTGTTGGGCGACACGAGCCGTGCCGCAAGCCCAGGAGGGTTTTTAAATAAAAGGGGGTGCCCCTCCCCCTCCCCCCCCAGCAATTTTGCCTTTACTTGTTTTGGGGTCTTCCCAACCCTCTTCTTTTCAAATTTCAAACTTTCCAACCCTTACACCTCTTGGGTTTTTCTTGCCAAAATTCCATTTCATACCAAAATCGGACTGATTGTCAAGGATGGATGGTGAGGAATGTCAGTGGACACTCGGATCGGGTCATATTTCGATAACAAAGGGGCAAGAGAAGGTAAGCCTCCAGCTCTTAAAATTTTTTATGAAATGCTCTAATGAATGTTGGCTTGTTTGCATTTTTTTTTTTTTTGGGTATTTTTGAGGATTGCACATCACCTGCTTCGACTTTGGAGGGCCACAAAAAAAATAAAATGATCTTGTTTTCCAATTTCCAAAATAAAAGATGACTTGTAAAGATTTCATGGAATACTTTTGTTGTGATTAAATTTTTTCGAAAAAGATGCACAGACATGCTCGGAATCTTCATTCGAAAATGCTTCTGACATGCTCGTGAACTGTTCAGTTAAAAGCCCAGATCATTAGAACCTAGGTTGAGATGGTTTGAGATAGCCTTGGTGAGGATGGTTAGCCAAGGATGTGGACAAATTCAAAATAGGCTAGGATTGAGAATGACCAAAATACCCCGAGTGTAAATGACCAAAATACCCTTGAGAGTAAACACTACCCGTTGGGGCTAATTTTGAATGACTGTTTCTGCCCCAAAATTTAGGGAAGGTAGGATGACCATACTACACTTCTGGGTGTAAAATGCCCAAAATACCCCTGAGTGCAAAATGACCAAAATACCCTTGAGCATGAACTCTAGTTTTCGAGGGTAATTTTGATTGACTATTTCTACCCCCTAGTCTAGGGATGGTTGGATGATCATACTACCCATTTGGGTGTAAAATGACAAAGATGCCTCTGAGTGTAAAATGACCAAAATACCCCTGAGTGTGAACACTACCCGTTGGGGGTAATTTTGAGTGACTATTTTTGCCCCCATAATCTAGGGATAGTAGGATGACTATACTGTGGTTCTTGGTGTGAAATGAAAAAAATACCCCTGAATGCAAAAAGACCAAAATACCCTTGAGTGTGAACTCTATTTTTCAGGAGTAATTTTGAATGACTATTTCAGCCCCAATAAACTAGGGGTTGTAGGATGACCATATTGTGTAAAATGACCAAAATACCTTGTGCAAAATGACCAAAATACCCCTAAGTGTAAAATCTACCCTTTGGGGGTAATTTTGAATAATTGTCTCTACCCTCATAATCTAGGGATAGTAGAATGACCATACTGACCTTTTGGGTGTAAAATACTCCCGAGTGTAGAATGATCAAATTACCCTTGAGTGTGAACTCCATTTTACGAGGGTAATTTTGAATGACTGTTTCTGCCTTCATAAACTAGGGATAGTAGAATGACCATACTACCCTTTTGGGTGTAAAATACTCCCGACTGCAGAATGACCAGAATACCCCTATATGCAAATCCCCTTATAGTGAGGTGATTTTGTTTTGTTTATGAAGCGAGAACTAGATTGCTCGAGCTTGGTGACTCCCCCCCCCCCTCTTTTTGTTTTTTTTATACATATATATATTTGCAGGGGCTCTTCATTGACTGTAGATCTCATCTATTTGCTATTCACAAATGGGCGGCGTTGTTGACTCCTGGGCAAAGGCATGCTCTTGCCAGGATTGGTTTATGGGAGGTCTACCGGATCAGGGCTTTTAGCTTAGATCATGCTTTGCTTACGGAGTTATGTCTCTGATATCGACCGAAGACCTGTTCCATTCTGCTGCGAAGTGGCGAGCTTGCCCCTACCCATGAGGATGTTACCCAGATTCTTGGGGTTCGGAGTGAGGGCGAGCCTTTCTTGAGTATTCCCTTGGGGATGTCTACCAGTCATGCCTTTGACAGCAAGGAGTTACTAGGTATTCCTTTAGAAAAGATCAGGGGAAGGCATGATTCAGAAATCCGCCTTGGGAAGCTAGTGTGGGAATTTACTGGAGTACCCCACTGTGCAAGGAGGTTGATGGGTGGCCGTGCTCCCCAGGTTTTAGTTTCTGTGAGTAGGAGACCGTCCCATAAGGGGAAGGCTCCTGTGGAAGAGGATGGTGCTGGGGCGAGTGAGTTGGTGCAGGTTGAGTCTAGTCACCTTCGTCTAGAGATGTTGCTTGATCATCAAGGGATGCAGAGGAGTCGGATGCGACATCCCCGATCTTGGTGATGGGAGCACATTTTTTTATGAGGATACGGTGCCTCCTCAAGCGTTGCTTACTGATGAGGAGTGGCAAGAGCAGGAGAGAGAGGGAGGATCCGGGATGCGCATGAGTGTGCTTTGATCTAGGAAGAGTCAGAGGTGTTCTGGGAGAAGGTGGATCTGACCATTGATCATGGTCCTTTTTTAGATAGTGAGATATATTCTCTATGGGCCTTCCTTGCGTACTTGTTCGGGGAGTTTCTATATGTGGATCGATCCAAGGGTCGAGCTCATTTGTTAGTGGTTTGGGCGACTAGGTGGCTAGACTACTTTGAACGAGTGGCATGGGGTCCAGCAACAGTGGGCTGGCTGCATTATCACCTTTGTAGTGTGGTAAGACTAGCCCGCTACTTAGGGCGTGGTTCGATCTTCCTCTGAGTCTGGGCATGGGAGCACATCACCATTCCTCGCCCTCTTCCCGGTTGACTGGCGAAATCAATCTCGACGATTCATTGCTGGTCATATGGAGTGTGAGATTCTGAGAGGATCCCTTGGCGGTCGTATTACTGGCTGTTCATGGACACTCAAGCCGTAGGGGAGGTGAGTTATGTGTTCCATATGTTCTTTCTTCGTTATATTCTTCTTCTTTCCCCATTTCTCCTTCTTTATTTGACTTTAACATATCCTTTTTTGATTTCCAGATCGACTAAAATCCTATGAGAGTTGAGCCTGTCCTTGTTGTGTACTTGTCTTCTTCTCAAGCTTTCAGGACAATGGTTCATCTGATTTGCATGTTTCTAGTGATGCCCACTTTCCTTGGTCGAGTTCTCCATCAGCTTGGCCTTCCTCAAACGTCTTATGTGATTACCCCTCCCTGGACTCCCATTATGATTAGCACCGCCGATGAGGATGCCTATCTGAGAGAGATGGCTCCTTGGATAAACAAATGGAGGAGTAGGGCTGCCCAAGTTATTGGTGAGGAGGAAGAGGAGGGTATCTCTCTGTCTCAGTATGAGGATAGATATAGGGCTCTTTAGAGAGATTTAGCCACTCTGATCGAACATGGTGAGGGGGTGATGTGGGAACTGAGCATTGATTATCTTGATGAGGGTCAATCGTCTGCTGATGAAATCGCTTCCCTTTGTGATGAGTGTGATTGAACGAACGAGGAGCAAGATTCGATAGCAGAGGATTTCGAGCATCTGTGCCAGAATTTTGATAGGATGGTGGCAGAGCATAACTCCCTGAGGGACGAGCTAGAGAGAGTACGATCAATACTATCCTCCTCTTTTGTTGCTCCTACTGTTCCTGGACCATCTCTCGACTGCATTAGAGATTTAGAGAGATGCGTAGACCGCTACGGATCGGAGAGGGTATGCTTTGTTATTATACCTCTTTTCCTTTCTTTTTTCTATGTCTATATATGTATATATCGTAACCTCTCTCATTTCATGTTGTTGTTTCAACAAAATTCAGCATGAGATGAATGTCACGAGCTTAAGGAGGACGTAAAGGGTCTTATGGACAGGTGTGGCGGCCTATCAAGACTCCTATTGGCTGCAGGTGGCAACCCCCTTTAGCAGATGTGAATCCTTATGTGAGGGTGCCATTACCATCCTTTGTTTGGAGTCAGTCACAGTCTCGGGCATCTACTCAGATGACAAGGGGTCCGAGGCAGGTTCTACCGAGATTGGAGGGAGAGGTGAGCAATCGTACAAAGATTCAATATCAAAGAAGTGACCTTCGTCTCTTTTATTTATTTATTTATTTGTAGAGACTACACTAGAACTTCATATGTATATATTGCTTCGCTCTTCGTTCTACCCAGGCTTCTTTCTTTTGCTTGGTATCCTTCCTCTTTTTATGTGTGCGATTGATTCATCAAAGTAGAGGGGAACATGTTCTTTGCACACACTTTTTAAATTGATTTTTTTTTCTTTAGAAACTCAGCCCCCCTAGTTGTAGGGTTTTTGTTTCGAATTCCTTGCTATTGGGTCATCGTACGCACACACAGGGACAAGTTTGTCACATTTTTCCTCAGGGGATCCAGTCAAGGGAAAAATGCTCCCAGACTAGCCAATTTCATCATTAACGAGGTTTACCCATCTCTGATATGTGATAGTTGGTAGCTATACTCGTACAACCATGAAGTGCCTAACTAGTTTTAAGCCTTCATAATAAGCATAGGAAGTCCTTTATAAAAGGAAAAATCTTTTGAATGTAGATGATTTTAACAATCAAATTGAAACAACATTTTCAAAAGGGATGGGCCTTACAGTTTTGCCACTAGTGGCCCCTTTGTTGGTCATTTTCTTTGTTATATTCTACCCTAAAATGATGAAAGGAGTCCCTTGCAGAATCGTGAGAACTCAAAAATCATGAAGTTGTCTTTTTACTATTAGAGCTTTGATCCTCTGCTTCGCAGATCCATGAAGAGTCCTTTGGATTCTTGTTGGGCTTCCATCTTGGAGGGCCTCAATGATTTTCAGGGTTCATCAAAATCACCTAAGTTTTCCATTCGTCACTCTCCTACATCTTTCTAAGTTGGTTATGTTGGGAACCTGCAGGGTTTAAGAGGAGTCTTCATCCTCAGGGTCGGCTTATGTAGTATTATTGGAACTTGCAAGTACTTGTTTGTACCTGAGTGCTTTGCATCGAAACTCCTTCTTGGAGATCTTTTTATTCCTTTCCTTTTACCTGTGGTGCCTTTTCCAGCTTTCACCACGTCCATTTTTTTATTTTTTTATTTTTCTTTAAGATGCCTTTTCAGGTTTTCACCACGTTGTTTAGCCAGTTACAGGTAGTATTTTCTGAGAAGCATTGCATTAAGTATCCCTCTTGATTGTTTATCTTATAAGAATTGCCTACATACACTCGGGTAATCACGATTGGCCCCTCCCAATTATGTTTCAACTTGCCTAAAGGGTGTGGATTTGCAGGAGTGCAGAAGATTTTATTTAAGTACCATATCTCCTTCTCTGAATTATCGAGGAACAAATTATCTTTGTATGCCCTCTCGGTTTTACACTGGTAAGCAATGATATTCTGTGTTGTTCGTAGTCGTTTTTCATCTAAGTTAATGTGGGCAGCGATTCGTGCTTTTATCTTTCATTCCTCATCTGAATTTTTATGAATAAGGACTCAGAGAGATGGTATCTCAAACCTCGATAGGTAGCACTGCTTCCGTACCATAAACCAATGAGTATGCGGTCATGCCAGTAGGCGTATTCTCAGTTGTCTGGTAGGCCCATAGGGCGTCATTTAGCTTTTCATTGCAATCTTTCCCGCCTTCTATTATTTTTCCTATGATTCTAAGATTTCCTTTATTTGTGACTTCTGCTTGTCCGTTTCCTTGAGGGTAGTAAGGTGTGGAGAATTTTTGTGTTATCCCAAACCTTTTGCACACCTTAGTGACCTTTTCATTTTTGAGATTGGATCCATTGTCAGTGATGATTGACTCAGGAACGTCGAATCTAAATACAATATTGTTGTTTTTGAAACGGGCAACATGTTGGCCTTCAATTTTAACAAATGATGCGGCCTCTACCCATTTGGCAAAGTATTCTGTAGCCGTTAATATAAAACAGTGGTCGTTTGAGGCTTTTGGGGATATCACTCCAATGATATCAAGACCCCACATGGCGAAAGGCCATACAGGCAGTGTTGAGTTGAGTGATATAGATAGTGCATGGATGAGGTCTCCATAGAATTGACATTTGAGACACCTCTTAATGAACTTCTAGCAGTCTTCCATGGTGGTCCAGTAATAGCCTTGACACCTGATTTTTTGAGCTAAGGCGGCTACCCCAGAATGACCTCCTTCATTGTGCAACTCTGCTAGTACTTGGCCAATTTTTAGTTGATCAAGGCATCGTAGCCATTAAAAGACTTTTTGAATAGGAGATCATCTCTTACTAAGAATCCCATTGAAAACCTTCAAAGGTCTTCTTTATCCTTTTTTATGTCTCCTTCGGGGTATAAACCATCTTTTAAAAGGGACAAAACATCGTGGAACCACGGTTTTGTGACTATCGCATCTGAAACAATGGAAGATACTTCCCCATCGTTCTCATTCTCTTACTCTATTTCTTTTTTACCCCTCGATGGAGAAGGGTCTTGTTTGTTCTTGATATAGAATGACAATGTGGTGATTTCTGGAGGAATATCCACCATCGAAGCAAGGGATGCAAGGGTGTCGACGAATCGATTATTTTCCCTAGTTACATGATAAAAGGTGATTTTCTTAAAATATGGAATCATCTTTCCACTTTTTCTTTGATAGTTTGAGCATTTTATCTTTCACCCTCCAAATCCCTTGAACTTGGTTTATGATGAGTAAGGAGTCACCAATCACTCATATTTGCTGGATTTTCATTCCGACAGCATTCTCAAGCCCGACTATTAAGGCTTTGTATTCCGCAACATTATTGATACATAGGAAATTCAATATGATGGATGTTGGCATTAAAATCTTCTCGGATGAGCATAATATGACTCCTATACCTGATCCGTATTTGTTCTTTGCACCGTCGAAGTATAGCTCCCAAATCGAGTCCTCAATTGTGAAGAGGTTCTCATCAGGGAGATCCGTATTAACAGGAATGTTATTTGACAGTGCGTGTTCAGCTAAGTGGTCAGCAATGGCTTGTCCTTTGACTAATTTTCTCGAACTCGCTCAACAACATACTCCACTTTGCCAAACATCCGTTGAGGACTGGCCTCTCCAATAGGTATTTGAGTGGGTCAATTTTTGATATGAGCTTGACTGAATGAGATAAGACATAATGTCTATGTTTCTGCATGGCCCATACAAGTGTTAAGTAGTGTTTCTCCACATCCGTGTATCTTGTCTCATAGTCGACCATGGTTTTGCTGATATAGTGTATCGTTTGTTCTTTTCCATGGTCATTATATTGTCCTAACATTGCCCCCATGGTCTTGTCTTTCACTGACATGTATAGGAACAAGGGTTTATCTACACTAGGAGGACTAAGGATGGGAGGTTTTGTGAGGTAGTCCTTGATTTGATCGAACAATTCTTAGCATTCATTGTCCCATATGAATGGGGTGTCCTTCTTAAGGAGTCTATTGAATGGTGCACACTTATCCGCCAATTGGGAAATGAAATGCCTTGTGGCTTGTATGCGACCTTGAAGCCCACGGATTTCTCTGATGTTTCGGAGAGGAGGCATTTTAGTGATGGCTCGTATTTTGGACGGGTCCACCTCAATGCCTCTTTGGCGTACTATAAATTCTAGTAATTTGCCATATTCAACTCCGACGGAATATTTTTGTGGATTAAGTTTGAGTGGGTATTTTCGAGTTTTTCGAAAATGATTCTCAGGTTTGTGAGATGATCAGACTTGGTCTTTGACTTGACCAGAATGTCGTCGACATAGTCTTCCATAATGGTATGCATTAGATCATGGAAGATGCTAGACATTGCCCGTTGATAAGTTTCTCCTGTGTTTTTGAGACTAGAGGGCATGACTTTGTAGTAGTAGGTTCCCCATTGCATTTATGAATGATGTCTTAGTTTGGTCTTCTTTTGCCATGAGGATTTGATTGTAACCCGAGAAGCCATCCATGAACGAAGCTTCTCGTGACCCGCAGTGTTGTCAACCAAGGCATCTATGTTTGGTAATGGAAAATTGTCTTTGGGACATGCCTTATTGAGGTCTCTGTAATCGACACACACTCGGATCTTCCTTTCTTTCTTGGGCATGACCACTATGTTGGCCAACCATTCTGAGTAATCGATGGGGGCAATGAACTTCGCCTTGAGCAGTTTGTCGATTTCTTCTTTAATTTTGAGCTCAAGGTGGGTCTTTTGACGTTAGAGTTTCTGCCTTACAGGCTTTGCCCCTTCGTTGAATATTAGGTGATGTTGCACCAATGTGGGTGGTTAGGTGCTTCGATATCGTGCTCCGAATCCTTTTTGGATCGAGCGGCATCTGTCTCAGGTTTCGAGGGAAGACCTGGGACATTTTTGAGATCGCTCTCTCAGGAACCCTGTTCAAAGATGAGGGCAGGTATTACCAACCAGTGAGAGAGGAATTTAAAGGTGGGTTAGGGATTTACTCGGGCTGACTAGCATGGGCGCCCTCCTAGATCACGAAGAAAGCCTTTCAGTAATAAAATTGGTTCAGAATCGCCTCCCTTGGTATGTATTCTTCTTGTTTTTTACTTTTCTACAATCACACACATATATGGCAAAGGTTATAAAACAGGTGGGTCAGACCTCACTGTTTTCCTCTTTGATGAACGTACACAAGCATGCGCGTTCAAAAAGAGGCGGAGAAGAAATACGGGGGAGAGAACAATTTGACTAAGCGGGAGGATAAGAGCGGTGACTAGGCTGATGGATAATGGGCTAGATGTGGTAGTAAAGAAGGCTCGGTAACTAAGACCAGCTCACAGGATTACTATCAGACGTCGTTACTAATACCGATTAGCTCGGTATGATGGTCAGTCTCTCGTGGTAATAACACGGGCCAAGTAACCCTGACACAACAACATTACGGCTAGACGACAGAACTACCATGAGAGGCTAATCTCATTCCCTCTTAGTCAAATGAAAGTGTAGCAAAATTAAGGCTATGAGGACAGAATAAAAAGAGAAGAAGGGAAAGAAAGAAGGAGGAAGAAGGAAGGAAGAGCAAGCTATGAAATACGAGAGAATAAAGGAGAGAGAGGGAAGGAAGGTGTAGTCGTGGTTAAGCATTGTCGATTGTGCTTAAAAGGAAGAGAGAGAAAATCAGTTGACACTAAGTCTCACTGACTAGCAAAAGAAGAGAGAGAAAAATAGTCGGTGTTAAGTCTCACCGACTTATAAAAGAAGAGAGCAAAAACAAGTCGGTGTCAAGTCTCGTCGATTGACAGAAGAAGAGAGAGAAAACCAGTCCACACTAGATCTCACTGACTGATAAAAGAAGAGAGAGAAAACCAACCGACTCTAGGTCGTATTGACTAACAGAAGAAGAAAGAGAAAACTAGTCAGCCCTAGGTCTCGTCGATAGATAGAAGAAGAGAGAGAAAACCTGTCGGACTTAGGTCTCGTCGACTGATAGAAGAAGAGAGAGAAATCCAATCGACGTTAGGTCTCACCGGCTAACAGAAGAAGGGAGAGAAAACTAATCGGCATTGGTTCTCACCGACTAACAGACGAAGGGAGAGAAAACCAGTCGACACTAGGTCTCATTGATTGATAAAAGAGGAGA
Organism: Amborella trichopoda; assembly: GCF_000471905.2. Next base: position 2,845,576 of record NW_006498220.1, read on the forward strand.
GAGAAGAAGAGAGAGTAAGACCAGTCGATAGAAGAGGAGAGAAAAAACCAGTTGGTGCTAGATTTCACCAACTGACAAAGGAGGGAGAGAGACCAGTCAGTGCTAGGTTTTACCAATTGATAGGAGAGGAGAGTGAAAACCAATCGGTGCTAGGTTTCATCCACTGACAAAGGAAGGAGAGAGAAGACCAGTCGGTGCTAGGCTTCACTGACAGACAGACAAAAGGAGAGAGGAAACCAGTCAGTGTTAGGCTTAACCGATTGATAAGAGAGGAGAAAGAAAACCAATCGACGTTAGGTTTCACCGTTTGATAGAGGAAGGAGAAAATCAACTTGTGCTAAGCCTAGTCAATTGTGATAGAAGGAGAAAACCATCAAACGATAGGTTTCACCGACTGACAAAGGAAGGAGAAAACCAACCAGCGCTAAGCCTCGTCAATTGCAAAAGAAGAGGATAGATGGAGATACAGATGAGAAGAGAGGAGAGAGAAAGAAGAGAGAGAAAGATATAGAAATGAGAAGGAGAAAGAGATGAGAAGGGAGGAGGAGAGAGAAAGAGATAGAGATGAGAAGAGAGGAGAGAGAAATAGAGATAGAGATGAGAAGGGAGGAGAGAGAAAGAAATAGACATGAGAAGAGAGGAGAGAAAAAGAGGGGAGGAAATAGAAAGAGAGGAGGAGAGAAAAATTTACCTGTCCAAATGGTACCAGCCCTTTTCATCTCTCTCCTCTCTTCCTCTCCAAGACGTACTCACAAACTCAAGCAAGAATGGAAATTTTATTGAATCAATCCAAAAATGAACCGAAGGTCTTTACAATTTAGCTTTGCATGTATAGAATTGGGTTAAAACATGGGTGTATGCCCAAAAACTAGCTAGAATTGAAGATAATTACAATTTAATTGAATTTAAGAAATTCTAAAAATGGGTGAAAAAGGATTATTTTGCCCCTGCCTAACAGTGTGTGGAATTCCAGAATAGTCCCTGCTACTGCCCGAGAACTTATGTGATCTTTTGTTGCTGACTCGAGGTCATTCTGATGCCCGTTTCATCGAAAGACTATTGTTTTCTTATAGGGCTTGTCATGGTAATCATTTTGATACCAACTTCGAGCCATGAATCATGTTTCGAACCACGATCATGAAACTTGAACTTTGGATGAATCTTGAAAACTTCATGTCAAACGTGTGTTTGTTTCTTGATGTTTCTTTGTAATTTTTTCATTGAATCACACTGAGCATGTCATCACGATCCTGTTGCAGCAAACGTAGCTTCATTTCATTTTCGAATGAAGAATTTGTCGTCTTGAGTTTTTGGCCGCCATCTTAAAGTCCAACAGTCGAAATTTATAGCAGCTTTGACACCTTTGTGTGTGAAATCCAACTGTTCATTATACATGAGGTTCGTATCAGAGATAGCCTTGAACCTCACGCACATAATGCAGTTGATTTCATGCTGATCGGGGTATGTGAGCGTCCGATCTGGCTGCTCGAACAAGGCATGCTGCTACTGAATTTTCTGCAACTCCCTACACGTATCAACTAGTTTCATTTAGTTTTTCTCTCTGCTCGGGCATCGTCACGGGACGTACCACATATCAAATTGTTCGTCTTGATGAGATGAACACGCTCACCAAATTTGGGAGTGATTCGACTTAGAAAGAGTGAGATATAGGCCCCGAAAGTGACTGCTTATGATTATAAAAACAACCACCTTTAATAGTGTTTTGGTGCAGTGAGGCCCCACGGGAATAGTGTGTGACCTACCCCTTTTTAGTCTTTTACCCTTAATTTTATCTTGGAGTGCCCGATTATGCCGAAACTTGACCCATATGGGTTTTCAAACGTGCCAGATCTAATGACGGTGGTCCCATGGCTGTTTGACGCACCAAAAGTATAGCTCTAGTTATGGGGTCCATTTCAAAGTGTTAGAGACTGATTTTGTTGAAATTATTTCTTTGTGTTCACTGCCTTAGACATGTCTGATTACGATGAAACTTAGCAGACGGTCTTTTTTGAAGTGCTAATGAAGATCCTTACCAATTCTGGGGCCATTTTGAGACTGCGAGAATTTCCACTATTTTGCAGGCTTTATTGACCTGTTTCCTACCAAAGATCAAGGGGTTGAAAAATACGTTCAAACAGTGGGATCTAGCCCTGACATCCTCATATGAGCAGGCCAAGACATAGCGATATTCCTTGGGAAAGGAAATCACATTTTTCCAGTCCTCATAAGATAAGGAGGTTCCAATCTTAGTTAACCTTGGGTCCTTCTCAATTCCTAGGTTTACGTCAATCGTCTCTTTGATGATAGCCATTGGGTCACCATCGAACCGCTTCTTGAATTGCTCAGCATGAGAAGTAAGTTCCTCAGGTTGAGAGATTTCATCAGGCTCTTGACTCTCTTGATCTCAATCTTGGTTGTCTGATTGATCATCTTGGGTATTATGCACCGTTATTGGGCTATCTTGAGTGACCACCATTTTTTTAAATTATTTTTCATTACTATCAGCTTTATCACATTTTGAATTTTCCTTGGTGGTTAGGTGTCTTGATTTCGCCCTTCAGATCCCTGGAGGATCAGTCGGCATAGGTCTCGAGTTTCGGGAGAGACCCGAGATGTTTGTGAGATCGCTCTCTCGGGAACCTCATTCAAAAATGGGGGCAGGTGTTACCAACAGGTGAGAGATGAATTTAAAGGTGGGTTTGGGACTTACTCGGGCTGACTCACATGGGCACCCTCTTAGATCACGAAGAAAGCCCCCCAATGATGAAACTGGTTTGAAATCACCTCCCTTGGCTCGTATTCTTCTTATTTTTTTCTTTCCTGCAATCACACACATATATGGCAAAGGTTATGAGACACGTGGGTCAAGCCTCACCCTTTTCCTCTTTGATGAACATACGCAAGGATGCATATTCAAAAAGAAGAAAGAAAGATGCGGGGGGGGGGGGGAAGAATTTGACCAAGTGAGAAGATCAGAGCAGTGACTAGGCTGGTAGATGATTAGCGTAACATGGTGACGAAATTAGTACGGTAACTGAGATCGGCTCACAAGATCGCTATTAGACGTTGTTGCCAATATTGATTAGCAAAGCATGATGGTCGGTTTGTCGTGGTAGTAAAGCAGGCCAAGAAAACTTGGCGTAACAACATTACAGCTAAATGACAGGACCGTCATGAGATGCTAACCTTAATCCCTATTGGTCGAATGAGAAAGTAACCGAGGAATGGTTAAAGAGAAGAAGGAAATAGGTATAAGGAGAGAGAAGAAGGAATGGAGGAGGGAGAAGAAGGAAGAGGTGATGCAGTCGGCGTTAGACATTATCGACTGGTTCATGAGATGGGAGAGAGAGGATGCAATCAATGCTAGGCTTCGCCGACTGTGTTAGTGATAAGAGAGGAAGGGGACCAACTGACGCTAAGTCTCGCCAATTGACAGAAGAAGAGAGGGAAAACCAGTCAGTATTAAGTCTCACCGACTGACAAAAAAGGAGAGAGAAGACCAATTGATGCGAAGTCTCACCGACTGGTTGAAGAAGAAAGAGAAGACCAACTAGTGTTTGGTCTCATCGACTGATGGAAGAAGAGAGAGAAGATCAATGGGTGCTAGGTCTCCCTAACTGGTGTAAGAAGAGAGAGAAGACCAACTGATGCTAGGTCTCACAGACTGGTAGAAGAAGAGAGAGGAGACCAACCAACACTAGATCTCATAGATTAGTAGAAGAAGAGAGAGAAGATCAACCGGTGTTAGGTCTTGCCGACTAGTAGAAGAAGAGAGAGTAGACCAATGGTGCTAGGTCTCACCAACTGGTAGAAGAAGAGAGAGAAGACCAATAGGCATTAGGTCACACCAGCTGGTAGAAGAAGAGAGAGAAGACCAACCATTGTTAAGTCTCATGGACTGGTAGAAGAAGAGAGAGAAGACCAATCGATGTTAGGCCTTGTCAGTTGACAGCAGAAGATAAAGAGGACCAACCGGTGCCAGGTCTCGTCGACTGGTATAAGAAGAGAGAAAATACCAATCGGCACTAGGTCTCGTCGATTGGAAGAAGAAGAGAGAGAAGACCAACTGATGCTAGGTCTCATCGATTAGTACAAGAAGAGAGAGAACACCAACCAACGCTTAGACCCACCAGTTGACATAAGAAGATAGAGAGGACCAACCGGCACTAGATCTTGCAAGTTGACAGAAGAAGATGGAGGACCAACCGATGGAGAGAGAGAGAAAGAGAGGGAGAGAGAAAGAGAGAGAGGAGAGAGAATGAGAGCAAGAAAGAGATGAGAGAGAAGAGAGATAAAGAGAGAAGAGATAAAGAGAGAAGTGAGAGAAAGAGAAAGAAAGAGAGAGAGAGGGGAGAGAGAAAGTTACCTTCCTGAAGAGTATCAACCCTACCCTTCTCTCCTCTCTCTCTCTCTCCAAGACATACTGATAGGCTCAAGCAATGAATCAAAATTTTTATTGAGTCTTCAAAAAATCAACTGAACACCGAGTGGTCTATTTACAATGAAGAAGTACCTGTTTATATTGAATTGTGCCCAAACATAGGTGGATTGATTAAAATTAGACTTAATTGCTGAAACTTAAGATTTAATTGAATTAAAAGAAATTCTCAAAATGGGTGCAAAAGGACTGTTTTGCCCCTGCATAACAATGTGTGGAATTTCAAAGCAATCCCTACTACTGCCAAAGATCTTGCATGATGTTCCATGGCTGACCCGAGGGTGTTTTGAGACCAATTTAATCAAAAGATTAATATTTTCTTGTAGGGCTCGGCATGACGATCGTTTTGATACCAACTTCGAGCCATGATCACGAGACTTGAAATTTGTTTGAATCTTGGAAACTTTAGATTGATGATGCGCTCATTCTTTAATTTTTTTCTATGCTTTCTTCATCGTAGTGCACTGAGCATGCCATCACGATCGCGTGGCAACCAACGTAATGCGATTTGGAGCCCGAACGAAGATTTCACAAGTTTTGAGTTTTAGCCGGAACTTGGAATCAAGCGGTCAAAATTTGAGTTACTTTGTCAACTTCGTGCATGAAATAATACCATCCATCATGTATGGGGATCGGACCAATGACAGCCCTAGACCTTACACACACAATGGGTTGGTTTCGCATCGATCCGTTGCGCGAGGATCGTGGTCTGGTCCATGGAGCGTGGCATGTTGCTGCTGAATTTTTTACAACTTCTTCACGTATCGGCAACGTCTTTCTAGGTTTTCTCCCTGTTCGCACATCGTCTCGGGGTGTGCCACATATCGAATTGTTTGTCTTGATGAGACAAATACGCTCACCAAATTTGGGATCAATCCGACTTAGAACGAGTGAGTTACGGGCTTCCGAAAGTGTCTCCCCATGACTACAAGACAATCCCCTTTATTGGTGTTTTGGTGCAGTGGGGCCACATGGGAATAGTGTGCGGCCCTTCCTATTTTAATATTTTGCTCTTACCTTTGTTATGGAGTGTCCGAATAAGCCGAAACATGGCCCATAGGGTTTCGGCAGTGTCAGATCTAATGGCGGTGGTCCCACAATGATTTGAAACACCAAAAATGTAGTTTCCGTTGTAGGGTCCGTTTCAGGGTGTTCGAGGTCATTTTTTTGAAAATTGTCCCTTTGTCTTCATTGCCTTATACATGTCGAAATACGAAGAAACTTGGCAGGTGGCCTTTTGGAGTGCTGATGACGATCTCAACCCATTTTGGGGGCATTCTAAGACTGTCCAAAATTTTCATTGTTTTGTAGGCTTTATTGACTTGCTTCCTTCCAGGGACCAAGGTGATGAAAAATACGTTCAAACAGCTTGCCTCGCCGAATGTTGTGCTTCAAGAGAAGCAAGAAGGACAATCTTTTGAAATTTTTCTTCAGATTTTACTTTTTTCCTTCCTAACCACAATACCACATGAACATCGAAGAGATTCACATAATGGTGTAACAAGGCTGCTCAGACATAGGGATGCATTATTTGTGGGTCCGTCTGTGGTGACTTCAGGGGGAGAAGAGACTTTTTTGAGGGATCTTATTGAATTCCTCGTCCTCATGCGGGCTGTTTCTGATTCTGAATCTGAGGATTTTGTACGGACCTCGTCAGTCAGAATCAGGCCCATCTGGCAATTGCGTGCCATGGTGAAGGGCATTGTTCCCATTTGGTCGAGGTTCATTAGTTTGCTTTGGTAGGAATTGTTTGCTGATACACCAAGTTTTCTTTTGACGTTCAGAGAACCACTTTGGGTAACCCAGTCGGGGGTAGAGTTAGCCAGTCCCGAAGGTCTGGACTTGTCGGCTAAGCGAGCTGAAGTCTCTGGCAGGTTCTACCCTTGCTTTGCCAATTTCTTTCATTTGTAGTGTTTTTTTATAGATTGTAATTGTGACCTCGTGAGAATAATGTTCTTCCTCATGAGACTTGTCTTGCCGTCTTGGCAAGTTTTCTGTCTTTCAAGTCCTTTTGCAACTAGGCTTAGATTGTCGGAATCTTTTCCTTGAAGCTCATATTTTTTGATCCTTGGTATTATGCCACCCGGGATTTTATTCTTTTGAGTGAGGGCTGAAGCGGCTTCTTGAGACGAGTGCTGCATTAACCTGTTTATTGATTCAAACATCCTTTGCAGATTTTCGCTTGAGCTTAGGAAGCAGCGCTGTAGAGAGGGTTTTCACCAACTTCTTTTTATTTGGGGCTCTTTTACCCATGACCTTTCGGCCATGTCCACCTTTTTTGTCCATTTTTACTCACGATGCCCTTTCGTGTTTTCACCACGCCCAGTTTTGTTTTTTGTTTTTTGTTTAAGATCATTCCTCCTGGACCTGTACGAAACAGTTTAACGTTATGCGGCCTGGACATGCACTATGGTTTAAGGTCATACAGCTGGACCGTAATGGTGATGGATGAGAGTCTATGAAGGCCTTGGAGTGAGTATTGTGGTGGTTTGGCTCACATGGGGAGATGGCTCGAGGCTACCTATGAGAGATGGACGATATATGAAATGTGAGTGGATGATGGTGACCCACTAACTTACAACGAGTATGGATGGCAGGATGGTTCACCATTTTTTGAGCATGGGTAAGACTCACTGAGGAATGATGTAGTATGATGAAAGGAATGAACTCACTGGGGAGGTAATGAAGGTGGTGCGTACACACTAACATGTAAGTCAGAGAAGGAATGCGTGAAAGTGCATGAAAAGGCGTGTGCGCGTATGTGGTGGCGAGTTTATGGTCATGACTCTAGGACTTGCGCGAAGCAGTTAATCATCATACGGCTAAGACGTGTACTATGGTTTAGGGTCATATAGCTGGACCGTGGTTATGTAGTTTAAAGTCATACAACTAGGACCATGCGGTTTAAGGATGCGCAACTAGACCTCCGCTACAGTTTAAAGTCATACAGTTCGGACCAAGGTGCTGAGCCTTTTATCTTCATGTGGCTAGGACATGTACTATGATTTAAGGTCATACAGCTGGACCATGGTTATACAGTTTAAAGTCACACAACTAGAACCATGCTGATTAAGGTCGTGCAACTAGACCTCCGCTATAGTTTAAGGTCATAAAGTTCGATGGTGTTGAGCCTTTTATCGTCATGTGGCAAGGATGTGTACCATGGTTTAAAGTCATACAGCTGGACTGTGGTTATGTAGTTTAAAGTCATACAACTAGGACCATGCATTTTAAGGTCATGCAACTAGACCTATACTACAGTTTAACGTCCTGTAGTTCAGACCATGGTGCTGAGCCTTTTATCGTCATGGGGCTAGGACGTGTACCATGGTTTAAGGTCATACAACTGGACCACGGTTTTGTAGTTTAAAGTCATACAACTAGGACTATGCAGTTTAAGATCGTGCAACTAGACCTCCGCTACAGTTTAAGGTCATATAGTTCGAACTATGGTGCTGAGCAGTTTAGGGTCTTGCAGTATGGACCGAGGCTGAGCAGTTTAGGGTCATGCAGTATGGATCGAGGCTAAGCAATTTAGGGTCATGCAGTATGGACCGTGCCTAAGCAGTTTTAGGGTCATCCAGTATGGACCGAGACTGAGCAGTTTAGGGTCGTGCAGTATGGATCGAGAATGAGCAAGTTAGGATCATGCAACATGGACCGTGGCTGAGCAGTTTAGGGTCATGCAGTATGGACCTAAGCTGAGCAGTTTAGGGTCATGTAGTATGGTCCGAGGATGAGCAATTTAGGGTCATGCAGTATGGACTGAGATTGAGCAGTTTAGGGTCGTGCATCTAGACCATTGTGTAGGTTGCCATGTAGGTGGAGCTTCATAGGGAATAGGTCTATGGATGGTAATCCGACTCCCTGAGGATTAAATGGCTAAGATTATTCACAACCTGAGGGCTTAGATGGAAATGGTGGCCTGATGAAGGATGACTAGCAGAAGTGGACCTCGATGTGGTTTTTAAAGGGGGGAAGCGTACTCTCTGAGTGAAAGAGGAGTCCCTAAAATAGGTAACCCGACTCCTTGGGGTAAGGTAGCTTAGTGTGAAGTTGACCCACTGGGGATTGGGGAAGTTAGAATGACCCTAACTTCATTGGGGATGATGGGCTGTAGTACGGGTGTGACTCCTAGTGGGGGATGAGGGACAGCTCCTAACTTCATTGGGGAAGTCACAGTTTAGGTGCTATGTGCAAGTCCACTAAGGATGACATATCCTGGCTTGGGTACAACTCCACTAGGGATGGTGGTAGGGCATTCATTGCTTGAAATACGGTCGGCGCCATGTGTAGTGATGATGGTTTATTATGAATACTTAACCAGCGCTGAGTTCTCTCAACACAACCGGTGCTATTCAGCTGACATTGTGAATGACCTGTGGTATTATTTGGAGACAACCGGTGATGAGTTAACTGATCCTGGGGGCATTTTAGAGACTCACCCGGCATTAAGTCAACCAACACTAGGGTCATATTTGGAAACACACTCGGTGCTAAGTCAACTAGTGCTAAGGTTGTATTTGGAAACACACCCAACACCAAATCAACTGGTGCTAAGGTTGTATTTGGAAACACACCCAGTGTCAAGTTAACCGACGCTAAGGTTGTATTTGGAAACACACCTGGCACTAAGTCAACCGGTGCTAGGGTTGTTTGGAAATTTACCCGACGCTGCGTCAACAGGCACTGGGGATGGAATGATGAGAGTTACCTCGGGCCTTGTGTCGAAGCTTGGCCTGACTCATTTTCGCTTGGTTTTCCTTTGACGCAACTGGTATTTCGAGTTTGTGAAGGGCTTTATAGGGCAGTGTAGTCTATATAAGGGGGTAAAACCCCGTTTTCCCTTTTTTTTTCACCAAGGGTAAAAGCTTAAGAAAGTTTTCTTTAATCATGAGGAGAGAGTGCTCAGTTGAAGTTTCCAGTGAGCAGTGGGATTTCAGCAATAGTCTCTGTAGGGAAGGTTCTTTGGCAGGCAGCAGGATTTCAACAAGGGTTTTCAGAGCATTAACCTTGAAGAGGGAACGCTCGGTTGAAGTTTCTAGTGAGCAGTCGGACTTCAACAACAGTCTCTGCAGGGAAGGTTCTTCGGCAGGCAGCTGGATTCCGATAAGGGAGAAGGCCTTCGATGTGCAGACTTTGCCCAGAAATTGGCGAAGTTGCAGAGAGAGTAGCATGGAAAGGAGAGTCCTCCGGGAAGTTTTCCACGAAAGGGCAGGAACTATGGTTGTTGTTTTCTTTGTTGGTAGAAAATATGGGAAACATAGCAACGAGAATTTCCGTGCATCCTAGGAATTTACCAGGGATTTTTAAGGGGTTTCCTAGTGGTTGTGGTTGCTTTCCGACACCACTCGTAGTGTTTCAGAAGTTTCTGACACTTTCAAGAGGTTTACCAGGGTTATCTCCAGTTTTCGACATTGTTAGTGGTGTCAAAGACGTTTCCAAGTGAGGTTTTGGTGAAGTCTATGCCAAAAAGATAGGCGGGAAGATTTTCCTGTGAGTTTTCGGTAGTGTGCGAGCAATTTCGGAAGAAGGCGAACGGTCGTAGGAGGTGGGCCATATGTCTGCAGGCGGTGAACCATTGAGAGGAAGGCATACAGTTGCTGAAGGCATGGTGATAGGTGGCCTTCATCCTTAAAATTTGTGTTACCATTTAGGAGGTGCAAAAACTTAAGTTTCGAGAATCGAGGAGTCTCGAGAAGCGAACAGTCACGACAGAGCCAATGCTTACAGAGATGCAACTGGCGTTGAGGCAACCGGTGCTGATGGTTTGGAGTGTCGATACAATCGGAGCTGACCCCCAAGCAAATCAGTTGGCGCTAGGAGCTTGGCATGCAACCGGGGCTGGCTTCTAGAGGACCCAGCTGGCGCTGGCTTTAATCAACGCTCGTCAGCACGTGCGGCTTCTCACGATGCGAAGAAAGATGCTCGCGTATGTCAGTAAGTCACTTGCGGGGTTCACGACACTCGGCAATGAGCTACGTACGACGATGTTCATGGGCTGACAAAAAGTGGCGAAGGATGGGGCGTGGCTTGTGGTACCTGTTGGAAGCCAAATCCTCTAGAATAACAGTGAGGTCCATGTTGTTATGTGGAAGGGCATCCACTGTAAACATGACATGCTTTTCGTCATAGGCAAGCTCCTTATCAGGGCAGCCCATCTTGTATGTTTGATATACACGTCGAATGGTTCCTACATCGTATGTTCGACGTACACGTCAGATGAGGTATCTGGCTTGTATGTTGGACATACAAGTCGGATGGACTGAGGCTAACTTCTTATAGTGGCTCTGCTTTGTCTTTTGGCCTGTAACCATCCTCTTACTCGTCAGACAAATTAAAGCTAGCTCTTCCAAGTGGTTTTGCTTCTTTTCATGAGGACGTCCTTCCTTTCGTGGGTTTGCTTCTTCTTCATGAGGAGGTCCTTCCTTTCTTGGGTTTGCTTCTTCCTCAAGGGACATGCATTTGTTTTGGCTTGTAACTGCCCTCTTACTCTCAGATGCAGGAGCACAAGCTTTGGTTTGTAGCCGTCCTCTTATCCTCAGATGCAAGAAACTTGTAACCACCCTAGTAATGGGTTCTTGTAACTCATTTTTACTGAAATAATAATAAAAAGAGTTAGCATTTTGTTTGGGCTATCTTGCTTGTTTTCACTGTAAGTCCCGTTCTTTTGAGTACACATCATGCATAACACTTCTTTAGGTATCGCTCGTTGATAGGGGGCCTTGCCTCTTCTCCCATCAGGATGTGCTAATCTGTAAGCTCCATTGGGCAAGACCTTTTTGACTGTAAAGGGACCCTCCCACTTAGGCTCAAACTTCCCTTTGCACTGGCCATGCATGACAATAAGACTTTTGAGAGCTAAGATTAGATCACCACGGGCGAATGAGAGGATCTTGATAGACTTTTCAAAAGCCCTCTTCATTCTCCCTGGTTGAGTTCAAGGTTCTACTGAACCTCTAGCCTTTTTCCATCGAGTGCATCCAATTCTTGATACCACAGCTTCGCGCTCTCATCTTCTGTTATTCCTTGCTGAATAGCAACTCGGAGTGAACGGATTTGTATTTCGAGAGGTAAAACTACTTCACCCCCATATATCAGAGAATAAGGAGTGGAATCAATAAAATTGCATGTACTGGCACGATAAGCCCACAGTGCTTCAGGAATCTTCTCATGTCAGTTCTTCCTTGTTTGTAATACCGACTTTCTTAGACATTGCACAAAGTCTTATTGAAAGCCTCAGCTAATCCATTCGCCCGAGGGTGGTACATAGTAGAGTACCTCCATTCGAGACCCATTTGATTAACTAATCGATCAATGTGATGACTCCTAAATTGAGGGTCGTTGTCAGATATTATTCGGTCGGGCACTCCGAAGCAGTATATGATATGATGTCGAATGAAGTAGGCCACTGTTGTCTCAGGAACTTGTTTAAAAGGGACTGCTTCAGCCCACTTAGAGGAATAATCTATTGCAGCTAGGATAAAAACATGGCCCATTATGGAAGGAGGGTCAATAGGCCCTACGATGTCCATACCCCATTGTGAGAAGGGCCATGATGCAACCGTAGGGTGTAAGGACTCTGGAGGCTGGTGAATCAGGCTAGAGTGTATTTGACATACTTGGCACTTTTTAGCATATCTTAAGGAATCAGCTATCATGGAAGGCCAATAGTATCCTAACATGCGTATTCGTTCATAGAGCTTGGGACAGGACTGGTGTAGTCCACAGATGCCTGAGTGGAATTCTTCTAACACCTTACTTGGATATCGACGCATCTAAGAAGAATGTCGTCAAACAACCGTCTGAAGAGAGCATCTCCTTCGAGGAGGGTATACTTGGTGGACATTCAACGTGTGCTACTATGTTCGGCATGATCTTTCGAGAGCCTGTCATGTTTTAGGAAATTGGTGATGGGCTCTCTCCAATCTTCTACCTGCTCAATTTTTGTGCACATTAGGTCAAGAGTTTTGGTCCCTGATTTTGACCCTTATCTCCTTGACTATTTGCTATTGCTTGTTTAGTTTTGATTACTTCTTTGGCCGATAGAAGTGCTCCAAATGGATAAGGGGGACACTGGGGATGATATTTCTCTCGTCATCCGCATAGGCCTCGGTTCTTAGTTCAATGTGTCTCCATTTTTCCATCAAAACAAGTGTGGGCCCTAATGAGGACAACTGAATTGTAGCACTGAGTTTTGTGAGTGCATCGGCCTGTGAATTTAGCCTCCTGGGGATGTGACTCAGGGATACGTCTTCAAACTGGGCTATATACAATTTTGCAGTATCATGATAAGGCTTAAGGGTATCTTTTCTCACATCATAGATCCCTTTGAGTTGCAGGATAACCAACTTAGAGTCGCCATAGATCTTAAGCTACTCCATGTCGAGATCAAAGGCTATCTCAAGTTCGATTATAAGGGCTTGATATTCTGCTTCATCATGAGAACTGGCATAAGCGAGAGAGAAAGATAATGGCAGTACTCCTCCTCTCTGGGTCAGGAATACTACTCCGACTCCTCCTCGATCTAATAGGAAAGCTCTGTCGAAGTATAATTCCCACATATGAACAATGTCAGCATAGAATACTTCTTCATCGAGGAGGTTGCTAGTTAAAGGAGATTCTGCTGGTATGGGGTGTGCTTCGAGAAAGTCCTCCAAGGCCTGGCCCTTGATGGCCTTCTGCGGGACATACATGATATTGAACTCCATCAGCAATAATGCCCACTTAGCTAGGCGTCTAGGCAAACATGGGTGTGTCATGAGAAACTTTAAAGGATCAACTTTTGATATAAGTTTTACTTCATGACCAAGCAAGTAATGACGAAGTTTCTGTACTATGAAAATCAGGGTAGACACATCTTTTCTATCGGGCGATAATTCATCTCGCCCTCCTGCATCCTGCAGATGAGGTAGTATATAACACAATCTCTTTTCCCTCTTCATTGTTTTGTGCCAACAATGCTCCGAGTGACTCATCCAAAGCAGTCACATATAGAATGAGGGGCTTTCCCAATACTGGTGTAGAGAGTATTGGAGGGTGAGTAAATAATGCTTGATGTCATCAAGGGCTAACGGACACGCTTCATCCTAGATGAATGGTGTATCTTTCTTTAGCAGGTGTTAAAGGGTTTACAGCGACCTGATAGGTTCAAGATGAACTCGCGAATGTATGCTAGTTGCCCTTGGAGGGAGCGCAGTTCTCGAAGTGAAGTCGGCGATGACATTTCTTGGATTGCCTTGATCTTGACTGGCTCAACTTCAAGCCCTCAATGTCTGACGATGAATCGCAAGGATTTTCTCTAACGCAGCCAAAAGCGCATTTCAGCGGGTTCATTTTTAGTTGATGAAGACGCAAGCGTTTGAACACCTTTTCAAGATCTCTCATATGATCATCCTTCTCTGTGGATTTTACCACCAAGTCATCCACAAAACACTCCACCTCTTGGTGCATCATGTCTTGGAAAATGGTCGTCATTTCTCTCTGGTATGTAGCATCAGCATTCTTTAATCCAAAGGGCATCATTATGTAACAGAAGACCTCTTTCAGAGTTAAGATCATTGTGGCCTCTTCATCTTCGGGCACCATCCTTATCTGATTATACCTGGAGTATCCATCCATGAAGGAAAATATTTGACAATGAGCTGTGGAGTTGATGAGCATCATGGTGAATGGCAACGGGAAGGCATCCTTGAAACAAGCAGTATTCAAATCGTGAAAGTCTATATAGACCATAATTTGACCATTCTTCTTCTTGAACAGAACTACATTTGCTAGCCATTCGGGTACTTGACTTCACAGATGAAACATGCTTGTTTAAGTTTTGTTATCTCGGTATCTATCTGCATTTCAAGATCAGGCCTTAACCTTCTTGATTTCTGTTTGATATGTTTGACAGTGGGATCAATGACGAGACGGTGAATGACGACTTGGGGGACTAAACCGGGCATCTCATGGTAATACCAAGCAAAGACGTCCCGGTTGATTTTCAAGAAGGCGGTGAAGTCCTCTTTCTTGTCTAGAGGCATTCTTGCTAAAATGGAGGTAGTTCTAGGGTCCACTTCATCTCCAAGATTTATTTCTTCGAGTTCGTCAGTTTTGGCCTGACCACCTTCTTTCAAGTCTTCTGGAACCTCCTGCATCTCTTCATCCTTGTTTTCAGGGATCTTTTAATTGACCTCAAATGCAGAGACCCATAATCCTGACATCTCATCCTCCAATGGAGGCCTAGAGTTGTTTATAATTTCTGCATCTTTCCCCATTTGAGGAAGGGAAGGGTCTTCCATAAACAGGGGTTGTTTCTTGGAGTGCAGGAGTTTGTCTTAGAGATCGTAAGGAACTTGGGATTCAACGATTGTAGTGTAAGAAGTATGTGCTTCTTTGTGATAGGCCTTTGAGTAGCTATCTGCGGTGTTTAGTCCACACGGGTTGGTGTTTCACAGACTTGTATCATTTGGCAAGTTTCCTGAGAGTAGAAACTTTGCCCCTTCAACTCTATCAATCTCTGCTCGAAGTCAGACTTAGGTGCTGAGGAAGTTTCTTTGGCTTCGACTTCTTGCGCTTCTTTGGGATAGGTGGTTCTGCCTTGGCTTTAACTATAAGGGCATCAACAACTATTAAGAATCCTACTGCATGTGCAAGGGTGTTTCTCAATGTCTTTCGCTGCATCCTACTTATATTGATTCCTTCGAATTCTTGGTCGAGAGCCTTGAAGTCTGAGCACATCAAGTCGTACTTGAAGAAGACACATGAGAAAGAGAATGAGAAGCAGGAGAAGAAGGTGTAAAAGGGTTAGAATGTGGGGGACTTTTAAGTTCATTCCACTCATCAGACAGATCTAGGCAGCTTTTTACGTCATCATCAGGATTGGACTGTTGCAGGGGATCTTTTAGGTCTTTCCCTTGCTTAGACCGCTGGGGACTGCTTTTAACATCGTCACCCTCATCGGCATCTTTTAGGTCTTTCCCTTGCTTAGAGAGCTAGGGAGTGCTTTCAACATCGTCACCCTCATGGGACATTTGCTGAGTGGAAGATGGCACGGGGACGTCTTCTTGACAGGATGAAGAAGGAAAAAGGATCGTGCCGGGGATGAAGTCCAGCAAATTTGGCAACGAAGGAAGGCTCCTAAGAAATTCCTGCTCGATTGTGGCTGAGCGGTATTGTTTCTTCGGCGAGCAGCCCTTGGTGCCCGTCTCTTTTTGGTTTTCTTAGGTGTTATTTGATTTGTCTCACTGGGGTGGCAAACCGCTCTAGCTTGGAGAACTGCTTCTCGTCTTAAGGACTTGAGTCTGCTTTGGCCATGGTAGATCATCCATGGCAGGGAAGTCGAAGGTTTAGTAGAGTCTAGGTGTCACACCCCAAGAATTTACAATACTGTTATTCCTGAGATGTGACAGACAAAACACATATACATCTATTGATAGGACAAATTTACAGTGGCGAGGTCTTACAAAGTAAATAAAGAAAGCTAGTACAACAACAGTATCTTCCAAGGTTGATCTTGACTATCACTCAAAATGAATCCGCAGTTATCCTGAAAAAATGTTTACCATAGTTTGATGAGTTTGGCTACTCAGTAAGTGATCATCATAATCCTAAAAATAATCATGATTGAAAGATATCAATATTTTCCAAAATGAGATCTATTAAGAAAAATGCATTAACAGTTTCACTTTC
>NW_006498220.1:2863423-2927755 GCF_000471905.2 Amborella trichopoda
TAGGTCCACTTAATCCCTGCAGGTCCACTTATACCTCACCGGCGTACCGGATGAGTCCACTTAAACCCTACCGGCGTCCCAGATAGGTCCACTTATACCTCACCGGTGAACCGGATGAGTCAACTTGCATACTTAAATTATTTCTAAATCTCTTTAAACATTCGAAAGCAGCAATATCATGTACTCAACATATCACTGAAACCATTAATATGAATTTCACTTAAACCATTAATAACAGTCACTCTCTATAACAATTCAAAAATAACCAATCAAATATTTTAAGCTCAAATTTAGAAAGGTAATAGTTTGTAAAGGCATTCTAGCATAATTGCCAATTTAATATGTATAGAAAAACTCTTATAAAAATTCAAGAATACGGAATTATCACAATTTATGGAATATCAATTCACAAATAAACATTTCACAACAATACTATAATCAATTGCAAAAATGTCAATTTTTAAATCATAAGGCAGTCATTTGCACATGAATTTTACAATGTTTAAATATTCAAAACAGTAGAAAGAAATATCACAATTTTACTAAAAGCAGAAATATCACATTCATTTCTAACAATAGACAAGAAAAATAAATAAATTTATTTTTCTAATTTACAGCATTCAAAATTTCTAACATAGATAAAATATCACAATTTTTATTAAAAAGATTATTTTTCAAGATAATGAGGTCACGTGCGCATAAAATTTATCGCGCCTAAAATTCATGATAATAAGCAGAAATAATTATTTCATTTTATTTTTAAAAAGAATGGATTATTTTTCGAGACAATGAGGTCACTTACACACAAAACTGATAAAATAAAGATCCTAGACGAAAATATCACTATTTATTAAAAATAGACTATTTTTCAGAAAGACGATGTCACTTACCCACAAATACTTGAGAAGGAGCTTCCGNTAAAAATTCTGCTAGAGAGAGGAGTTCACTGTGTTTCGACCAGAGAGAAAAATCTCATAAGTTTTCTAAGGTAGGAGTCCTCATCTCTCTGAATTTAAATTCTACTAATATATTATTTTATTCTTTTATTACGTTACAGGTGTGAGCGTTAGGTTACGCTTTAAACGACTAAAGCCCACGTCCTTTAGTGGACGTGGCAAGCGCAAAGAAGCAATAAAGCTTTTAAACGAAAAGCTTTGAAAAGTAGAGATGGTCCCTAAGGACCATCATGTTCAAACGAATCATCATGTATTAAAAATTTATTTTCTTCTTCTTCTTTTTTTTTTTTTTTTTCAAAAGTTTTAGGATTGTTACACTAGGTCACTTGATTGATCATCGAAAGGTCTTGCCTTGTGAGATCTTCTTGCGCAGATGAGGAAGTGATTTGGGGATCACTTACGGGGAGGATGTAAAATTCTTGGCACTCTCACATCTTCTTTACGAATATGTTAAGGAAAGCTGTTCATTTTGATAAGTAATGACCTCTTATTTGATGGAATGGGTACCAATTATGTTCAGTCCCCTTAGTAAGGCGATGGGGTTGCCTTGCCTTCTTTAGTGTGATTACACCTTCCTGAAACATTATAATGAAGAGGTGTAGAGGATACCCGACATTTCATCCTCCTCTTGGATGGTTACGGCATGGGAGGCCTCACCTGCCCCGAAGGCCTTCTTTAAATCTTCAAGCTTTATTTGACCTTTCGGAATCAAGGCGACAATGATATCCTTCAACGTGTATCAGTCATCTGTGGGATGATTGATCCTCCAATGGTAGGCACAATAATTTGCTTGAGTACCAAGGCTAGATTGCTTAGGGAACCTGGCTTCTGGAAGCTGGATCATATTATTCTCCAAAAATAACTGGAACAGCGTAGGGACCCATTCCTTCTCAAAGGCATAAACCTTATTCTTATGCCTAGTGAAATAATCACTCTGATCAAAGTTAGCTGGTGGAGGTACCCGATTGTGTGACTGTTGCTGCTTGCCAGCCTGGGGTGCCCCGTGTGTTATTCCTTTCTGTTGGCTACCCTTTCTGTTGACTAATTACCCATTTCTGTTGGCTGCCCCGTGTTTTATTCCGAGAGATACCATTCCCCCTGTTGTTTGCTGAACTTGTAGATGGTTATCGTGTCTCACCATGATGGCGTGACAAACTTTCTATGCGAACTGATTTAGAGATCAACTCTGACATGGAGGTCGGATTAGAGGCCTCGACATGCAGAGAGATTTCAGGTCGCATGTTCCGCACGCAAGTTTGTAGTGCTTCCTTCTTGGGCATAAGATTAGGATGGCGAGAAGTCAAGTTTCTCCATCTTGATATGAATTGATCTATGGTTTCATTAAGGTCTTGAGTCAAGGTGAGAAGCTCAATGGTTTAAACTTCTCTCTCGACCTCATAAAAGCGTTGATAGAACATTTTCTCCATCTCTTCCCATGCATGCATCAAGTTTGAAGGAAGTCGGTCATACCATTGGATTGCTGGCCTATCAAGGGTCTCAATGAACAGACGGAGAAGCAGTCTCCCGTCAGCTGTTGTTTCCCGACATGCTGCTTGGAAGTGGGCCATATGCTAGTTTAGGGAGGTGGTTCCCCTGAATAGAGGAAACTTCCCTTTCTTATAGTCTGAGGGGAATGGGACTTGAACAATATAAGAAGGATATGGTCTTTGACAAGGCTCCGCACCCTGTATGCCTAGAATTTTTTTTTTTTTAGGCTATGAGTGACCATAGAGTCAATATCTGACTGAGTAACTGGATGAGGGATAGAATTGTCTTGTAAGGTAGAGGGAGGAGACTGCCATGGAGGTACACCATTAGAGTGATTGGAATAGACTTCATGGTTAGCCAACTGGCGTGCCAAGTCAATACAATCGATCTTCTCCATCATCTCGTGCACCATGTCCTCAAACTTGTTCATACAATCGTTCTGCGCATCGTTGGGCTCGCTTACAACATTACGCTACTTTTTCATTATGGGGGTCGACGTTAGTGGCAACAGAGGGTTTGTGAGCTTGATGGGTCGTACGTGGTAGGTCAGTAAGTAAGGGGTCAGCATGCCCTGACTAAACTCGACTTTGTATGGAGATCGCGTTTGGACCGATTCTCAATGGTCTTGGGATTGTGGCTGAGGAACCAGTTCATGACAGTCTTGGGACCGTGGCTGTTGAGTGGCTGGGTCTTCTTCTGCGACAGTAACCACAGCATAGGGCTCATTTAGCTCTTCTTCAGGTTTCATCATTTGAAGGGGGTAGAAGGGATTCCGGTGAAGAGGGTCATCAAAATTGGTTGTTTTGACTGCCTTGGTCACCTCCCAAGTCAAAATTCGCAGACCTCTATCGCATTTAGCCTTCAGGTTTTGATGGACCTCGTGCCAAAACTGCCATATTGTAGCTGGTCAACTCCTCATGCATAGGAGAGAGTTGTCTCCCTCAGATGAGGCAATGGATGAGGGCCAAGAACTGGGGTCATCTTGGGCAAGAGAGGACGAAGGATTCAATCTTCTATGAGGTCCATACCCCGAGCTTTCTTTTGAGATTTAGAGACATGACTAATGTGCTGGGGCTGGTTCAGGATGGTACTCTTGGGGAAAACCTTCAAGTACCAGAGCTTAAGGTACTTGCTCAATGAAGGAGGAGTAGAATCGACTCATGAGGAGGCCTGAGTCGAGAACGAGGGGACGTATAAGATGGCGACGCGTGTGTGCCCCTTGAAGAAGGACTATGGGAGACCAGGGGTCAACCCGAGCTCGTGTAGGAAATCTGACCTTAAGAGGTCGAGAACTATGAGCAGGTGTCTGTAAGAGAATAGGTGCAGGCCTGCCTCTTACAGGGTGAGCTTGTGTGTGCATAGGAGTAGAACGAGAAGGTCATCTCTTGTGTACCCGGGTTGGCACAATGACGGTGTTGCCCCGAGCAGTGAGATTCACATGAGTGGCGTGCGCAAGATTTGGCCTTGGAAGGTTCGATCTTGAACACAGTCTCGAGGAAATAGAAGGTTTGCCCTGAGGTGTGACTCGAGTGGGTGACCCACGAGCCTTGTGGTGTGTGTGAGGGGTGAAGACCGTAGGTTCCACCTCGATGTGATGATCCTCTAGTGATAGAGACCATTGGTGTAGAAATGTGGGAGTAGCCTTATGGCGACCCACAGGAGCAATGGCAACTTACTTGCCTTTTGCAAACAAGGATTGGGCAGCCTTCTGGCGTACCTCAAAAACACGACCAGCAAGAGACTTGCTGGTGGGTGGGTGCATGTTGTGTGGGGCAACATAAGTGCCGCCCATACAAGGAGCCTTGACAGAGTTTCTACCATAGCGAAGAGATGGGGAGTGAGGGACCTTCAAGTCCCTCCTCACACCGGTCCAAGTTAAGACTCGGGAATTAGACAAGGGGTCTTTGCTCAAGAGGATGGTTGGGAACGAAGAAAAAGGACCTTGTTCTCTAGAGACGCTCTTGAATAAGGGGATAAGAAAATCCTCGATCTGGATAAATGGGTTACAGAATCCAGCAGCCATAAGTGAATCTTAAAAGAGAATGAAAGCAAATAAAGAAGAAACTAGCCAAACAAGAACAATCTGATTAAGGGGTACTATGTCCACAGTGGAGTCACCAAGCAGATTAAGTGCCTCGATCTCTCCCTCTGGATCTCTGGAGGATCGGGCGGCACGTGTCTCGGGTTTTGAGAGAGACCCGAGACATTTGTGAGATTGCTCTCTCAAGAGCCTCGTTCCAAAATGGGGCCAAGTGTTACCAACTGATGAGAGAGGAATTTAAAGGTGGGTTCGAGACTTATTCAAGCTTACTCACGTGGGGGCCCTCTTAGATCATGAAACCAGTGAAGAAATTGGTTCGGAATCGCCTCCCTTGGCTCGTATTCTTTTTAATTTCTGCTTTCCTATAATCACACACATATATGGAAAAGGTTATGGGATAGGTGGATCAAGCCCCATCATTTTCTTCTTTGATAAACATATGCAAGAATGCGTATTCAAAAAGAGGAAAGAAAGACCTGGGGGGGTAGAAGAATTCTACCATAAGAGAAGATCAGAGTAGTGACTAGGCTAGTGGATGATTGGCATAACGTGGTGGCGAAACAGGCTCGGCAACTGAGACCGGCTCACGGGATCGCTATTAGACGATATTGCCAATATCGACTGGTTAAGAACGATGGTCGGTCTGTCGTGGCAGTAAAGCGGGCCAAGCGAAGCTGACGCAATAGCATTACGGCAAGACGAAAATACCACCATGAGAGGCTAACCTTAATCCCTCTTGGTCGAATGAGAGAGTAATCGAGGATTGGTTAAAGAGAAGAAGGAAATAGGCGAAAGGAGAGTTAAGAAGGAAGAGAGGAGGGAGAATAAGGAAGAGGAGATGCAATCAACACTAGACATTGCCCACTGTTTCAAGAGATGGGAGAGAGAGGAAGAAACCGTGTTAGATGAGAAGAGAGGAAGGGGATCAACTGGAGCTAAGTCTCACCAACTGAAAGAAGAAGAGAGGGACAACCAGTCAGCATTAGGTCTTACCAACTGATAAAAGAGGAGAGAGAAGACCAACCGGTGCCAAGTCTCATCGACTGGTTGAAGAAGAAAGAAAAGACAAACCGGTGCTAGGTCTCATCGACTGATGGAAGAAGAGAGAGAAGATCAACCAGTGCTAAGTCTTGCCTACTGGTGGAAGAAGAGAGAGAAGACCAACCGAGCTTAGGCCTCACCGATTGGTAAAAGAAGAGAGAGAAGACCAACTGGTGCTAGGTCTCATCGACTGGTAGAAGAAGAGAGAGAAGACCAACTAACACTAGGTCTCATCTACTGGTAGAAGAAGAGAGAGAAGACCAATCGGCATTAGGTCTGGTCAACTAGTAGAAGAAGAGAGAGAAGACCAATCGGTGTTAGGTCATGCCGACTGGTAGAAGAAGAGAGAGAAGACCAATCGGTGCTAAGTCTCGTAGATTGGTAGAAGAAAAGAGAGAAGACCAACCGGCGCTAGGCCTCACAAATTTACAAAAGAAGATAGAGAATACCAACTGGTACTAAGTCTCGCTGACTCATAGAAGAAGAGAGAGAAGACCAACTGGTGATAATTCTCATCGACTAGTTAAAGAAGAGAGAGAAGACCAACAGGCGCTAGGTCTTACAGACTAGTAGAAGAAGAGAACGAAGACAAACTGACACTAGGCCTCGCTAATTGACATAAGAAGATAGAGAGGACCAACTGGCACTAGATCTCGCCGGTTGACAGAAGAAGATAAAGAACCAACTGGCATTAGATCTCGCAGGTTGACAAAAGAAGATAGTGACGAGAAGAGAAGATTAGAGAGAGAGACGAAGAGAGAAAGAGAGGGAGAGAGAGAAAGAGAGATGAGAGAGACAGCGAGAGAAAGAGAGAAGAGAGAGAAGAGAGAGAAAGAGAGAAAAAAAGAGAGGGTGGGAGTGAGAAAGTTGCTTGCCCAAAGGGTACCGACCCTTTCCTTCTCTCCTCTCTCTCTCTCCAAGACGTACTCACAGGCTCAAGCAATCAATCAAAATTTTTATTGAATCTTAAAAAAATCAACTGAATGTCAAGTGGTCTGTTACAATGAGGCAGTGCCTGTTTATATAGAATTGTGCTCAAATATGGGTGGATTGATCAAAATTAGACGTAATTATTGAAAATTAAGATTTAATTAAATTAAAAGAAATTCTAAAAATGGGTGGAAAAAGATGGTTTTGTCCCTACCTAACAATTTGTGGAATTTCAGAACAGTCCCTACTGCTGCCCGAGATTTTGCATGATGTTTCATGGCTGACCCGAGGGTGTTCTGATGCCCATTAAATCGAAAGATTATTGTTTTCTTATAGGGCTCAGCATGGCGATCATTTCGATACCTACTTTGAGCCATGAATCATGTTTTTGAGCGATGATCACGAGACTTGAAATTTGTTTGAATCTTGGAAACTTTAGATCAATGATGCGCTCATTCTTTAATGTTTTTCTATGATTTCTTCTATGTAGTGCATTGAGCATGCCGTTACGATTGCGTGGCAACCAACATAACACGATTTGGAGCCCGAAAGAAGATTTCGCAACTTTTGAGTTTTGGCCGAAATCTAGAATCCGGTGGTTGAAATTTCAGTTACCTCGACGACTTCGTGCATGAAATCTGACCTTCCATCATGTGCGAAAATCAGATCAATGATAGCCCTGGACCTTACGCACACAATGGAGTTGGATTTGCATCAATACGTTGCGCGAGCATCGTGATTTGGTCCATCGTGTGTTACTGTTGAATTTTAGGCAACTTCTTTACGAATCAGCAACTTCTCTCTAGCTTTTCCCCTTGCTCGAACATCGTCTCGGGTGTTCCACATATCGAATTTTTCACGTCTTGATGAGACGAATAGGCTCATCAAATTTGAGAGCGATTCGACTTGGAATGAGTGAGTTACGAGCTCCTAATTTGACTGTCAGTGACTGTAAAATAGTCACCTTTAATTTGTTCTGGTGCAGTAAGGCCACATGGGAATAGTGTGTGGCCCTTCCTGTTTCAATGTTTTGCTTATACCTTTGTTCTGGAGTGTCAGATTAAATTGAAACTTGGCTTATAGGGGTTTTTGACCTTATCGGATTTAATGACGGTAGTCCCACAGTGATTTGGGACACTGAAAATGTAGTTCCAATTGTAGGGTCTGTTTCATGGTGCTAAAGGCCATTTTTTCGAAAACTGTTCCTTTGTGTTCACTGTCTTAGATATGTCAGAATGTGACAAAACATGGCAGGTGGTCTTTGGAGTGCTAATGACGATCTTGACCCATTATGGGGGCATTATGAGACTGTCGAGAATTTTCACTATTTTGTAGGCTTTATTGACCTGCTTCCTACCAGGGACCAAGGTGATGAAAAATACATTCAACCACGCGGTTTTTGAAATGTCGCAAGAGGTGTCCCTTATGGGACTCGCAAGAGAAATGTTGGGGATCGGATGCATAAGGTTGTTAGATGGCCACCCTACGCCTATCCGTTTTTTGGAACCTAGACTTGGAGGTGCCGCTATATGCTTCCAGCGATTCTCGAGATGGAGGTGTGATCGACCAATTTAGTTCTTGAGTTTGAGTAGGCGGATGAGCATGCTCGGCTGTGTCAAAGCCGATTGTGCATACCTTCAAATCCGAGCCATAAAAAATGCTTGAATTCCTAGTTCTTTTGTGTGCTGAGATGTGAAAGTTCCTTGTTGAGGAATAAGGAATCATCTTTGGCCATTCTTATAGACAAGCATCAAGAGGATTGAGGCTTTGAATGCCTCCGGATACAAAGCCTAGATAGCTTGAAGGCTTCATCCGGCTTTGAAATAAAGTGAGAGAACACCTGAGTCGATCACCGTTTTCAGTTTTGGCTTGGGGTGATTCAGAAATTTTCTCCGTTACGCCTTGCCCTTGACTCCCCAAGCCTTGGCTTGGTTGGAAGCTTTGAGAGAGGAGCATGTGCTAAGCTTCGAGGGACCCAAAACCGTATCAATGTTGACATTGGATAATGTCCTCCATCGATGTAGATGTTTGCAAAATTTGGTGAACAGGGTCGCCGACCTCTAGGCGTAAGGGGGCACAATCGTCTTGTTCGAAGGAAGCGAGTGGGATTTATCCAAGCTTGACCCCTACGGCTAGCTTCCCTTTATGTATGCTAGGATTGAGTAAAGTAGGGGGTTCAGCGCATACCTTCATGACGCCATTTTTCGTTGGAAATTTGAGGCATTAATGGAGCGTAGAGGCAACCACAAAGTTTTCATGTAGCCACAGTCTTCCTACAAGCATGTTGAATGAGGGTTTTATGTCTAAGACATAGAACTTTATCACTTGGATGACCAGGCTAATCTTAAGTGTGACAGGCAGTATGCCTTTAGCTTGTCTCTTGGTCCCGTCGTATGCAGCGATAGTTAGTTGACACAGCTCGAAGACATCCGGGCTTTTGCCGATCTGTTTCACCATTTTCATAGGGCATATGTTTAGGGATGCCCCATTATAACAAGCACTATCCATATTTCATATCCTTGCATGAAAATAGTGATGTGTATAGGTTGGACATGAAAGTGGTTAAAGCTGGCTGGGATGTCAGCTTTCGTGAACACGATTGGCATTAGTGCCATTAGTTGGTTGATCATACGACACAACTCATCCGGCTGTGTGTTGCTCGGGATGTGTGTCTTGGTGAGCTCCAAGATGGAGATTTGGGCTTGGATCTTCCTGAGATGAGTCGGTAGATCATAGGTGGTTATAGATCCTTGAATTTCCTTGTTCGGCTTGTGATCTACAATCCCTGTTGGTTGTGTCGTTCTTGAGGAGTTTCCCATCCTTTCATCAAGAGTGTCGGCCATTAATTGGATGGGTTTGAACACTCGGCCTCTTCGGGGTTAGGGAATCAACTCGCCAGCTTGAAGCTCGATAAAGTCAGCCCTAGCAAGAGTAATGGGAGATTTTGGGGTGTTGGCCCCTTGTTTGGGAGATGACACCTTGTCATTGGTTCTAACCATATCAATTTCTAGTGTATCATCTTCGCCATATTGATCCCATTTGGACAGATTATCAAGGTTTGGAGATGAAGGGCTTCCTCTTAGAAGATCTAATAGATCTTCTTCAAGTTCTTGAAAATGATGATCACAAGCCAATATGATTTAACTGGGATCTTCTTCTTCATCTCCACTCTCAACCATGTAATCATTCACATTTTCTTTTGACTTGTCTTGAGCTCCCGGCTTTCCGGCCGTTGTGACCATATTTTTAGAAAGAGGGTTTGTGAAGATATCCATCTTTTGATTTGGCTCTTCAACGGGTTGATTTTTAGGCATGACAGTGATGTCCCTCCTATTGATTAACTCCTGAATTACCCGTTTCAAGTATATGCAGTTTTGGGCATCATGTGCATGGTTTTGATGCCATTTTCACCACCTACTCTTGTTCGTGACTTGAAATGGTGGTTTAGATGGTGGCGGTAGATAAACCATGTGTCAGGAGTAATTCCAACACTTTTTCTAAACGGTCTTTGATAGGAATGAAATCATCATCTGGCCTTTGGTTATTATTTGGAGCGTTAGCACTAGGAGGACCCCTTCGATTTTGGTTCTGATTATTGTGCACCAGTCCATTAATGACAATCTCGTTAAGCTGACCATAAGCCTTTCCCTTGTTATTGTTTTTTATCTTATTTTGGGGAGTCATTATTGGTTTGTTGTCAAGCTTGGTGCTGAGGGGTGTCCCTCTTGCCCTTTCATATCATGCCACCCGCTCCATCATGGAGTCGAAAGAGTGGGGGATAAAGCCTTAGCTTAAAAAGGTCATGTATTCAGGAGCAGCATTCTCTAAGGCCATGGAGATTTTGACTGGGTCTATCAGTGGGCATTCTACGACCCAAATTTCCACCTCGCGAAATCGCCGGATGAAATTCTAGAAGGATTAGCTTGGATTTTGCTTTGTTGGACTAAGCTCGCCTAGAGAGAGAGATCTTGGTGTCGACCCACAGTAGTGAGAGACAAATAGGTTGAACATTTCATTTGGAATGATGTGTGGTTGAGCGGACATTGTTCTTTGATGCCAGTCCAAGGCTTAGGTAGTCAATGTTGGATAAAATATGACATTTAGTTGGTTAGGCCTGTCTCGCAAAGCTCTCACGGAGAGGAGATACGCGTTGACGTGAGCATCTAGATCACTCTTCTCGTTAAACTTGTTTCTATGTTCTGGGATAAATCCCAAGGGAAGGTCCTCCATGCCTCCAACGGTCTCTTGAACATAGACCTTTGGGGGTAGAATATCATGCATTCCCATTCTTACTAGCATATCCTACATCACTTTTAAAGTGCCTTCTTGTTGGGTGTTCGTCACGACAGTAGGCCCTTTGGTTGGTGGGTTCTCAAGTGTGGACTTATGAATAGAGATTTGGGGTATACGTTGGCCTGCATGGGCCAGAGATTGATGAGCCGTAGTCATCGAGGTGGTTTGATACCCTTGCGCCTGCAGGCATACTGACCCATGGGTGTCACCATCGGTTGAGGAAATTACACGATTTGTTGGACCAGATGAACTAGAGGGGCCGATTGAAGAATCGACTGACTCGGTTGTGCTAGGGGTTGACCTATACCACTAAGTTGGTTTGGCATTAACTCTTAAGCTGGGGCATGAACAGTGTATCCTAGGTCAATGTAGCTTGGACACCTCTGCCTAGAACAGTGTTCAAGACATCATGAGATGTACTATGATGACTTGAGGAAGGGTTAGAACCCCTAGACCTAGGTGGGTCTCGGTCTTGAGATCGCTAGACCTCGGGGTTATCTGGGTTCAAGTTATGGGAATTGACGTTGGATGTTGCATGGATTTCTTCTCTCACTCGACTTCCACTTTGGTTGCCTAAAGTCCCCTGTAGGACAACTCCAGGTCGGACCCCTTGACTATTCATAGTCTTTCAGGCTGAACCAGCCATGCGGATCACACTAATTTTAGGATTAAGAGTGGATGCTTGGGACTCTATCTCTAACTGAAGAGCTGGGCATTGGATAATTGATTGGCCTGAGGTCTGTTGATATTTCCAAGGGATTGCAGCATATTAGTCCCTAGGTTTAGGCTGGTCAGGCTTAGAGTCAGCCGTGGAGTGATCATCATAGCCGCCTTGAGTGACTGACATGATCATTGCTTTTAGCAGGGTTCTAGAATCTAGACTTAGGTAAGATCTAGACTTGACGACCTAAGGCAGACCTAGGTCCTGATTCTAGGGGCAAATCTTTAACTAAGACCTAGGCTAAGACTAAACTGAACCTAGACTTGCTAAACTCAATGGGTTTTGGTTCAGACCCTGAACTAAGATAAGCTTAATCTATCTCTAGAGGAAACTCTATGCTTAGATCTATGCTAGAACCTATACTAAGATCTAGACTAGATGGTGCACGAGTCTCTGCTCAGATCAAGGGCGGGTCTAGGTTTGGACCAGGGTGTGAGATTGGTTCGGACCTGGACTGAGCTGGGTGCAAGGCTAGGCTCGAACTTAGAGGGTTTTGAAACTCAAACCCGATGTGGACCTGGACTAGATCAAGATTGAACTAGGAACGAGCCTTCAGCTCGGACCATGAGGGGGCTTAAGTTCGAACTTGGGTGTGAACCTGGTTCAGACTTGCGCTAGGCTGGGTACAAGCCTGGACTTGGACCCAGAGTGTTTTAATGATCAGACTAGGTGCGGACCTGGATTGGATCAATGATGAGCTGGAATGAGTGGTTGAGACCAAGAGGGGGCCTAGGTTCGGACCAAGGCGAAACCTGGTTCGGACCTGAGCTAGGCTGGGTATAAGCCTGAACTTAGACCCAGAAGTTTTAGTTCAGACCAGAAGGGGGTCCGAACTGAAATCTAAGTTTAACAGATCAGAAATAAGCAAGCAAACACACAAAAATGTTTGACCTAGTCTGATTATGGGTAAGCTTAGCTTGAGAGTGGGTTCCTAACTATTGAAATACGGCTAGGCTAATATAGGTCCCCACATAGGTCCTGGCCTCCTGTTATAGGATGTTCACCATGTCCTACTATACTTGGAGTTGCTTTGAGGCAAAGGATTACACAGGGGTGCTCACAGTTAAAGTTATGCGAATCCCAACTGGCTCGACTCTCAATGTTAGGTTCCCCTCACGCCGTAAACATGGATTTTGGGGGTTTTCAAAAAATTTGTTTTCTGGTTTTCTTGGATTCCCAGTAGGTGTGTGCTAGAGTGTGTAAAGAAGCACGCAAATGAAAATAAAATCAAGCACACAGGCACACAATAAGAAAAAACCAAGTGAGCGCTCGGCGGTGATCGCGCCTAACGATGCATGCTTCGAGGCAAAACTCGCTCGAGGCAAAATATAGATGGAGGGGTGAGGAGCCCCTAAGAATGTATGGTCAAAGTAGTGAAACCAGGCATAGTTCGTGCTAAGTCAAGCATTACCCGAGTCGAAGATGACTCGAATGGGACACGGTTCAGGGAGAGTGAAAGCAGTCCTCGATGTATTCTCTTTTTTTATTTTTTTATTTTTTTTTATCTTTTTTAAGTTAGATGAAACGCAGTTAAACTAAGTGTGGCCAAATTAGGAAAAACATGGTTTCAGTAAAAATTAACAAACTAAAACAAAAACGAAAAAGCCAAAAGCAGGACTAACTTATCTAAGGAAAAATATTTTTTTAAATTATTTAAAAATTTATTTTAGGTTAAACATTGGTGAAAAGGAAAAAAACGGCTCTAGTATAGGCCTGTGGGGTCACAAAAAAATTATAGGACATCGTTGATAGGGCAGCACGGACTGTGTCACACCTGTAGGTTGGGCGACACGGGTCGTGTCACCCAAAAAGAAATTTTTTTTTTCTTTTTTATCTCAGTTGTCTTGATGAAATAAGTCTATTGAAACTTGCAGAAGCAGAAAAATCATAAATTTTTATGAAATAAAATTAAAACAAATTGAAATAAAAGAACAACAGATAAAAAAGACCTGTATCAAGCAACATATTTTTTTGGTTTTTTAAAAATTTTATTTTGCTCTGAAATTTTTTGAACAGTTACAAAAGAGACCCAGAACCCAGCCTATAAAATTTCAAAAACATTTGACTTGGGCGACATGGGACACCAATGGGCGTGTCGCTCTGGAACTGGGCAGCACGACCCGTGTCGACGTCCTTTGTCGCCTGGGTGGCACACCTAGTGTCGCCCAAAAAATTATTTTTATTTTTTATTTTTATATTTGTTTATTTTATAAATGAATTAAAAAATCTTACTTTAAACTTGAAGAAACAAAAAATAAAATTTTTTTTGATGAAAATAAAGCGATAGGAGGGGATTGCAGATCTAACAGAAAAATATTTTTTTTGTATTTTTAAGTATTTTATTTTGACCTAAAAATTTGGTAACAGTGACAAAATAATATCTAGAACATTCCTACAATTTTTCAAAATTTTTTTAGATTTTAAAAATTTTGATGCTCTGATCATGCTCGATTTGCCTCACGGTGGGCGCCAAACTACTTATGATGAAAATGGAACAAATCTTCCGATGAAGATCTCTCAATTTTAGCACCTTAAAATAAATTAAAATTCATTAAAAGGGTGGTAATGAAAGTGGGAAGAATCTCATTCAGACCTGAGGCCAGATCTACCTGGAAACGAGCAAATCTGTTATTAGATCTGTAGTAGAGCCAGGATGATCCAGAGCGTACAAAATGTGATCTTAAATAAAATTAACAAAAACAGATAAAAATAAAATTAAAATAATGAAATAATAAGAAAATGAAAGAAATGGTATCGAACCAGGCCAGATGGCCCAAGACTTTTGAGCCTTCTGAGACTCACCCGCATCAGAATCGGTCCTCTTTTGTCTCTCTAAGTTGGATGTATATCAGCAAATATCTTCGGTGTGAAGGCTTTTATTTATGTTTTTGTTTTCTAAGGGTAGATCTGGTATGTGTCCTAAGGGTAGATCTGGGGTTTCTCTCAGGGGTCTAAGGCTTCCTCAGGCAATTTCCACAGTTTTCTCTCCTGTAACTCCCTCAGGTTTTTCATGGCTATCTCTTCTGTTTGTTTTTCTCTGCTAGGGTTTCTCTCTCTTTAGCGTTTCCTTTTTTGAATTCCCTCTGTTTCTCTCTCTCTGTCCCCCTCTAAATGGTGCTGAAAAGATGCTAAAAGGGGGGGAAAATTTGTTGGGGAGAATATCTTCCCATAACCAACCAACAAACTCAATCAAAAACGTGTTTTAAAGGTATCGAATCTGGGTGATAGTCAAAAACACATTTTAGAGGTCTCGGATTTGAGTGACAGGGGTCGTGTCACCTGGGTGGCACGCCCCGGTCGCCCATGGCTGGGTAGCACGTGTCGTGTCCCTTGGGCGACACGCCCCATGTCGCACACACCAATTTTTTGTCAAAATTGAGATTTTTCACTTACGGTGTGTTTCTCAGCCTCTTATGAATCTCTCAGAGATAATTTGGGTCAAAATGGATTTTTTTACTATTTTTAATGATTGTTTTGGTAAAATAGGGCATTTACAGAAATCTGAGTCAAACAGGGTTTCTGCAGGGTTCTGGGTAGCCCAAGTGGTTCCGGATCACAAGGTAGGCTATGTGAACTATGGATTTAGGTTTATTAGGCTAAGTGTGGTCTTAAGGGTTCAAGAAACCATAGAATTTTTTAGATTTAAAATGGGGTGTCTATACCATTGCACATTGGTAATTATCACGACATCATATCATGCTCAAGCATTTAATTCATCCA
Source organism: Amborella trichopoda (assembly GCF_000471905.2). The sequence continues at coordinate 2,878,614 of NW_006498220.1, forward strand.
TGCTAAATTAGTGCCTAAAGACAGATAATTCAGATTTTCATCATTCAAAGTTTGAGTCTTACTAAGAACTATCCAACAGTCATATAACATTATGACATCTAGCATAAAACATCTATTATATGAGATTTATTACATTGCATTTACGCTTAACAATCAGCATTAACATTACAACACTTGTCTTGTAACATTCATCATGGACTATCACTATAGCATGGCAGTTATCAATTTTCACAGAACGAATAGCTGCATAGCACCATTCACATAACACTACGGTATTTAGTATTCATCACATGAAAATTATTACATACCACTTTAAGCATATCGCTTATCAAAGTTACCGCTGCGCACTTGAGTTGCTTAGTGAGTAATCTAGTTACCGGTAACAAAATGCGAGCATAGGTCTAAAATTTTTGTGACATGTAACGGTGGCAAACCCTTCTTCTCAGAGGCGTAATGTCACGACCTCACCCTCTGACCCCTAACGTACCTTATCAGAATGCGACATAGTGCGAGATTGCGACTAGAGGTCACGAATGTCACTCAGGTGGCAATGACATGCACGACGCTACACGCCCGATGCTACACGTACGGCGCTACACGCACGGCATTACATGCATGGCACTACATGCACAGCACTACATGCACAATGTTACACGCATGGTCCTACAGGCACGACGTTATATGCACGACGCTACACGCATGACGTTACACACACAGTGCTACACGCACAACAGTAAGTTTCTTGCAACTATGAATAGTGATATACCCTCATATTTCGGGGCATAACTCTCAATCTATGGGGAATTTCAAATAAGGTTAACATGTAACTTTAACTTCATTCATAGATCTTTGAAAGGGTGGCTGTTTGTAGGCGATTGGACATCGTTTGATAGGTCAAAGCCTCGACACAAAATAGGTGACCTGGAAATTCTAGCAACTGTGGGTAGTGAATACTCTATCATTTTGAGGCATAACTCTAGATTTTTGAAAACTTTTAACATGGTGCAAAAAGAAATATTGTAGTAGACATGCATTTCTTTTATTCAAGAGCAATTTGAGCCCATTCAGACATCGTTTGATCACTAAAACGTTTGGTCAACAAAACCTCATAGTTTTTGGAAGTTTACTTTTTGGAAGTTGAAATGCTACAATTAAAATACAACATTTCATAAGCCAAGATAAACTTTGATGTAAAACCTCATTCATATTAAACTAAACTTGTAAGTGAGCTACTTAGTCAATCATTCAACCTCATTTGCAATACTCAGTCAATCATTCAACCTCATTTTACTTCAACTACATCCATACCCTTTATTTCCATCATTTTCCTCATCTTTATTCCTTGAAATCTATTACTACCAAATTAATTGTTGCATGAGCCCGAAACCTACTTACCTAATGCTCACCGTATCTTCAAACCTCCAAGCAAGGGCAGCAGTTCACTCTCACCTTGTTTCTTAGAGAGAGAGTGTATGTGGCAAGTGAGCGAAATAGTGTTGAAAGGGGAGGGGAAAGGGCTTAAGTACTTAAGGTGAGTGGAATTCACTGTGGCTGATCGGGGTGGCACTAACATGCATAACTCTAACAGACGCGGTGCTGACAGGTGTGACATTGACAGGAGTGACGCTGCTCATTTCACGTGTGGCGATGCTCCACTTGACGTACGGTGCTAGTCCCATTCCACACACGACGTTGCCTCTTCGAAACACGTGCTATTACCTCCCTACATGCACGACGCTGCTCTTCACACCCATTGTGTCGTTCTCTTACACAAGCGGTGTTTCCCTCATGCACAAGTGGCATTACCTTTCTACATGCACGACATTACCTTTCTACATGTGCGGTGTTAGTCCTTTCTTCTTCATGCACGACACTACCTCCTCTCTCTCCTCTTCTCGCATGTGCGACAATTTCCATGCACAGGTTTTAACTCGTTGACACGCGCGGCATCATGCTTTCCTTCTTATTGTCACACGTGCGCCTCCTTCATCTAACACTATTGCCATGCTCATATCATGTCCGGAAAAATTTCGGTTCCTTACATCATCCCCCCCTAAACAAGGAATTTGTCCTCAAAATCATATTGATGTTAATAAAAAAGGCGGGGATACTTCTCCGCCCGTTCCCATGTTAATTATTCTCTTGAATGATATTGCCATTACACCCGGACCAGGGGGATTTCTTTATTGCACAAAACCTGTACTCTCCTGTCTAATATCCCAATTAGTCGTTCAATGTAGTTCAAGTCTTCCCTGAGCAGGATTGGGGATGGGTTGGGTTTATACTTTCTCCGCAATGATACATGAAAAACATTGTGAATGTTGGCCAATTCAGGTGGCAGGGCAAGCTGGTATGCCATGTTCCCAACACTTTACAGAATCTCAACATGCCAAATAAATCGCAGGCTCAACGTTCCCCTCCTACCAAATCTCATTATGCCCTTTGTCGGCAATACCTTCAGGAAGACTCGATCACCCACTTCAAAGTCAAGGCCTCTCTTGCGATTGTCGGTATAACTCTTCTGCTGACTTTGGGTTGTCTTGAGCCACTCTTGAATTAAGGCAATCTTCTCATCCATAAAGGTCCTCATAAGGCGCCATCAGAATACTGGCTTCGAAGCTGTTGATGTATGCAAATTCTATTAGAGGAAGATGGTCTTCTCAGGTTCCCTTAAAATCAGTGCTTAGCATGTCTTCCAAAGTCTGAATGGTTCTCTTTGATTGCCCATTTGTTTGGGGGTAGAAGGTGGTGTTAAAGGTAAGACTGGTCCCTAAAGCTGACTGCATACTTGCTCAAAACCTAGAGGTGAATCTGGTGTCCCTGTCTAACATAATGCTAATATGTACACCGTGTAATCTGACAATTTCTTAAGTGTATAACTGGGCTAGCTTATCCAGGGTATAGGTTGTGCGGACTGGTAAGAAATGAGCAACTTTAGTTAATCGGTCCACCACGACCCAAATACTATCGTGCCTCACACTGGACCTTGACAATTCAGAAACAAAGTCCATTGTGATGTGTTCCCATTTCCATCCCAGTAGGGGCAATGGCTGTAACAGCCTGGCGGGTTTCTGATGTTCCACCTTCACTTGCTGACATGTCAAGCACTTAGCGACAAATTGTACCACCTCCCTCTTCAGGTTATTCTACCAGAAGATCTTTTTCAAATCCTGATACACCTTTGTATTCCCTGAGTGTACCATGTAGCAAGAGTGGTGTGCTTCTTCTAGAACAAGCTTTTTTACACTTTCGTCATTAGGAACACATACTCGGCCTTTAAACTTAACAATTCATCATTGCTCATATTGAAATCCTCTTATTCTTCCACTTTTATTTCTTCAAGGATTTTCATAACTTGAGAATCTTCTTTTTGGGCCATTCGGATCTGTTGAAAGAGCTGTGGCACTACTCTCATACACGAAAGCATTCCGACCCCATCATTGAGGGGTAGTGTTGGGTACCATTCCACTGCATCCTCTAGAAATCCCATCTCTCAAACCATCACGTGTGCCACTGAGACTACGGCTTTCCGGCTTAGGGCGTCAGCTACCACGTTAGTCTTGCTTGGATTAATCAATTGTATAGTCATAATCATTCAGTAAGTCCATCCATCTTCTTTGCCTCATATTCAACTCCTTCTAAGAAAATAGGTAATTTAGGCTCTTGTGATCCGTGAACACTTTAAATTGGGCCCCATAGAGGTAGTGTCTTCATATCTTCAACGTAAACACTACGGCGACAAGCTCTAAGTCATGAGTTGGATAGTTTTTCTCGTATGGCTTCAACTGTCTGGAGGCATAAGAAATGACCTTACCTCTCTGCATGAGGACACATCCGAGCCTTTTATGAGATGTATCAGTATAAACCACAATGTCATCATTTCCTTCAAGCAAGGTCAGTATTGGGGTTGTGGTTAGTCTCTTCTTAAGTTCCTGAGAGCTTCTCTCACAGTTATCTGACCACATAAATCTCACATTTTTCTACGTCAGCCGAGTAAGGCCAAGCACTAACCTTGAGAATCCCTCTACAAAGCGCTTATAGTATCCGGTTAACCCCATAAAACTACGAACTTCGATCATATTTGTTGGTCTTTCCCATTTAAGTACGGCTTCAATCTTAGAGGAGTCAACCGTGATCCCATCCTTAGAAATGATTTGACCCAGGAAGGCTACGCTGGGGAGTCAAAATTCACTTGCTTAATTTAGCATACGGTCTTTTTGACTTCAAAGTTTGTAAGACCTTTCTTAGATGTTGCTCATGTAGTTCTCAACTTTTTTAATATACCAAAATATTATCAATGAAGACCACTACACAATCATCCAAGAAGGGTTGGAACACTCTATTCATCAAGTCCATGAATATAGCAGGGGCATTGGTTGACTCGAACGACATTACAAGGAACTCATAGTGACCGTATCGAGTTCAGAAAACAGTCTTTGGGATGTCTCCCTCCTTGACCCGCAGTTGGTGGTAACTCGATCGAAGATCAATTTTGAAAACACTTGGGTCCCTTGGAGCTGGTAAAAAGGTCATCGATTCTAGGCAGGGGATACCTATTCTTCACTGTTACTTGGTTCAACTGCCTATAGTCAATGCACAGCCTCAGGGACCCAACCTTTTTTTTCACAAACAGAACACGATGTACCCCAGGGTGACACACTAGGTCAGACGAATCCCTTATCCAATAACTCTTGTAACTGCTCTTTCAACTCCTTCAACTCTGCTGGAGCCTTTCTATATGGGGCTTTAGAAATGGGAACAATGTTAGGGACTACATCTATTTCAATGTCAATGTCCCTCATTGGAGGTAGGGATGACAACTCTTTTGGGAATACGTCAGGGTACTGTCTTACTACTAGTATGCCTTTAAGCTAATATTGGACGTCTTGATTCTCTACTACATAGGCTAGATACCCTTCACACTTCTTAGCCAAGAGGAAAAAGGCTCGGAGAGCACAAATAAAGTGTAGAGGGGAAGTATCCCTGGTGCCCTCAAAGTGTAGCTCAGCTTGGTCAGGGCGTTGAAAGGTTACCGTCTTTTCATGGTAATTGACGGTGGCATGGTGTGTGTACAACCAATCCATGCCCAGAATAACATCAAAATCCTGAATCTCTAAGAGGATCAAGTCTATAGGGAGGTCACACCCATCAATTGTAATTCCACACTGTCTATACACTATCAATTTCCATAGAATCCCCCGTAGGTGTGCATACTACTAGAGTAAAATTAAGACATGTGGGCTCCACATTTAGATAGTAAGCAAAGGCGCAACAAAAGCATGAGAGGTGTCAGGTTCAATCAAAGCTTTAGCTTTAGCACCGCAAATAGAAAGCGTACCTCTAATCACTAAGGTAGATGCCATAACTTCTTGCTCGATAAGGGCAAATACTCATCCTTGCATCTTTGGTCAGTCCTCTGTCTTAGTCATAAGGCAATCCTTAACCCAGTGGCCCCGCTTGCCACACTTGAGGCACACGTTTCGTTTCCGGTAACATTCGATAGACGTGTGGTTGTCCTTCCTGCAATGAGGGCAGGCCGGGCATCGATCATTCTCTCTGTTGCTCAGTAAATTCTTCTAGGCTCTCTGGTTGTGTTGATAAGGCCCTCCACTAACATCCCTCCTTGGAAATTATCGGGGCTTCTTCCCAAAGATTCTCGATGATGTGGGCTTCATCTTTCCGTCCTTCCTTGACCTATGCTCTTCCCAGTCCCTCTCAATCTTTAGGGCGAGGTCTACTAATGGGGCATACGACTTCAGGTTGGCCGACGGTACTCTTCCTCTGATGTCCGATCGAAGGCCCCTCACAAATTAGCTTCCTTTCGCACCTCGGTGTTAATAATGTGAGGCACGTACCTTGATAGCTCCACAAATTTAGCGGCGGTTCCACTGTCATGCCCCCTTGCTGAGGCTCAATGAACTCCACTTATTTTCTCTCCCTGACGGAGTCTAAGAAGAACTTCTCATCGAATGCCGCTAGGAAGTTTCCCAAGTGGTCTCGATCTCTGACTCTCTCCAGGATGGCTTCACTGAGTTCCATCAATATTCAGCCTCTCCTTCCAACGTAAAGGCTCCCAACCTGAATTTTTACTCATCCGAGCAGTGTAGCACTTCTCGGATATTTTCTATCCGTCTCTTCTACCTCTCGGCCATATCTACTCCTCCTTGCCTAAAAACGGTTGGGGGCATCAGCCTTCTAAATCTTTCTATTAGGCCACTATCATTTTGCATTGGGGTGGGGATAGATTGGGCTGGCATCGACTCCTTCATCATTTGGGTCATTTCCCCCAAAGTTCTATAAAACTCACGGAGCATCTCGGTGTTCTCAATGTTGGAACTCGCATTGTTGGCACGAGTCCTTGGCATCTTCAACCAAGTCACAAGAGCACTCAGTCACTAATCTTTCCTAAGATCATTCTAAGGACTCTTCTAAAACTCCCTAGGCTAAGAATCGTATCCTGGCTGCTCACCATAACTGTCATGACCCCACCCTCGATCCCTTTACTGTATGTGATGGAGGGTGACTGAGTACAGGTTCGTGATCCCAAGGTGGCGTATGTCACTCATGTCAGAGTGGACTCAATGCCTTTATCTTGGTAATCTCAGCAAACCATGGAAAATAACTAAATGAATAATTAAAATTTGGAAAACCCATACATCAATAAAAGGGCACTATATAAAATAAACAATAGTCTTTCCAAATATATTACACTGGAGTCTGGGGCACCAGGGCCCAATAGTAATATACTCCAAAATAAACAAAATTTAGGGCTAAACTGCCCAACCACCTACAAGATCTGAGTTTCTCCTCAAGTGAATAAGACTTCAACTCCCAACCTGCAAATCACGAGCTTCTAGCCCTCGACCTGACACTATCAATCTGCAAGAGGGGAGATATAGGGGAATCCGAGACTTTTAGATCGCTCTCTCAGGAACCTCCCTTAGGAACGAGCACCGGTATACCAACCGATGAGAGAAGAATTTAAGGTGGGTTCAGAACTTACTCAGGCTGACTCGCGTGGGTGACTTATTAGATCATGAAGAAAGAACCCCAATCATAAAGCTGGTCCAGAATCACCTCCCTCCGCTTGTATTCTCCTGTTTCTGCAATCACACACACATAGTTAATTTTACAAGACAAGTGGGCAGAAAGAGACCTTGTCTTTGAAAGAATATACACAAGCGTGCACATCCAAAAGTAGAAAGGGCAATAGAATATATGAAAGAAGAAGAAACAAGTAGATCAGAGGAATTTTGTCTAGCTGGTGAGACCAACATAACAGCTAGAGCAACAAGTGGTAGACCAGGACAGGCACGATAACTAGAGCGACACAGTACTAATACTACTTGACGCCAGAACGATTATCAATCTTCCTGGCACAATGGCTAGCCTATCATGGCAGTAAGGCAGGCACGGTAACTAAGACCGGCTCAGCGACAATACTGTTAGACGATGAGACTACCATAGCAATGTTTGTCTCAACCTCTATTAGTCAAACGAGAGAGAGAAGAAAGAATAGAGAGGAAGAGAGACATGCATAGTACTACTGATGGCATGCATGTGAGAAGAAGACGAGATGAGCAATGAGAGAGAAAAGAAAAGCAAGGAGAGGAAAGAAAGAAGGAAAAGAATGAAGAAGAAAGAGGGAGAGAAGAGAGTAAGGGAACATGGACGGTAATGAGAGAGAGGATAGGAAAGAAAATAGATGGCGATGAGCTTCCGCCGTCCATGACAAGAGTGTAAGAAGAGAGAGAAGACATGGGCGACGATGAGCTTCCTCCGTCGAGGATACATGTATAAGGAGAGAGAGAAAACATGGATGACGATGAACTTCCGTCGTCCATGATGGATGACTGAGAGAAGAGAGAGAAGACATGGATGACGTTATGCTTCTGTTGTCCATGACACATAATTAAGAAGAGAGAGAAAATATGGACAGTGATGAGCTTCCACTGCCCAAGACAGGAAAGAGAGAAGAGAGAGAAGACATGCATGGTGATGAGCTTCCACCGTCTATGACACATAATTAAGAAGAGAGAGAAAATGTGAACGACGATGAGCTTTTGCTGTCCAAGACAGACGATTAAGAAGAGAGAGAAAATATGGATGATGATGAGCTTCTACCGTTAAGGATAGAGGAATAAGAAGAGAGAGAAAACATGGCCGACGATGTGATTCTACCATCCATGACAAAGGAATGAGAGAGGAGAGGAAACATGGGCAGTGATGAGCTTTTGTCGCCCATGATAGAGGATTAAGAAAAGAGAGAAAACATGGACTACGATGAGCATCTGTCGCTCACGATAGAAGGAAAGACAAGGAAACTTTGACAAAGACCTAGCCCGCCACTCAGGTTAAGGCCTCGGCTCACTGTTCATGTCCCTAAAGCAAGAAGACCTCATGGCAGGCGATCGACTCCACCATGCATGAACAAAGAGGAAGGAGAGAGAATAAAGAGAGAGTAGAAAAGAGAAGAAAGAGAAATGAAAGGTAAAATAAAGAGAAAGAAAGTGGATAAAGAAGATCAGAGAAGAAATAAGAAAGAAATATATAGACGAGAGGAGAGAGAAAGAGAGACATGAGATGAGGAGAGAGAAAGAGAGACATGAGATGAGGAGAGAGAAAATTACCTTTGTCAAGGGGTACCAGATCTTTTCTTACCTCTCCTCTCTCTCTCCATGACGTGCCCACAATTTGAACGTGAAAACTCTCAAATTTTATTGATGAGTCTTGAAAAATCAAGGGTTCTACGATAATTATGTTTAACATGTACTTATAGAATTGGGCCCAAACATGGGTGGATGCCCAAAAACTACATAAATTGATGATAATTACAATTTAATTATATTAAAAAAAATTCTAAAATTGGATGCAAAAGGACTGTTTTGCCTTGCCTAACAATAGATGGAATTTCAGAACAGTCCCTACCCTAGAACTTGTGTGATCTTTCATGAATGATCTAGAGTTGCTTTGGTGCCCGTTTGATTGAAAGATGATTGTTTTATTGTTGGGCTCGACATGGCGATAGATTTGATACCAACTTCGAGCCACAGATCATGTTTTTAAGCCACGATCAAGCGCCTTGAAATTTGGATGAATCTTGAAACTTTTGGATCAATAGTGTGCTAGTTTCTTGATGCCTTTCTATGATTTCTTCACTGGATCACATTATGCATGTCGTCACGATCACGAGGCAACAAACGTAGTTCGATTTTGTGCCCTGGAGAAGATTTCGTAACTTTGGAGTTTTGGCCGGAATATGGAATTTTGGCACAAGAATTTTCAGTCACTTTGTTGGCTTTGGGTGTAAAATCCAATCGTTCATCATGTACAGAGTTCGAATTAATTATATTTCTAGACCTTACGCACATGATCGAACTGGTCTTATATCAATCGGATGCGCAAGTGCCGTGATTTGGTCGCTCGAGCGAGGTGTGTCGCTCTTGATTTTCCTGCAACGTTTTTCATGGATCAACAACTTCTCTCTAATTTTTCTCCCTACTCGGGTGTCATCATGGGTTGTGCCATAGATTAAAACGTTCGTCTTGACTGGACGAACACGCTCACAAAATTTGAACATGATCCATCTTGGGACGAGTGAGATATGGGCCTCCGAAGTCACTGGCCAAAATTGGGAAAACATCCACCTTTAATGGTGATTGAGTGCAGAGAGGTCACACGAGAATAGTGTGCGGCCTACCCATTTTTAGTATTTTACCCATAACTTTGTCCTGGAGTGCCGAATTAAGCCGAAACTTGATCCAAAATTCGACCGTGTCAGATCCAATGACGGTGGTCCCGCAAAAATTTGTCATGCCGAAAATAGAGCTCTAGTTATGGGATCTGTTAGAGGCTGATTTTTTTAAAATTGCTTCTTTGTCTGCACTGCCTTAGACATGTCTGATTACTACGAAACATGGCAGGTGGCCTTTTGAAGTCCTTAGAAAGATTTCTACCCATTCTGGGGTCATTATGAGACTTTTGAGAATTCCACTATATGTTAAGCTTTATTGACCGACTTCCTCTTTATTCCACATCAGGGACCAAGGTGTTGAAAAATGTCTTCAAACATTCATCGCTTGAAAATTATCACATAGCACTCACACTTATCGCTTATCAAAGATAACACTGTGCCACTTGAGTTGCTTAGTGAGTAATCTAGTAAAGGGTAACATAATGCAAGCATCGGACTACAATTTTTGTGACGTGTAACGGTGGCATACGCCTCTTCTCGGAGGTGTACTGTCATGAATATGCCCCTAGATCTCTACCGTATCTTATCGGAATGTGACAGAGTGCAGAATCGTGACCGAAGGTCACGAACATCATTAAGGTGGCAGTGACACGCACGACGCTTCATGTGTGATGCTACACGCAAGGCACTACATGCACGATGTTTCACGCACGACATTACACGTACGACACTACATGCACGGTGCTACACACACGGTGTTGCATGCATGATGTTACATGCATGGTGCTACACACATGGTGTTACATGCACGGCGCTACATGCACGGTAGTAAGCTTCCTGCAACTGTGAATAGTGACATACCCTCATATTTCGCAGTATAACTCTCATTCTATAGGGAGTTTTGAAATGAGGTTAACATGCAACTTTAAGCTCATTCATATAACTTTCAAAAGGTAGCTGTTTGGAGGCAATTGGACATCGTTTGATAGGCCAAACACTCGATGGAAAATAAGTGACAGTGGCTGGAAATTCTAGCAACTGTGGGTAGTGACATACCCTACCATTTTGAGGCATAACTCTGGACTTATGAAAAGTTTTAATATGGTGCAAAAAATACAATTGTAGTATACAAGCATATCTTTCATTGAAGACCAATTTAAGCCCATTTACACATCGTTTGATCACTGAAACATTCGGTGCAAAAACTCTCACAGTTCTTAGAAATTTATTTTTTGCAAGTTGGCATGCTACATTTAAAATACAACATTTCATAATCCAAGACAAACTTTGATGTAAAACCTCATCATGTTAAACTAAACTTATAAGTGAGCTACTCCATAACTTAACAAGTTCATTTGCAATACTCAGTCAATCATTCAACCTCATTTTAATTCAACTACATCCATACCCTTTATTCCATCATTTTCCTTATCTTTATTCCTTGAAATTTTCCTTGAAATCTCTCTCTCAAATTAATTGATGCATGAACCCAAAATCTACTTACCTGATGCTCACAGTGTCTTCAAACCTCCCACTCGTGGGCTTCGTCAAGCTCCAAGCAAGGACTTCTCCAAGGGCGATAGTCTACTCTCACTTTGCTTCTTAAAGAGAGAGAGTGTGTGTGTGGCAAGTGAGGGAAACTGTGTTGAAAGGGGAGGGGAGCGAGCTTAAGTACTTCAGGTGGGTGGAATTCACTGTGGCTGATTGGAGCGACGTTGTCACGCATGGCTTTCACAGGCATGGTGCTGATAGGTACAACAATGATAGGCGCATCGCTGCTTGTTTCACGCACGGTGTTGCCTTTTCAACATGCATATCGTTATCTCCCTACATACGAAACGCTACTCTTCATGCCCGCAGCGTCACTCTCTTGCACACACGGTGTTACACTCGTGTGCGCGTGACGTTACCTTTATGCATGCGTGATGTTAGTCCTTTCTTCTTCACGCATGGCACTGCCTCCTCTCTCTCTTCTCTTCTTGCATGTGCGGTGATTGCCATGCGTGGCAGCAATCTTTCCTTCTTATTGTTGCACATGTGCCTCCTTCATCTGATGTTATTATCGTGCGTGTCTCATATCTGAGAAAATTTGACGTCCTTACAACGAGAGAGAAAGAAGAGAGAAAGAGAGGAGAGAGAAAGAGGAGAGGAGGGGAGAGGGGAGGAGAGAGAATATTACCTCACCTAAGGGTATCAACCTAAATCTTCTCTCTCCTCTCTCTCTCTCCCAAGACGTGAAATGTGACCAAAATCTTAAGCAAAAAGCCCAATTTTTATTGATTGAAAAAAGATCCAAAGTACAATGAGAATACGTACATTTATAGAGGTGGGGCCCAAACGTCAGTGAATAATCAAATTCTAACCTAACTAATGAAACTTAACATTTAAATGAATTAAATAAATTTTAAAAATTTGGGTAAAAATGATGATCTTGTCCATGCACCACAATCTTTAAAATTCCAAATTAGTTCTAGAATGGTCGTTCATCCGTGTGAACTTTACGTGGTTGATACGGGGCCTTTCCGACTACCATCCGATCAAAATAATACTTTATTCTTGAGAGCTCGAGAAGACAGTCGTTTGGTATCAATTTCTAACATGGATTAGAGTTTTAGACCACGAGCATGAAGCAGCAAAACACGGGAAAATGTACAACCATAGATTTAGGATTTAGCCCGTTCTTAATGTTTTTCATCGATTTCTTCACTATAGCATGACGAGCAAGTCAGCACGATCATTTTGAAAAAGGAACAACTCGATTTAGTGACTGGACGACCGTTTTTCAAATTAAGAACATTTGGCCAGAATTTGCCACAGTTTATCCCTGATTTCTGACAAATCGAACCGTCCATCACTCACGACGTTTTATCCGGAAGAAGCTCTCTACCTTGTGGTCATAACAGGCTTGATCTTGTGTCGATCCGATGCGTGAGAGTGGTGATGAAGGCATTCGATCAAGGGGACGTGTTGTTGGAAATTTGCTGCTACTTTTTAGAATTTTTTGTCCAACTTCTCTCTTCGATTTCCTTATGCTCGGGTTGTGTCATCATGAGGGACGCATATCAAATCGATGAGATTGACAAGACGAACATGCTCCCAAAATTTAAGCTCGATTGGACTTGAGATGAGAAAGATACGATCATGAAACGTTTTCCCCTGAAATGGTGAAGCATAGTTTCCATTAATGGAAACTGGTTCACTAAGGGTGCACCCTAATAGTGTACAACATATCTATGTTAGTTAATTTGGCCATAACTTACTTCTGAATAGTTTGAATGAGGCAAAAATTGATACCCGAGGGTTTTCGAATGTTCTGAATCCAGTAGTGATGCTCTGCAGATCATTTGATGATCTGATTATGGTGTTGTAGTTCAAGGTCTATTTTCACCATGAAAGAGGCAGAATTTCCCAAAACTATTTTATCCTTTGCACTGCCTTAAACTTGTCGGATTGTGATGAAACTTGGCAAGTATTCTTAGAAGACCCTTAGCCACATTCCTGTATGTTTTTAGGCCATTTTTAAATTGTAAAAAATTTCACTTCTGGACCAGGGCTTATTGTCCTACGGCTCCTATAGTCCACAGGTGCTCTGGTACCTGTGGTCCTAGGTCACGAACTTCTCTCTCCTTATTCGCATCGAGGATACAAGTGTAGAGAAATACCCTCAAACAGATAATTAACACGTCTTGAAGTGCAACATCTGTCAGGGCAAGTTGTTGAACGTCATTTTTAACGTACTTCCGAAACCCATACAAATAAGGAGAGAGTCGGTGACAACTTGGTCTTGTAGGTTCACCAGACACTCGAGGACCAATGTTGTGTCGAAAAAATAAACCATGGGGCCATGTGATCTAGATGAGGTGCCATCGCACCGAAAAATGACCCTTTAACTATTACCCTATGCTAGCGGCTGTAGAACTGTACCAGTGTAAGGACCAAGGTATTTCAGGCCATGAAGATACGCAGGACCAAGGTATTTCAGGCCATGAAGATACGCATGATGGTAGGAAGTTGATAGGAAGGGGTGATGTCGTGCGTGAAGCAGAAGAGAGAGAAAGAGCCAGTGCCAATTGTGAAGAGAGAAAGAGCCAACGCTGACTATGAAGAGAGAGGGAGAAAGAGCAAGCACTGAATGTGAAGAGAGAAAGAGTCAGAGATGGCTGTGATAAGAGTGAAAGAGCCAGCACCGACTGTGAAGAGAGAAAAAAGCAACACCAGTTGTGAAAAGAGAGAAAGAGTCAGCGCTAGTTGTGAAGAGAGAGAAAGAACTAGTGCCGGTTGTGCAACGCCATGAGTGTCACTGTCGTGCATGAATAGTGAATGCCACCTGTTGAGTTCATGTTACCATGCAAGCCACCTGTCCAGTTACATGCCATCTGTCATCACTTTGACTACCACACAAGCCACTGGGTACTTAAGCCCTCTCCTCTCACTCTCACACCACTTCACTTCCTCATCTCTCTCTCTCTCTAAGACAATTTGGAGAACTTGGAGAAGCCCTTGAGCTCACTATTAAAACAACCATTGTTGGAGTTGAAGAAGGATGTGCAAGAACGATTTGGAGGCACACTACAATTAAGGTAAGTGGATTACTATCTTGTACATCCTTAACTGTGATTTTGCCATGATTTAAGCATGTTAATAGTAGTGTGGGTGATGTTATGCCCATTGTTATGCTGTAAATTTTCCAGCCATGTGACTTGCTTTTACATGAACACAGTGATCATCAATCCTCCTTGTTTGTCTATAAAAGTTTGAATTTTTTTTTTTTGTGTACCTTTTGAAAAGTAGAGGGTTTATGTTACGAATTGGTACCAATAGAGGTTAATTGTGGTCATATTGTGCGAGAATGTGACTGTGCTGCAATTTTCAAGAAGGTTTCATGTTCTTGCAATCCATTGTTAGCCTATCAAATGAGGTCCAAATGGCCTCAAACTACTGCCAATGAAAAGATATCTGAGTCTATTACAATGTTCATGTTCAAATCTTGCTAAAGTTCTTTATGCATGTAGAGTTATGTTCAAAATATATGAGTAGGTCACTGTGTACAGTTTTAGTAAATAGGCAGAATTGATGTCTCTGATGTTATGGGTTTTGACCAACCAAATGAAGTCCATTTTCTTCCAAACCACTGCCATTTGAAATATTTATAAGTAAGATTGAAAACACATGTTGAGCACATTTTGAAACTCTTCTTAATTTGAAAGTTATACGATTAATCGCAGTTATATGTTACTATAGACAATTTTATAAAAGTTCTGAATTGATGCCTCTGTTGCCACGGACTTTAATTCCCTAAGTTTTGCCAAAGCTTCACCCAGCTCATTGAAAGCCAGCTCCCTCAAGCCCTGATGGCCTGCTCGAAGCATGCCTGCAATCATACCATAAACCGCGCTAAAGATGGGCCTAGATGATCCTATTGGGATTACAATAGCTAAAGAAACTTCGGCTTCAAGGATTGGGCTTGTCGAAATAATAGCCATCTGAGCCCCTGGCTCCTTTGAAATGATAACAAAGTCCAGACCCTCGCGCACTTCAAACCCAGAGGTCGCCCCAGCCTCAACCTGCCTAGGTTCTTCAATACCAGCCTCGCTGCCTTGACCCTCGCTTATGGGTGCCTCCACTTTTGTCTCAGCGGCCTCCAAACACCTTGTTCCCCATGCTTCCCTCCTGAACTGCCACGTCAACATTAACTGACCAAAAAGGGAATCGTTTTCTTTCAACCACCACTTTTGAAAGATAAGTGTGTCTAGTATAAAATTGGTTTTGAAACCATCTTTAAATTCCAAACGAATTTAAAGTTATTACCCTATTTATGATTGAACCTCACCTCTTAAAATTCCAGGAAATGTGACATTGACACTATCATCCTGTTATACTGATACTGACATTTTGTGATGTTGATATTGTTATCTTATGATACTAGCAATTTTAGAAGTGTCTTTAGAATAATTTTGGGTAGATTAGTAACTGAGTCCTGGTGTCTTAAGTTGAAGATGCCGAGGACACCGGCCAATAATGCAAGCTTTAGTAACAAAGGCCCTTAGTGAGTTTGTTAGGACCTTAAAGGCCATGACACAGATGATGAAGGAAAATTGCCGGCCCCGTCTATTTAGTAGCTCTAAGGATAGTAGCTTGGTAGAGAAGTTTAGGAGGCTGGTGTTTGAACACATTTTTCAGCTCCTTGGTCCCTGATGTGGAATAAAGAGGAAGCATGTCAATAAAGCCAGACAAAATAGTGGAAATGTTGACAGTCTCATAATAACAGTAGAACTGGTCAAGATTTTCATAGGCACTCCAAAATTCCACTTGTCAAGTTTCATCGTATTCCAACATGTCTAAGGCAATGAACACAGAAACAATTTTGGAAACATTTGCCTCTAGCATCCCGAAATGGACCTTGTAACTAGAATTATATTTTTAGTGCATAAAATTGCTTTGGGACCACCACCATTGGATCCGACACGGTCGAAAACCCCTATGGGTCAAGTTTCAGCTCAAACGGGCACTCCAGGACAAAGTTATGTGTGAAATACCGAAAAGGGGTAGCTCACACACTATTCCAATGTGACCACCCTGCACCAAAACACCATTAAAGGTGGTTGTTTTCATAGTCTCGGGCAGTGACTTTCGGGGCTCATATCTCCCTCAATCCGAGTCGGATCGTGCTCAAAATTTGTAAGCGTGTTCGTCTCATCAAGACGTGAGTTTTGATATGTGGTACGCCCCGTGACGATGCCCATGTAGGGAGAAAAACTAGATATAAGTTGATCATTTGCGAAGAAAGTTAAAGAAAAATCAACCGCAGTGCACCTCGTTCGAGCGGCCAAATCACGACTCTCACATACCCGATCGAGGTGAAACCAATTGCATTATATGCGTAAGGTCCGAGGCTATCTTTGCTCTGAACCTAGCATATGATGAATAATTGGATTTCACACACAGAAGCATCGAAGCTGCTGTAAGATTCGGTTGCTGGATTTCAAGATTCATATTAAAAACTCAAGACAATGAAATCTTTGTCCGAAAACAAAATCGAGCGGCATTTATTGCAACGTGATCATGACGGCATGCTCAATGTGATTCAATAATGAAACTGAAGAAAAACATTAAGGAACAAGCACATTATCGATCCAATGTTTTTAAGATGCAAGCAAATTTCAAGTCTTATGATCATGGCTTAAAAACATGATTCATGGCTGCCAGTTGGTATCAAATCGATCTTCATGTCGAGCCCTACAAGAAAATGATCATATTTCCATCAATGGGTATCAGAGCAACCCCGGATCAATCATGGAAGATCACGCAAGTTATTGGGCAATAGTAGGGACTATTCTAGAATTCCACACATAGTAAGGTAAGGGCAAAACAGTCCTTTTGTACCTATTTTTAGAATTTCTGTTAATTCAATTATATTGTAATTATCTTCAATTTTAGGTAGTTTTTGGGCATACACCCATGTTTGGGCCCAATTCTATATATATGTACAAAGCCAAATTATAAAGAGACACGAAGGACCTTTGGTTCATTCTGCAATCATCCAATAAAGTTTTCAATTCTTGCTTGAGTTTGTGGGTGCATCTTGGAGAGAGAGAGGAGAGAGAAGAAGAGGGGCAGTACCTCTTGATAAGGTAATTTTCTCTCGCCTCCCCTCTTTCTCTCTCCTCTTTTCTCTCCTCCCTCTTATCTCTCCTCTTTTCTCTCTTCTCCTCTTTGCTTATCTCTATCTCTCTTTCTCTCCCCTCTCTTCTCATGTCTTTCTCTCTCTCCTCTTTTCTTATCTTTATCTCTCTTCTTCTATTCTCTTTTCTCATCTCTATCTCTCTTTCTCCCTCCACTTTTCTCATCTCTATCTCTCTTTCTCCCTCCACTTTTCTCATCTCTATCTCTCTTTCTTCCCTTTTCTCTCTCGTCTCTTCCTTTCTATTCCATGTTTTCATCTTTATCTCTTTCTCTCTCTTCCTCCTCTAGTTTATCATGTTTCTCTCTCCCTACTCCTCTTTCTTTCTCCATTCACACATGGCGAAACTATCGTCTGGCGTGATGCCTTCCCGTTCATGAGACATGAACAGTGAGCTAGGCCTTAACCTAGATGGTAGGTCAGGCCTCTGTCAATGTTCTCTCTCTTCTCTTTTGTCACAGATGGTGCAAGCCTATTGCCGCCTGTGTTTCTCTATCTTTCTTCTTTTCTGTCACAGATGGCGTGAGCCGATCGCCGCCTGCATTCCTCTCTCTTTCTTCTCTTCTGTCACAAATGGTGCAAGCCTATCACTGCTTCTGATCCTCTCTCTTTCTTATCTTCTGCCACTGATGGCGCAAACCTATCACCGCTTGGGTTTTTCTCTCTTTCTTCTCGTCTTTCATAGCTGATGCAAGCCTAACGCCTCCTGTGTTTTCATCCTTGTTCTCCCATCACAGGTGGCGGAAGCTTATCATTGACAGTGTTCTTTCCCTCTCCTCTTTCTTCTGACACAGCAGGTGAAAGCCTATTATCGCCTGTGTTCCTTCTCTCTCTCCCTTCCGTCACAGTCGGTGTAAGCCCATTATCGCCTGTGTTCTTTCTCTCTCTTCTATATTTATTTCACAGCTGATGGAAGCCATTGTCGTCTGAGTTTTCTCTCTCCTTTTTTCATTCTCGTCTGTGTTCTCCTTCTCCCTTCCTTCCCTTCTCTCTCTTCTTCTCTTTTCTCTTCTTTTCCTCTTCTTCTTCTTTGCACTCTGTCTTCTTATTTTTCTTCTTTCTTTCTCTTACCCTTTCATTTGACCAAGAGAGGTCGAGACTAGCCTTTCATGACAGTCTCGTCGTTTAGCAGTAATGTCGTTGTGTAGGTCAGAGTTATTGTGCCCACTTTATCATCATGACAGCCTAGCCATTGTGTCTAGCTATTCGATATTGGTGCTGTTGTCTAGTAGTAATTCTGTTGAGCCGGTTTGAGTTACCGAGCCCATTTTACTATCATGTTGGGTCAATTACCTACTAGTTTAGTCACTCTCATTGCCTGGTCAAATTCTTCTCACCCCAATATTTCTTCTATCATTCTTCTTTTCTACTCCTTGAATGTGCATTCATGTGTATGTTTGCCCAAAGGCAAGGTGGGGTCCCTTGACCTACTTGTCTAATAACGTTTTCCATATGTGTGTGATTGCAGAACACGAGAATACAGGACAAGGGAAGCAATTCCAAACCACTTTTATGATTGGGGGGCCTTCTTCATGATCTAAGAGGGCGCCCACGCAAGCCAGCTCATGTAAGTCCCGAGCGCACCATAAATTCCTCTCTCATCGGTTGGTCTACCTACCTTTGTTCTCGAGTAACGTTCTTGAGAGCGATCTCAAAGTCCCGGGTTCCTTTGAAACGTGAGACACATGCCGTTCGATCATCCATAACCGAACGGAGAGATCGAGGCACCTAACCAGCTAGCTCCTCTGACCTTCATGGGGCTTGAAGGAGTAGAGAAAGCTGAGAGATGGAGAAGACAGGTGGAGAAGATCTTCAAAGTTTTGAACTGTACTAATGAGCATAAAGTGAGGCTAGGAACTTTCATGCTTGAAGGAAACATTGAGTACTGGTGGGGCTCAGTGAGGCAGTCTTGAGAGGAGTCAAGAACAAAATCAAGCTGGGGCAATTTTCTAGAAGCTTTTAATGAGAAGTAATTTCCTAATTCTGTGCAGGAAAGGAAAGAAGTAGAGTTCATTTAGCTGCATTAGGGGAATCTATCTGTGGAGTAGTATGCAGCCAAGTTTGCTGAGTTGTCGAAGTATGAGCCACATATCATTAATACTGAGGCGCGGAAAGCGAACAAGTTTAAGAGAGGTCTTAGGCTCGACATAAGGGGGAGGGTGATATCAGCAAATGTTAAAACCTTCTCCCCATTGGTGGGCTTGACCATGAAAATTGAAAGGGTTAGTGAAGAGTCCCGAGCTGGAGGGAACTGGAGGATGGGACCAGCCCTAGCTGGAAGTTTGGAAAGAAAAGCTTGACCACCCCTAAGGAGGAACTTTAGAGGTAGAGAAGACGAAAGGGGCAAGAAGATTCAGAAGACATTGTCGGGCGACGTAAGGGAGAATTGGTGCCCGACATGCCCACATTGCGGGAAGAACAATCATTTGACGTCTGAGTGCCGAAGGAAGATAGGGGCATGCGTCAGATGTGACAAGCCGGGCCACCAGATTAGAGATCGCCGATGGAAGACAGGGGTGATGTCTCGGGTGTTTTCCCTTACCTAATAGGAACCTAAGGCATCAACTTCAATTATCCGAGGTACGCTCTTCATTTGTGTCATTGAAGCAAATATTCTAGTTGATCTTGGATCTACACATTCTTTTATTGCACCTCACTTTGCACGCCACATAAATGCTAGAGCTTGCTTGCTTGACTGGACTTTGATAGTATGCACACCTATAGGGGAGTCTATAGCAATTGATAATGTTTATAAACATTGTGAGGTTTTTGCTTGAAGGGTGCGAGCTGCATATAGATTTGATATTGTTAAATATCCATGACTCTGATGTTATTTTGGGCATGGACTGGCTATCAACACACCATGCTAAGGTAAATTATCATGATAAGACTGTAACCCTTAGACGGCCAATCAACCTGAGTTAAAATTAAAAGAGTGGAACTAAAGGAGTTAAAAGAGCAATTAAAAGAGTTGTTGGAGAAGGGATTCATTCGACCTAGTGTATCACACTGGGGTGCATCTGTCTTGTTTGTTAAAAGGAAAGATGGGTCTTTGAGACTATATATAGACTATCGGTAGTTGAACCAGATCACTATAAAGAATAAGTAACCCTTACTATGAATTGACGACCTTTTTAACTAATTCTAAGGTATTTTCCAAGATTGACCTTCAGTCAGGTTACCATCTGTTGCGAATCAAGGAAGAAGATGTCCCTAAGACTGCATTCAGGACTCGTTATGATCACTATGAGTTTTTAGTAATGCTGTTTGAATTAACAAATGCCCTAGCCTTCTTTATGGATCTAATGAACAAGATTTTTAGACCCTTTCTGGATGATTTTGTAATATCTTTATAGATGAAATCCTGGTGTACTCAAGGAATCGAGAAGAATATGAACAACATTTGAAAATGATCTCCAGACACTAAAGACAGAGAAGTTATATGCTAAGTTGGAGAAAAACAACTTTTGGCTTCCAAGCATGGCTTTCCTTGGGCACGTTATTTCTCAGGACGGGGTTGCAGTTGACCCTTGTAAGATTGAAGCCGTATTGAAATGGATAAGGCCAACAATCTGTGCTTCTTTGAAGTGGATGGCTCCACTTTGTCTTTAGCTGCTAGGGCATCAGCAACTTTTAAGAATCCAGCTGCTTGTGCCAAGGCCTTGCTTAATCACTTCCATTGCATCTTGCTTATGTTGATTCCTTCGAATTCTCTGTCGAGAGCCTTGAAGTTTTGACATTTTAAGGTTGTACTTGCAGGAGACGTAGGACAAGAAATATGAGAAGTAGAAAAAGAAGAAGGAGAAGGGTAAGAAAGTGGGGGACTTTAAAGGTCATTCCCCTCATCAGACCAATATGGGCAGCTTTCTACATCATCATGAAGGTTAGATGTGTGCAGGGAAACGTTTAGGTCTTTCGCTTGCTTAGGCCGTTGCGGAGTGCTTTTAACAATGTCACCCTCATTGGACGTGCTCTGAGGAGAAGATGAAATGGGAACATCTTCTTGATGGGATGAAGAAGGAAGAAAGATCGTGTAAGCGATAAAGTAAAGTAAAGTTGGTAGTGGGGGAAGGGGCCTGAGAAATTCCTGCTCAACTGGAGGTTGAGGGATCTTGTTTCTTCAGTGGGCAGTCCTTGGTGCCCGTTTCCTTTTGGTTTTCTGAGGTGGTGTTTGATTTGTCTTACTGAGTTTGTGAACAGCCTTAGCTTGGCGGACTGCTTCTTGTCTGAAGGACTTGAGTCTACTTCGCCGATGGTGAACTATCTACGGCTGGGAAGTCAGGGGTTCAGCAAAGTTTCAATCATTAATAGGAAGGTCTTGTGTTGGGAGATCCTCTTGCATCAATGGAGGAGTGGCTTGGCGATCAGTTACTGGGATGTAAAATTCTTGACATTCCCACATTTCTTTGTGAATATATCATGGAAACTGGTGCATTCCCATAGGTAGTGGCCCCATATTTGATGGTTCAGGCACCAACGGTCCTCAGTCCCCTGAGCAAGGCGACGAGGCTGCCTTGCTGGCTACAATGTGATTTGGTCTTCTTGAAGATATATAACAAAGAAGGCATGAAGGATACCAAGGGCTTCATCTTTCACTTGGATGGTTACTGCATGGGAGGCTTGTGGTGCCCCAAATGCTTTCTTTAAGTCTTCGAGCTTTATCTGACCCTTCTGGATTAGAGCCTCAATAATATCTTTTAGTGTGTAGCAGTCATCTGTGGGGTGATTGATCCTTCGATGATAGGCACAATAATTCGCCTTGGTGTCGAGCCCAGCTTGCTCAAAGAACTTGGCTTCTGGAAGCTTGATCATGTTCTGTTCCAACAATAATCGAAACAGTGCACGGACCCATTCTTTCTCAAAGGGGGTAGACCTTGTTCCTATGTCTGGTGAAATAATCATCACGATTAAGATTTGTTGGTGGGAGTACTCAGTTAGACGACTGTTGTTGCTTGATTGCCTGGGGCCCGTTCTTTATTATGCTCACCCTTTAGAAAGGTCCAAAGTATGGGAGGGAAGTTTCTTTGCATTAGTGACCGTGACAGCTGCACTGATCACTCCTTTCTATTAGCTACCATGGGTGTTAGTCCGAGAGCTACCATTACCCCGATTGTTCCTTGAGCTTGCAGATGGTTGTCGTGACTCATCGTGGTGGCGTGATAGACTTTCTATGCAGACTGATTTGGAGATCAGCTCCGACATCGAAGTTGGATTAGAGGCCTTGATGTGTAGAGCAATTTCGGGTCGCACGTTTCGGACACAAGTTTGGACTGCCTCCTTCTCAAGCATAGGATTGGGATGGCGAGCGGTCAAATTTCTCCATCTTTCTATGAACTGGTCCATAAGATCATCAGGATCTTGAGTCAAGGTGAGAAGTTCAATGGTTTGAACCTCTCTCTCGATCTCATACAAGCACTGATGGAACAACTTCTCCATTTCTTCCCAAGTATGCACTGAGTTTGGGGGAAATCGAGCATACCATTAAAAAGTTGGGCCGTCAAGGGTTTTAACAAACTGACACAGAAGAAGTATCCCGTCAGCAACCATTTCTCGACATGTTGCATAGAAGTGGACAATATGCTGTTTTGAGGACATGGTTCTGTTGAATAGGGGTAACTTCCCTTTCTTGTAATCTGAGGGAAACGAGACCTGATCAAGGTATGAAGGGTACAATCTTTGATAAGGCGTAGTGCCTGTATCCTAAAAATTTGTCGGTTCTTTAAGCTATGGGTGACCATAGCATCGATGTCTGCTTGTGAGATGGGGTGAGGGACAGAGTTGTCCTGTGAGGTAGAGGGAAGGGGCTGCCTTGGAGGTGCACCATCTGAGTGGTGGGAATTGACGTCATGGTTAGCTGATTTTTGTGAGGCGCCTATGCGATCGATCTTTTCCATCATCATGCGCACCATATCCTCAAACTTGTTCATGTGCTCCTTCTGCGAGTCGTAAGGCTCATTTATAATCATTATGCTGACTATTTCTTCAAGGAGATCAGTGTTAGTTGCAGTTGAGGGCTTGAGAACTTGACAGGTCATGCTCGGTAGATCGGTCAATAGGGGGTCAGCATGCCCCAACTGGACTCGATTCTTATATGTCGATTGTGTAAGGACTAGTTTTCTATGGTCTTGAGACCGTGACTGCTGAGTGGTTGGATCATCTTCTATGACAATAACCACAGTGCAGGGCTCATGGAGCTTTTCTTCAGGTTCGTCACCTGAAGAGGGTAGAAGGGATTCAAGAACAAAGGGTCGTGAGAACTGGTTGCCTCGACCTCCTTGGTCACTTCCTTGGTGAGAATTTACAGTCCCCTATCGCATTTAGCTTTGAGGTTTTGATAGACCTCACATCAAAACTATGATCAGGCCCGTGGCTGGTCAGTTCTTCTTGCACAATAAAGGGCTGTCTCCATCAGGTGCAACAAAGGATGAGGGTCAGGGACTGGAGTCATCTTAGGCCGGGGAGGATGAAGGATTTGATATTCCATAAGGTCTTTACCCCGAGCTCTCTTGTGGGATCCAGAGACGCGACCAAAATGCCAAGGTGGGTTTAGGATGATTCTCTTGGGGAAGGTCTTCGAGTACCACTGTTGAAGGTGCTTGCTCAAAGAAGGAGGAGCGAGCAAGAAAAGGGTTGACCCCTTGAAAACACTTGAGTCGAGGGCGAGGGGCAGTCAGAAATGGCAACACGTATGTGCCCCCTGAAGAAGGATCACGGGTGACCTGGGGGTCAGCGCGAGCTCAAGCAAGTGATCTGGCCTTAGGAGGCCAAGAACACCGAGCAAGTGTCAAAAAGAGAACAGGTGAAAGCCTGCCCCTTACAGGGTACGCTTATGTGTGTTGAGTAGGAGGATGAGGAGGTCATCTCCAGTGTACTCGGGTTAGCGCACTAACAGCATCGCCCCGAGTAGTGAGATGCATATGAGAAGCATTTGCAGGACCCGGCCTTGGAAGGTCAAATCTTGTGGGCTGACTCGAGGTAGCCAAAGGGTTGCCCCGAGGTGTGGCTCGAATGGGTGACACACGAGCCTTATGGTGTGTGCGAGGGGTAGAGGCCACAGGGTCTCCGCCTCGATGTATTGAGCCTCTAGGGATCGAGACTCGTTGTGAGTGAAGAATGTGCGGGGTAACCATGCGGTGACCCACAAAAGCAATGGAAAATTTCTTGCATTTGAAGAGAGGGACTGTGCAACATTCCGGCGTATGTCGGCAACATGACCAACAAGAGACTAGTCAGTGGCTAGCTGCATGCTCTATGGGGCAACAAATGTGCTACCGATGCAAGGTGCTTTGGTGGAGGTTCCACCAAAGCAAGGAGATGGGGAGTTAGGGACTTTTAGGTCCCTCCTCATGCGAATCCAAGTTAAGACTTGGGAGCTAGA
This sequence comes from Amborella trichopoda, assembly GCF_000471905.2. The sequence goes on from NW_006498220.1 coordinate 2,903,367, forward strand.
TCTGGGGTCTTTGCTCAAAAGAAGGGTTGGAAATGAAGTTAGAGGACCTTGTTACCTGGGGACACTCGCGAATATGGGGATTAGAAAATCCCCGATCCGAATGAATGGGTTACAGAACCCGACAGCCATAAGCGACGTGTGAATACAGAAAATAAAAGTAGAAACTTAACCAAACAAGTACTTTTTGACTAAGGGGTAGTAAGTCCCTAGTGGAGTCGCTAAGCTGGTTAGGTGCCTTGATCTCGCCCTCCCGATCAAGATGATCTAGCGGCATGTGTCTCGGGTTACAAGGAGACCCAGGACTTTGAGATCGCTCTCTCGGGAACCTCGTTCGAGAACAAGGGGAAGGTATTACTAACCGATGAGAGGAATTTAAGGTGGGTTCGGGACTTACTCGGGCCAGCTTGCATGGGCGCCCTCTTAGATCACGAACAAAGCCCACCAGTCATAAAATTGATTCAAAATTGCCTCCCTTGGCTTGTATTATCCTATTTTCTGTAATCACACACATATAGCAAATGTTATAAGATAGGTGGGTCAACAGACCTCACCTTGCCTCTTTGGTGAACATACACAAGCATGCACATTCATAAGAAGAAGAGAAGAATAAGGGAAGGAAGATGGGAGAGAGAAGAATTTGACCAAGCGGGGAGATCAGCACAATGACCAAGCTAGTGGGAAATTGGCCAGACGTGATAGTAAAACGTGCTCGGTAACTCAGACTGTCTCAACAGAATTACTACTAGACATCTAGACACGATGATTAGTCTATTGTGGCAATAAATCAGGTACAGTAATTCTGAGACAACAACATTACAGCTAGACGACAGGACTACCATGATAGGCTAATCTCAACCCCTCTTAATCAAACGAAAGAATAACATAAAGAGTAGAGATCATAAAGAAAGAATAATTAGTAAGATAAGAGAAGAAAAAGAGAATAAAAGGAAGGAGAGGAAGAGAAAGAAATGAGGAGAAGAGTGTGATAAAAAAGAGAAGAACACAAATGGCGTTAGGCGCCGCCGGCAGTATTAGGCAAAGACGAGGAAGAGGACACAGTCGACCCTATCGCCTACTATGGTAGACAAAGATGAGGAAGAGAACACAGTCGGCGCTGACTGTGTTAGACAAAGAAGAGAGAGAGAACAAAGTCGGCATTGAGCTTCACCAGCTATGTTAGAAAAATACAGTCGGTGCTGAGCGTTGTCAGATGTGTTTGACAAAGAAGAGAGAGAAGACACAGTCCACACGAAGCTTCACCAACTATGCTAGATAGAGAAAAGAGAGATATGCAGTTGGCACTGAGCTTCGCCTACTGTGCTAGACAAAGAAGAGAGAGAACACGCAGTCGGCACTGAGCTTCATCATCTGTGCTAGATAGAGAAGAGAGAGAAGATGCAGTCGGCACTAAGCATCACCAGTTTGGTTAGGCAAAGAAGAAAGAGAAAGATAGAGATGAGAAGAAGACAGAGAAAGGGAGATAGAGATGAGAAGAAGAGAGAGGAAGAGATATAGAGATGAGAAGAAGAGAGAAAGGAATAAGAAGATAGAGAAAGGGGAAGAAGAGGAGAGAGAAGAGAGGGAAGGAGATAGAAAGAGGAAGAAGATGAGAGAAAAAGAGGGGAGGATAGAGAAAGAGGAAGGAGAGGAGAGAGAAAGTTACCTTCACCAAAGGATACTGACCCTTTTCTTCTCTCTGCACTCTCTCTCTCCAAGATGCACCCATGAACTCAAGAAGAAATTGAAGCTTTAATGATGTTTTTGTGAAATGAATTGAAAGTCCTTTACAATTTGGCCTTGCCTGTTTATTTAGAATTGGGCCTAAACATGGGTGGAAACCCAGAAACTACCTAAAATTGAAGATAATTACAATTTAATTGAATTAAAATAAATTCTAAAAATGGGAGCAAAAGGACTGTTTTGCCCCTGCCTAACAATGTGTGAAATTCCAAAACAATCCCTGCTGCTGCCCGAGAACTTGCATGATCTTCCATGACTGATCCAGGGTTGTTCTAATGCCTGTTTGAATGATAGATTGTTTTCTTGTAGGGCTCGGCTTGACGATCAATTTGATACCAACCACGAGCCATGAATCATGTTTTTGAGCCATGATCATGAGATTTGAATTTTGGATGAATCTTAAAAACTTTGGATCGATTGTGTGCTGGTTCAGTGATGTTATCCTTTTTTTTCTTCATTGAATCACACTAAGAATTTCATCACGATCACATTGCAACGAGCGCGGCTCGATTTCATATCTAGATGAAGATTTTGTCGTCTTGAGTTTTTTGTCAGAATCTGGAAATTCAACGGTCGAAATATATAGTAGCTTCGACGCCCTTATGTGTGAAATCCAACCACTCATCTTAAGTGAGGTTCGGATCAGAGATAGCCTTAACCTTACGCTCATAATGCAATTGGTTTCATGCCGATCGAGTATTTGAGCATCGTGATTTAGTTGCTGGAGTGCGACGTGCTGCTGCTGAATTTTCTGCTACTTTCTTCACGGATCAGCAACTTCTCTCTAGTTTTTCTCCCTGCTCGGGCTTGACAAGGGCGTACCACATATCAAAACGCTCGTCTTGATGAGACGAATAGGCAGATAGAATTTGAGCACGATCTGACTTGGAACAAGTCAGATATAGGGCCCAAAAGTCACTGCTCGTAACTATGAAAAGAACCACCATTAATGGTGCTTTGGTGCAGGGTGGCCACATGGGAATAGTGTGTGGCCTACCCCTTTTCAGTATTTTACCCATAAATTTGTCTTGAAGTGCCCAATTAAGCCTACACTTGACTCATAGTGGTTTTCAACCATGTCGGATCCAGTGGCGATGGTCCCATAGTCGTTTAATGCACCAGAAATATAGCTCTAGTTATGGGGTCCATTTCAGGGTGCTAAAGGCAAATTTTACTGGAGTTGTTTCTTATTGTTCACTGCCTTAGAAATGTATGATTGTGATAAAACATGGAAGGTGGCTTTTTGGAGTGTCGATGAAGGTGTTGACCAATTCTGGGGCCATTATGAGATTGTCAAAATTTCCACTGTTTTGTAGGTTTTATTGACATGCTTCCTCTTAATCCACATCAGGGACCAAGGTACTGAAAAATGTGTTCAGACACTAAATGCGATAGAGGTTTATAAATTCTGACCAAGGAAGTGACCAAGGAGGTTGGGGAAACCAGCTCTGATGACCCTCTTCACCTGAACCCTTCTACCCTCTTCAGATGATAAAGCCTGGAGAAGAAGTACATGAGCCCTGCACTGTGGTTAGTGTTGTAGAAAATGACCCAGCCACTCAGTAGCCACGATCCCAAGACTATCGAGAACCGGTCCTCATGCGATCGGCATATAAAAATCAAGTCTAGTCGAGGCATGCTGACCCCTTGCTGACCAATCTGCCACACGAGACCCGTCAAGTTCGCAAGCCGTCAACTACGACTAAGGCTAACCTCCCTAGTGAAATAATCAATGTAATGGTTATAAACGAACCTGACTCGCATGGAAACTCCATGAACAAGTTCGAAGATATGGTGCATGCAATGATGGAGAAGATTGATCGTATAAACGCCACATGACAATCAGCTAGTCATGAGGTCAATTCCCATCACTCAGATGGTGCACATCCAAGGCAATCCCTTCCCTTTGCCGCTCAAGAAAATTCCATCTCACAAGCAGACATAGATGCTATAGTGACCCATAGCTTAAAGAATAGGCAAATTCTGGGGATACAGGGTGCAACTCCTTATCAAAGGCCATACCCTTCATACACTGACCAGATGTCGTTTCCCTCAAATTAGAAGAAAGGGAAGTTTCCCCTATTCAACTGAACCACGTCCCCAAATCAGCATATCGTCCACTTCGAAGAAGTGTGTCGAGAGACAATGGCTGATGGGAGACTCCTTCGTCAGTTTGTTGAAACTCTTGGCGGCCCAGCTTTTCAGTTGTATGTTCGACTTCCCCCAAACTCGGTGCATACTTGGGAGGAAATGTAGAAACTCTTGCACCAGTGTTTCTATGACCCAAGACCCTGGTGAGCTCATGGACAAGTTCATATCAAGGTGGAGAAATTTAGCTGCTCACCATTCCAATCCTATGCCTGAGAAGGAAGCAGTTCAAACTTGTGTGTGGAACATGCGACCAGAAATCGCTCTACATGTTGTGGCCTCCAATCGGACTTCCATGTCAAAGCTGATCTCTAAATCAGTCTGCATAGAAAGCCTACCACGCCACCGTGGTGGGTATGAAAACTGTCTACAAGCTCAGGGAACAACTAGGGCATTGGTAGCTCTCGGACAAACACCCACGGTAGCCAACAAAAAGGAGTGATCAGTGCAGCTGTCACGATCACTGATCCAAAGAAAGTTCCCTTCCAAACTTTGGACCTCTCCAAAGGGGTAAGCACAGTGAAAGCACCTTAGGGAGGCAGCCACAACAGTCCTACAACCGAGTTCCCCCACCTCTGAAACTCAATCGGGATGATCATTGGACCAGGCATAGGAATAAGGTCTACCCCTTTAAGAAGGAATGGGTCCCTACCCTATTCCAATTATTATTCGAACAAAACATGATTGAGCTTCCAAAGACCAAGTTCCCTGAGCAAGTTGGCCAGATCAATCTTGAAGAGCTAAAGATGGCATTCAGGGCAACAAAAGCCTCCGATACAGTGACGGTCCAAGAGGAGGACGAGGCCACTGGTATCATTCACTCCTTTTTTGTTATAATGCTTCAGGAAGGCCTGATCATACCAAAACTGGCAAGGCAGCCCCGACGCCTTATCCAGGGAACTGAGGACCGTTGGTGCACATACAACCAGATATGGGGGCAATACCTATGCGAATATACCAGTTTCCATGATATAATCGCAAAGAAAATACAATAATATCAAGAGTCTTACAACATTCCAGTAAGTGGTCCCCAAGCCACTGCTCTACCAATGCAGCATGACCTCCCAACTCAAGACCTGGGTAAAGATGACTCAGATCTTGTTAAACCCATGACTTCCCAGCCATGGATAGTCCACCATGGGCGAAGTAGACTCAAGTCTTTATGGAGAGAAGCAGTTCACCAAGGTAGCGCTGTTCACAAGCCTAGCGAGATGAATCGAATACCACCTCAGAAAACCAGAAGGAGATGGGCACCAAGGGCTGCTCACCAGAGAAACAAGACGGCTCAAATGTCAGTCGAGCAGGAATATCTTAGGCCCCTTCCCCCACTGTAACCTTTGCTAGACTTTATCCCGAGTCATCTTCTCCTCAGAGTACGTCCAATGAGGGTGACGACGTTAAAAGCACTCCTCAATGGTCTAAGCAAGGGAAAGACTTAAAAGACCCCTTGCACATGTCCAATTCTAGAGATGACTTAAAAAGCTGCCCAAATCAGTCTAATGAGGGAAACGACCATTGAAGTCCCCCACCTTCTGACCCTCTTCTTCTTCTTTTGCTTCTCATCCTTCTTCCCTAATGTCTCATGCAGGTACAACCATGAAATGTCCAGACTTCGAGGCTCTCGATAGAGAATTTGAAAGATTCAACTTAAGCAGGATGCAATGGAGGCAATTGAGAAAGACCGTGGCCCAAGCAGCTGGATTCCTAACAGTTGCGAATGCCTTGACAGATCCAGCCAATGCAGAGCCACCTTCTTCAAAGAAACACAAAAAGCCAAATCCAAAGAAACCCCTGCGGCCCCCTGAGCCCGACTTTGAGCAGAGACTGAAAGAATCAAGGGTGCAGAGCTTTTATTCTCAGGAGGCTTGTCATATGGTGCAAATATCAGGAGCATCACCTAGCACGAGGAAAATGAGCCTCAGATCGGGGAGGACATTACAACCTCCACCACAGAAGTCAGGCACTTTGAAGTATCCTAGTTCACCACTTTGCCCTAATCCAAATACCAATCTGCCTATCCTACAGCTCCCTGGGCTCCTTCCTATCCAAATACCCCAAACAATCCATCTATTCTCCAATTCCTTAGGATATCGCTTACTCAATCGCTGCTAAAACCTCAAACTTCCATCACCCAAACCAAGCCCTGCCAGCAGGCCAAAATAAACCTCTTCCACCCAAACTGCTCCTTAACCCAGTATACCACCCAAACCAGTGGAAGGACTAGGAGCACAAAGCTTTAACCAAGAAAAGGTGAAATATGATGTGATGGGGCATCTACAAAATCTTTTAGCCCTTCTCAGCATCTAGATGCCCTCATGCTCTCAAAGGATTATCGGAGGCCCTAATCCAGAGGTGTACGAGACCGAAGTGGAACCCATTGAAATAGACCCGACAATTTTAGGAGGATGTATGCCAATCACATTTTCAGAAGACGATCTGCAATTGGAAGAAAAGTTTCATAATTTCCCTCTCTTTGGGACTGACGAATTACATGCTTGCCCCATCAACTGAAATATGTTAGATGGAGGGTCGGCACTCAACCTTATCCCAAGGAGGATCCTTACTCGATTGGGATTAGGGTCTAAAGATCTTACTCTGACCCACATCACAGATCAAGGGTTCAACCAGTCAGGAGAGAAGCCAGTTGGCACAGTTCGCCTTTGTTTTATTATTGGTGAGCTGAACGATTATGCTCAGTTTCATATAATCGATATCGATACTTCTTACAACATTCTCCTCGGTCGGCCATGGCTCCATGACCAAGGAGTGGTTCCATCAACATTGCACCAATGCTTCAAGTATAATCGAGATGGGAGACAACATACAGTCTATGCTGACAAAAGACTATTTCCTGTAGCCGAAACTCACTATGCTAATGCAAAGTTTTACTTCACAGATATGGTGTTACCTCAAAAGTGGATTGATGGGGATCACAAGTCTACAATGAAGACAACATCTTCGCCTCTTGAAGAAGTTGAGGATGTGGGAAGAACATTGGTAAACTTGTTCAAAGAGGAAGAAAGGCAAGGCAGAATTCTCCCTCTAACCCCTATTCATTCTAGCATCCCCACTATCATCCCCGAAGGAACTCCATTTTCACTTGAAAAAAAAGGAGTCCCCTCCTTTGCCCCCTGTTTTGAGCCACCTTAGCCAAAAGATGAGCCAGAGGTCATTCTTGAGATTGAACAAGTTTTGGGGATAGAATTCCCAACCCCAAAGATCACCTATACACTGGACCATAAAAAAGTCTTACATATCCCCATCGCACTCTTGAAAGCAGAAGCGGCGCACCACGCGCCGCGAAAGATTTTTCAAATCTGATAGCTATAAGCATAGAGGATGCTCCTCGGACCAGTGACCAGCCAAAAGTTCTACACTTCCCTTGTTTTGCGGGAGGAGAACAGTTTGAGAAAGGAAAGTCTTCTTCCCCTCAAGAGCAGGATCCCCTAGCAGACCTAAGAAGAAAAGTTCGCAGTCTCCAGAGCGAATTGGAGGTTATGCGTATTGCCTCAAAATATATCAAGGAGTTTGTACCATAGACTAAAAGCTATGATGGGTTTGAAGTGAATGCACCACTAATGGAGGTTGAAGCCCCTCCTAATTGGACCATCTATAGTAAGCGGGCTCACCAAATGATGAGGAAAATGAATTATGAGCCCTTGGCCAATCAAACGTTAAGAGGAGAAACAACAATGACTCCCCATTACGAAGTTATTGAAACCACAACATCCTGTCACGGGACTAAACAAGGCCTAAGGTATTAACCCCTTGAAGCAATAAATATGTCGAGAGGCACTCAAGCCCAAAAAGAGCACATGAGATGCAACAAAGTAAGACAAGAATGAAATTATGCAGCAAAGTTAGCTAGAAGAGAGAAAGAAGCATTTTATTCATGAGTACAAACTTTTTACAAGTGATGGCAAAAGAAAAGACATTTTTAAAAATGATCAATTATCTTATTGACCTCTGCTCTGCTTGCTGCAGTAGAAGCCTCGATGTTCTGTATATGTTCCTTCAGTTCGGCCACCATTTGAATCTTCTCTCCCATCGCCACAGTTTTGGACTCGATGGTGCGACTGAGTTCTGATAAATCTGAGACTAGAGAAGGTCCATGGCCCTTCTCAAGATCCTCTCTTTCTCAAGTTTAGCGAATTCCTATCTTAATATTCGCATCTCCTCTATTATTTCGACCATCCTTTTGAAGAAAGCTTGTCCCTCCCTCTAAAGATCCAGCTGACAACCAGTCATAGTGGCCTTTTTCTCAGTGGAAGAATCTATCTTCTCACGACGGCACAAGATTGACTCCTCCAAGGAGGCTAGTCTACTGGTTTCTACCTCATGATGCAGTATTCCCGACCACCAGCTCTCTAACTCATTTAGGGTTGCATAAAAATGGGAAAGGACTTCTGAAGCGCTCCCAACAATAATAGTCGCGGCTAAAAATTCCTAAAGCATGACCAAAGCCTCGCCCAGCTCAATGAAAGGCAGCTCCCTTAAGCCTTGAAGGCCTGGACGCAGCATGCCTGCAATTATACCCGAAACCCCGCTAAAAATGGGCCTTGATGATGCTGTTGGGATTGCTACTGTTGAAGAGACTTCGGCTTCAAGGACCGGCTTCAAGGACCGGGCTTCTTGCACCTTTGACCAAGAGGCAGCCCCCCGCGTCAACCTTCCTGGATTCTTCAATATCGGTGTTGTCACCTTCACCCTCGCTTATGGGGGCTCCACTTCTATCCCAACGGGCTCCGAAGAATCCTTCTCCCCTTGTTTCCTACCGTCCTTAACTGCCACGTTTGCATTGGAAAATTCAGGAGCAGTCTCTTCCCATTGGCCTTCACCAATCACCGATTCAGCCTAAGCCGTTGTTCCTTCCATCTGGCTTGCGCCATCAACAATCAGAACCTTGTTGACAAAACGATCAACCCCTTCATCTTCACGACCGGCGCCCTCAAGGGCAGTAGCCTTTTGACACTCATGGGCATCATGAGCCATAGGCCCTTCCTCTTGAAGCACCATCCTTACCTCAGACGGGGGACTAAACCCCTGAAGAATAGAGCCCACATCATTATCAGATTCCCTTCCTAAAGCAATCACTCCAGAGCCTTTAGCCTTGTTGGTCTCCGTGGAAACTGGATTTGACTCATGAATGATCCTTGGACTTAGGGGCACCTCCCCAAGTTCCCAGGTAATTTCCCTGTCAGAAGCAATGACAATAGGCTCCGAAGGGCCGCAGTCATTTGCCTCAGTCTCTGAAGAAGCAGAAAATAATTCAGGCGAGAAAGAAGATGGTGGAGAAAGTGCCGAAGGTGACACAGAGGGAGTTGCTAAATAATCAGAGAAGGAAGAGGGTTGTTAGGTACCTCGATCTCTCCCTCCGGATTAGGATGATTTGGCGGCACGTGTCTCGGATTTTAGGGAAACTCAAGACTTTGAGATCGCTCTCTCGGGAACCTCATTCCAGAACAAGGGCAGGCATTACTATTGGATGAGATAGGAATTTAAGGTGGGTTCGGGACTTACTCGGGCTGGCTCATGTGGGTGCCCTCTTTGATCACAAAGAAAGCCCCCTAGTCGTAAAACTGGTTTGGAATCGCCTCTCTTGGCCTGCATTCTCCTGTGTTCTACACATACATATGACAAATGTTATACGACAGGTGGGTCAACAGACCTCACCTTGCCTCTTTAGTGAATGTGCACAAGCATGGACTTTCATAAGAAGAAGAGAAGAATAAGAGAAGGAAGATGGGAGAGAGAGGAATTTGACCGGGTGTGGAGATTAGCAAAGTAACTAATCTGGTGGGTAATTGGCCTTACATGGTAGTAAAATAGGCTCAATAACTCAGACCAGCTCAACAGAATTACTATTAGACATCAATACCAATACTGGCTAGCTAGACACGATAGTTAGTCTATTGTGACAATAAAGTGGGCACAGTAATTTTGGCACAACAACATTACGGCTAGATGACAGGACACCATGATAGGCTAATCTCAACCCCTCTTAATCAAACGAAAGAATAACGGTAAGAATGGAGATCATAAAGAAAGAATAAGAAGTAAAATAAGAGAAGAAGAAGAGAATAGAAAGAAGGAGAGGAAGAGAAAGACAGGAGGAGAAGAGCATGAGAGAAGAGAGAAGAACACACACGACACTAGGCGTCACCGACTGTATTAGGCAAAGACGAGGAAGAGGACATAGTCGACGTTAAGTGTCATCGTCTATGTTAGACAAAGAAGAGAGAGAGAACACAGTCAGTGCTAAGCGTTGTTGACTGTGTTAGACAAAGAAGAGAGAGAAGACACAATCGGCACTGAGCTTCATTGACTGTGCTAGACAGAGAAGAGAGAGAGGAGGCAGTAGGTGTTGAGCATTGCCAGCTGTGTAAAGAAAAAGACGAGAGAGAAGACACAATCGGTGCTGAGCTTCACCGACTATGCTAGACAGAGGAGAGAGAGAAGACGATGCTGAGCGTTGTTGACTGTGTTAGACAAAGAAGAGAGAACATGCAATCATCACTAAGCTTCACTGACTGTGCTAGACAAAGAAGAGAGATAAGACACAGTTAGCACTAAGCATCACCGGTTGGGTTAAGCAGAGAGGAAAGAGAGAAAGAGAAAGAGATAGAGATGAGAAGAAGAGAGAGAAAGAGAGATAGAGATGAGAAGAAGAGAGAAACAAAGTTAGAGATGAGAAGAAGAGAGAAAGAGATATAGAGATAGATATGATAAGAAGAGAGAGAAAGATAGATAGAAAGAGGAAGAAGAGGAGAGAGAAAGAGAGGAAGAGAGAGAAAGTTACTTATCGAAGGATACCAACCCTTTTCTTCTCTCTCCTCTCTCTCTCTCCAAGATGCACCCATGAACTTAAGAAGAAATTAAAACTTTATTGATGTGTATGTGAAATGAACCGCAAGTCCTTTACAATTTGGCTTTGCATGTTTATAAAGAATTGGGCTGAAACATGGGCGGACACCAAAAAACTACCTAAATTGAAGATAATTGCAGTTTTATTGAAAAAAAAAAATTCTAAAAATGGGTGGAAAAGGACTGTTTTTCTCCTGCCTAATAATGTGTGAAATTCTAGAACAGTCTCTGCTGTAGCTCGAGAACTTACGTGATCTTCCATGATTGATCTGGGGTTATTCTGATGCCCGTTTGATCAAAAAATGATAGTTTTCTTATAAAGCTTGGCATGGCGAACGATTCAATACTAACTTCGAGTCATGAATCATGTTTTTGAGCCATGATCATGAGACTTGAATTTTGGATGAATCTTGAAAACTTTGGATCGATTGTGTGCTTGTTCCGTGATCTTTTTTCTTTTTCTTCTTCACTAAATCACACTGAGCATGCCGTCATGATCACGTTGCAACAAGCACAGCTCGATTTTGTGTCTGGATGAAGATTTTGTCGTCTTGAGTTTTTTGCTAGAATCTTGAAATCCGGCTATCAAAATTTACAGCTTCTTCGACGCCTCAGTGTGTGAAATCCAACCATTCATCATATGTAAGATTCGGACCAGAGATAGCAACGGACCTTACGCACCTAATGCAATTGGTCTCGTGTCGATTGGGTACGTGAGCACCATTATTTGGTCGCTCGAGTGTTGCGTGCTACTTCTGAATTTTCTGTAATTTTCTTCATGGATCAGCAACTTCTCTCTAGTTTTTCTCCCTGCTCGGGCATCATCACGGGGTGTACCACATATCAAAATGCTTGCCTTGATGAGACGAACACGCTCACCAAGCAGGACATGTACTATAGTCTAAATTCATATATCTTGGATCGTGCGGTTTAGGGTCATGCAGCGTGAATCGAGGCTATGTGATTTAGAGTCCCACGGCTTGAACTATGCAGTTTAATGTCGTGCAACTAGACCTCCGCTACGATTTAAGGTCATATAGTTTGGACCAATTTGTGGATCGCCATGTTGGTGGAGCTCCATGGGGAATAGATCTGTGGATGGCAATCGGTCCCCTTGTGGATAAAATGGTTAAGGCTATACACAAGCAGAGAGATTTTTAGATGGAGATGGTGGCCTTATGAAGAGTGGCAAACTTTGTTGGGGATTAGGAGGGTACATGTGACTCCCTGAGAATAAAAGTCAACAAGACCAGATGGGAAGACCAACTTCATTGGGGAAAAGGGGACAAATGTAGGTTGTTTATATCCTTGAGGATAGATAGACTCATTGGGGGTTGCAGTAGTAAAAATGACCCTAACTCCGCTGGGGATAATAAGCTGCAGTGCAAGTATGACCCTCCTACTGGGGATGAGAAGTCATGGTCTGAGTTTGAATGACCTGGGTTCCACTTCGCTGGGGATAATAAGTCATAGTCAAGGTGCACTTTACTGGGGATAACAATAGCCGGACACGCGGCTTTGGCATGGGGTGTACGACAATAGACTGTTTTAAAATGCATCCCAAGGCAGGCGCAACGACCATCATCTCTTGAACAATCAATAGGCGTTGAGCCTTTTTGAAAACGCAGCTGGTGCTGAGAACAACCAACACTATTTCTTTAACCAGTCAGCTGGCCCTGGAGTTGTTAAGAAACACGATCAGCGCTGAGGACAGCCCGTGTTATTTCTTGAACATAGTTGGTGCTAGGTCGCTGAGCACACAGTCGGTGCTAGGTTGCTGAGCACACATCCGGTGCTAGGTCACTAAGAACACAGTCGCCGCTAGGTCGCTGAGCACACAGTCGGCATTAGGGTTGTTGCAACGTAATCGGCGCTAAGCAACTTCAACCGCTTGGCTGGCACTGGGAAGGGATTGATACTCAAGTCATGACCCGAGCCTGACTCGGCTTAGGTTTGTGTCGCGTGGCGTTTGAGGAAGCAGTAAGGAAACTATAACCGGGCCTTGGGTCAAAGCCCGACCCGGTCCGGCTCATTTGTAGTTTTTTCTTTCCAGACGTGGTTGGAATTCTCAATTTTACGAGCGGCGTCTGGGAATTGTGTTGGCTATATATAAAACCCCATTTTCCTACTCTTCACCAAAGGCAAAAAAAGACTTGAGGTAAAAAAACAATTACGCTGAGAAGAGGGTTCCCGATGGAAGCTTCGACAGCAATGAGATTCCGGCAAGAGATCTAGCTCAGCATAAATTCACCGACATCGAGAGAAGGCACTGGCTGAGAAAGAGGGAAACTTTAGCAAGAAAGTCAGAGTTGCAGTAGGTTTTTTTAGCAAGGGGTTTTGTTCAGGAAATAGTAAGTCCTAGTCGTAATTTTTTAGGGTGAAAGAGGCGAGAACTGTATTAATGGTCATTTCCATTAAGTTTTGAGAGTTTTTTGGGGACAGATGCAGTTTCTCGGTAAGTTGGTAGCGTTTGGAGAGGTTTTTCGGTAGCAACAGGGGAGTTCTGGTAAGAAACCTAAGGGTCCAGGAAAACAGACCGTAACTGAAGCAGGACAGTAACATGTGAGACGCGTATCAGGCAATCTAGGAGGACGTGCGATAGTTTTCAGGTGGCGTAGTAGGGCTCGAGGTGTCACGCGTAGAATCCGTGGGACATGTGAGAGATCTGAACACAGCCCGAACTAGATGTTTGGCAAACACAGCCGGTGTGATGACCCAAACTTTTCCCAGCTAGTTAGAATGCGTGGTGGGATAGAAAGAGAAGAAGTTTTAGCGCCGGCTGAGTTGTGAGCAGCGCCGACTATGAAGAGAAAAAGTGTCAGTGCGGGCTGAGTTGTGAGCAGTGTCAGCTGTGAAGAGAAGAAGTGTCAACGCCGACTGAGTTGTGAGAAGCGCCGACTGTGAAGAGAAGAAGTGTCAGCACCGGCTGAAATGTGAGCAGCACCGACTGTGAAGAGAAGAAGTGTCAGCGATGACTGAGTTGTGAGCAGTGCCGGTTGTGAAGAGAAGAAGGGTTAGCATAGGTTGAGTTGTGAGCAGTGCCGACTGTGAAGAGATGAAGTGTCAACACCGGCCATGTTGTGAGCAGAGGCCAGCGTCGACTATGTAGGAGAATAAGTGTCAGCCCAGCTGTGTTGTTTACAGTGATCAAATACCAGCACCGGTTGCGTTGTGTACAAGAGACCAGCGCCGACTGCATTACTAATATACATGGATTATGAGTGTCACTTGTCAGATGCATACTGATGTGAGTGCCACTTGCCCAGAGATTAAGTCTTTTGATGACACTTGGACCACCACCCCAAACATAAGAGTACTTATGCTTCTCCTCTCACCCACGTCACTCACTCTTCCCTTATTTCTCCCCTCTCTAAAACCCAAGGTTTGAAGAATTGACTGTTGAAGGGCAGCCACTATTGAGCTGGTGAGAGCGAAAAAAGGATTGGAGAAGGACCCATTGTTTTTCAAGTAAGTAGATCTACCACCATGGCATTGTAGTCATAAGGATGCATGGGAATTTATGCATGTGAAATGAGCAATAGAAGTGTATGTGATGTAGAAATCCTTGCCCCTTTTTCACTAGAATTTGGGGCTTTTATTCTACGATAATGATAGATACTGAGAATGAATGTATGATTCTTAGATTGTTTAAGAAATGCATGTTATGTGTGTTCACATTGTGAGAGAATGGTTGTTATCATGTTTCTCACCATGGAATGTATTCTTGAGTCATGTTATATGGCACTGTGAAATTCCAGAATTATGTGTGTGGTTGAATGAGGCTTTTGAACTATCAAATTGGATCCGATTGAACTCAAACCACCCCCGTTAGAAATATATATGAGTCTAATAAAATTTTCATTTTTTCTACTGTTGAAATTCTTTATGAAAATGAAGTTATGTTTCAAAATGAGAGAGTCTATCGTTGTTGACTATTTTACTAGATTTTCCACTGATGCTGCTGTGGGCACTGATTTTAACTAACTAAACGAGGTCTATTTTTTTGCAAACCACAGCCATTTGAAATATCTTTGAATGGGCTAAAATTTGCATGAGAAAATATTTTGAAATTCTTTTTAGATTGAAATTTATTCTTTAACCTATGAAGGTATGTCACCGTGGGCAGTATTTATAAAATTCAGAAATATCACCCTATTTGGCACGAACGTTTCAACCATAAAATGGAATCCAAATGCTTTCAAATTTACCTTGTTAGAAATATATACATCTTGGATTAAACTTTTATTTTGAAACTGTCACAAGTTACCTCACATTTTGAAAGTACCTCGCTGTTCACTGTATGTAACAAGGTGGAGCTTGTTAGCCCTCACCTCTTAAAACCTTGAAGAGGTCAAACGGGGCCCATTTGTCTTCAAACCACTCCCAGTTGAAAGGTAGGAGTGTTTAGTGCAAAATTAGTTCTGGAATTGCCTT
The DNA here is from genome assembly GCF_000471905.2 of Amborella trichopoda. The sequence continues at coordinate 2,918,553 of NW_006498220.1, forward strand.
TAGCTTCCAAAGGAATTAGGAGTTATGACTATGTTTTAACCAGATGTCTCTTCCTTAAATTACAGGAAATGTGACAACGACACTATGATTATGTGACTCTGATAATGTGATCATGTAATATTGAGACTGATATAATATGGATATGATACTATTAAAAATGTGATATTGATACTGTCTGATACTATTATATGAATACTGATTTCTGACCACTATGCAATGGGTCCTCTATTGGTAGTGGATACTATGATTTCTATCATATTGATACTGTTATACATGCCATATTTGCTACGCAATGGGTCCACCATTGGTAGTGAATATTCTGACTTTGTTATATGAAACCAATATTTTGTGACTTCTGGCCATTACACAATGGGTCCTCCAATTGTAGTGGATATCAATATTCTGTGATTTCTGGCCACTACCCAAAGGGTCCTCCATTGGTAGTGGATATTCTTATTTTATTGCATGAATTCTGTTATATGAGATTTCCAGCCACACGCAATGGGTCCTCAATTGGTAGTGGATATGTTGTTTCTGTGACCGTTGTACATTGGGTCTTCCATTGGTAGTCGGGTATTTTGTACCTCGATTTCTAGGATAGGATTTGAGTTGAGATGTAACTGTAAATAACTGGGAGGGTCGCGCCCCCCAAATTATCATGGGCACTACGCATTGAGTCCTCCAATGGTACTGTAACAACCTCTCGCCTAAGGCACAATGAGGGTCGTGTTTTGCAAGGCCTCAGCTTATCGAAAGCCCTAAAGCGTGCTGAGGATGTCCGCGTGAGTGAGGATATTACGAAGTGGGGCACCCACATGCCATTATCCTCCCTCCTGAATGAGGGTAGAAGTCCTAAGTTACAGGATTGGCTTAGCCTGATCGATGTGGCTTCTACTTCAGGAGTAATTAATCTGTTCTGCTTATCTAAATTCTGTATTTTGTAAGACTATCTGATGGTAACTGGTAAATGTGATCTTGAAGACAAGTAAAGCTCCGTTAACTGATTCTTACCCTTGTTATATAGCATTCATGTGTACTCTAATACGTGACTACACTTCATAAGACAAATGCGATTTATGATGAACTATGGGCCTGATATCATGTATATATATATTGTCAAACAAGAATGTAAGGGTAGTGCTTTGCTTACTGGGCCTTTAGCTCATTCCATTTTAATCTCATAACTGTAGAGTGAAGGGTGTTGGCAACTGTACCAAGGTGGGTGGCAATTTGCGGCCTTGAAGCTTGAAATTAAGAAGTTTGAGAAGTCGTCTTCCGAACACTTTCACAGTATCTTTTGGTGATTTCAGCAACATGATGTATACTTCAATTTGTGTATTTTGGGCCAGTAGTGCCTCTAAGAAATTGTAAAGACTTTTGATATTGAATGAATTAAATGGTTGTACCGTTGGTTTGACTCTTATTTGATGAATGGATTTATTCTAGTTTTCTTTTGTGGTTTTCTCTCAATTCCATGTTTTTATGCGTTTAGCCACTCCCACCTGAGTGACGTTCGTGACCTCTGGTCACGATCTCGTGCTCTATCGCCCTTTGGTAGGCCTCAGGGAGCGGGGTCGTGACAGTTATGGTATCATAGTAGCTAGGATAGGATTCTTGGTCAAGGGAGTTTCGAAGTGTCTTTAGAATAGTTTAGGTAGATTAGTAACTGTGTGTTTGTGTCTAAGGTTGGAGATGCCGAGAACGAGGGCCAATAATTCAAGCTCTAGTAATGAAAATATCGAGGCCCTCAGTGAATTCGTCTAGACTTTAGGGGCTATGACACAGATGATGAAGGAAGCTATGTCAGCCCCATCTACCCCTACCCCTGACTCGAATTATAATAGCTTAATAGAGAAGTTTAGGAGGTTGGCTCCTCCGACCTTCTTAGGGCTTGGGGGAGTTGAAAAGGCTGAAAGATGGACGAGACAGGTGGAGAAGATATTCAAAGTTTTAAATTGTACTGATGAGCAGGAAGTAAGTCTAGGCACTTTCATGCTTGAATGGGACGCTGAGCACTGGTGGGGCTCGATAAAACAATCTTGGGAAAGGTCAGGGGCAGAAATGACATGGGAGAATTTTCTAGAAGCCTTTAATGAAAAGTACTTCCTTGATTCAATAAGGGAAAGAAAAGAAGTAGAGTTTATCGAGCTGCAGCAAGGTAATTTAACGGTGGAGAAGTTTGCTAGTTGTCAAGGTATGCGCGACACATCATTAATACTGAGGCGCGGAAGGCTAGTAAGTTCGAAAGAGGCCTTAAGCCAGAAATAAGAAGGGGGGTAATATAAGAAAATTTAACGACCTTTTCCCCTTTAATGGATCCGGCCATGAAGATAGAAAGGACAAATAAAGAGTCCCGCGGTGGAGGAAACTAGAAGATGAGGGCAGCCCAGTTTGGAAACGCGGGGAGAAAAGCTCTACCACCACGAAAGAGGAACTTTCGGGGAAGAGAAAGTCAGAGTGGAAAGAAGATTCGGAGGACGTTACCGAGCGATGTAGGAGAGAATCGATGCCCAATGTGTCCACATTGAGGGAAGGATAATCACTTAGCGGCTGATTGCCAAAGGAAGACTGGGGCATTCTTTAGGTGTGGCAAGCCAGGCCACCAGATTAGAGACTGCCCAGTAAGAGGACTTGAGAACTGACCAAAGAATCAAGGTCGAGTGTTTGCTCGCACTGAGCAGGAAGCTAAGGCATTGCTTCAGTTATCAGAGGTACGCTCCCCATTTGTGGCAATGAAGCAAAAATCCTAGTTGATCCTAGTTCCACACACTCTTTTGTTGGTCCTCACTTTGCATGCCACATAAATGCTAGACCTTCTTTGCTTGACTGGATATTGGTAATATGCACACCTATGGGGGAATCTATAGAAACTGCTACTATTTAAAAACATTGGGGGTTTTACTTGAAGGGTGTGAGATGCACATAGATTTGATATTGTTAGATATCCAAGACTTTGAAGTTATTTTGAGAATGGACTGGCTATTCACACACCATGCTACTATAAATTGTTGTGATAAGACTGTAACTCTTAGATGCCCAAACTAGCCTGAGTTGAATTTTATTGACATTAAGGATGTTCCTCCTCGGCATTTTATTTCAGCTATTCAGGCTTTCCATTTGCTAACTAAAAGTTGTATTGGGTATCTCGCTTATGTAGTGGAAAATCGGGATGACTGGTCTAAGTTAGAAGAAATACCAGTGCTAAGGGAATATCCGGAGGTCTTTTCTGAAGAGTTTACCTCTCTGCCCCCAGTCAGAGAAATAGAATTTGAGATAGATGTGGTTCCTGGCGTTGCCCCATCTCTAAAACCCCTTATAGGATGACCCCAATGGAATTAAAAGAACTGAAAGATCAATTGCAAGAGTTACTAAAGAAGGGTTTTATTCGACCTAGTATGTCACCCTGAGGTGCGCTTGTCTTATTTGTTAAAAAGAAGGATGGGCCTTTAAGGAGATGTATAGACTATAGGTAGCTGAACCAGGTCACTATGAAAAATAAGTACCCCTTGTCTAGAATTGATGATCTTTTCTATCACCTTCAAGGGGCCCAAGTATTCTCCAAGATCGACCTTCGATCGGGTTACCATCAACTGCGAGTCAAGAAAGAAGATGTACCTAAGACCGCATTTAGGACTCGTTATGATCACTACGAGTTCTTAGTAATGCCATTTGGGCTGACTAATGTCCTGATCGTCTTTATAGATTTAATGAATAGGGTGTTTAGACCCTTGTTGGATGACTTTGTGGTGGTTTTTATAGATGACATTCTGGTATATTCAAGGAATCTATGGGAGCATGAACAACATTTCAGGATGGTACTACAGACCCAAAAAAAGGAAACGTTATATGCTAAGCTGAAGAAAAGCGAGTTTTGGATTTCAAGTGTGATCTTCCTTGGGCATGTTATTTTTAAGGAGGGCCCTTGTAAGATTGAAGCTGTGCTTAAATGGGGGAGACCGACAAATGTGACAGAAGTCTATAGTTTTTTGGGTCTGGCAGGATACTAGAGGTGTTTTGTAGAAGGTTTCTTGAAGAGAACACTTCCCCTGACCCGCTTGACCCATAAAGGAGTAAAATTTATATGGTCAGATGTTTGTGAGACGCGTTTTGAAGAATTAAATAAAATATTGACTACATCCCCAATACTAACTTTGCTTGAAGGAAATGAAGGCTTTGTAATCTACACTGATGCTTCCCATAAGGGACTAGGGTGTGTATTAATGCAGCAAGAGAAAGTTATAGCCTATGCCTCTAGGAAGTTAAGCCACACGAGCAAAATTACCCAATTCATGACTTAGAGCTCACGGCTGTGGTTTTTTACTTGATGATTTGGAGACATTATCTCTATGAAACCCAGTTCAAGATATTTACAGATCATAAGAGCCTCAAGTATTTATTTTCTCAGAAGGAGTTGAATATGAGGAAATGGAGATGGATGGACCTACTAAATGATTATGTGTGCGCCATAAATTACCAACCAAGCAAGACAAATGTAGTAGCCGATGCTTTAAGTCGGAAACCCTTGATATCAGTAGCACATTTGATGGCCCGAGAGATGAAACTGATAGAAGATGCAGTGGAGTGGCTCCCGGCCTTACCCTCTGGGTCTGTGATAGGAATAATTGTAGTTATAAGGGTTGAACCTCAACTCTTTTAACAGATCAGGGTACTCAAAAGGCAGATCCTCAGCTTGTGAAAATCCAGGAAGAATTAAAGCGGGAAAGAAAGGAGGAATTTTCTGTTAGCAATGATAATTTGTTGAGATTTAGAGGACAGGTATGCATCTTAAGTGATGAGAATATAAGAAGGGCTATTCTAGAGGAAGCACACCACTCCCGTTATACTGTGCACCTCGGAAGCACAAAAATGCACCAAGATTTAAAGCAGACTTTCTAGTGGACTAACATGAAGACAGATGTGCCCAATTTGTTTCTAAATGTCTGACCTATCAGAAAGTAAAGGCTGAACATCAGAGATCTGCCGGGTTGTTACAACACTTACCTGTACCTGAATGGAAGTGGGTACAGATCACTATAGATTTTGTGTCCGGTTTGCCAAGGTCAGGCTTAGAGCATGATAGTGTTTGGGTTATTGTGGACCGACTAACTAAGGCTGCACATTTCTTACTAGTTCGCACTACCTATACCCTAGATAAACTGGCTCAGTTGTATGTCAAGGAAATAGTAAGGCTGCATGGAGTACCTATCGGTATTGTATCCGACAGGGACTCTAGATTTACTTTAAGGCTTTAAAGCAGTCTACAGTCAGCTTTGAGGACAGGACTTACCTTCAGTACTGCTTTACACCCCTAGACTAATGGACAATTAGAGATGACCATTTAGACCCTAGAAGATATGTTGAGGGCATGTGTTACTGACATCAAAGGAAATTGGGACGATCTCCTACCTTTAGTAGAATTTTCATAAAACAACAATTTTCAGGTCAGTATTCAAATGGCTCCCTTTGAAGCTTTATATGGGAGAAAGTGCAGATCGCCAGTGTGTTGGAATGAAGTGGGCAAAAGGAGACTCTTAGGACCAAAAATTGTTCAAGTAACATCATAAAAGATCGCCCTAATTCAAGAAAAGCTTAAAACAGCTCAGAGTCGATAGAAGAGTTATGCCGATATCATCGATGGGACCTTGAATTAGAAGTAGGTAATCAGACATTCTTAAAAGTGTCTCCAACAAAGGGTTTGGAAATAAAGGGAAGCTAAGTCTACGATTCATTGAACCCTTTGAAATGTTAGAAAGAATCGGAGTCGCGGCATACCTGCTGGCCTTATCGCCTGAATTGGCTAACATTCATGATGTTTTTAATATTTCATTATTTAGGAAGTATCAACCCGATCCGTCCCACGTCTTTAAATATTAACCAATCCCTATCAGGGAAGGGTTAACTTATGCTGAGCAGCTAATTGAGATTCTTGACATAAGGGTTCAAGTTTTGTGCAAGAAAGAGGTTCCCCTGGTTCGGGTTTTATGGCAGTATCATCGTGAGAAGACTCAATGTTGGAGCGAGAAGATGAAATTTTAGCGTCGTACCCCCATTTCTTCGATTAAGATTGTTTTTTTTTGGGGGGGGAGGGGAGGGGGGAATGATGTGACGACCCATACTTTTCCCAGCTAGTTAGAATGCATGGAAGGATATAAAGAGAAGAAATGTCAGTGTCGGTTGAGTTGCGAACAACGTCCGTGCTGGCTATGAAGAGAAGGAGTGCTAGCACCGGTTGAGTTGTGAGCAGTGCCGGCTATGAAGAGAAGAAGCTTCAACGCTCACTGATTTATGAGCAGCGCTGACTGTGAAGACAAGAAGTGTCAGCACCGGCTGAATTGTGAGCAGTGCCATTTGTGAAGAGAAGAAGTGTCAGCACTGACTAAGTTTTGAGCAGCGCCGTTTGTGAAGAGAAGAAATGTCAGCACCGGTTGAGTTATGAAGAGAAGAAGTTTCAACGCTCGCTGATTTGTGAGCAGCGCTGACTGTGAAGACAAGAAGTGTCAGCACCGGCTGAATTGTGAGCAGCGCCGTTTGTGAAGAGAAGAAGTGTCAGCACTGACTAAGTTTTGAGCAGCGCCGTTTGTGAGGAGAAGAAATGTCAGCACTGGTTGAGTTGTGAGCAGCGCCAGCTATGAAGAGAAGAAGTGTCAGCGCCGGCTGTGCTGTGAGCAGAGGTCAACATCGGCTATGTAGGAGAAGACGTGTTAGTATAAGTTGTGTTATGTAGAGAGACCAGAGACCACTGCCAGCTGTGTTGTGTGCAAGAGACTAGCGTTGATTGCATTACTGATATGCATGGATTATCAGTGCCACTTGTTAGATGCATGCTGATGTTACTACCACTTGTCAAGATTGTAGGTCTTTTGATGACACTTGGACCACCACCCCAAACATAAGACTACATAAGCTTGTCCTCTCACCAACGCCACTCACTCTTCCCTCATTTCTCCTTTCTCTAAGACCCAATGTTTGAAGAAGTGACTGTTGGAGGGCAGCCATTGTTGGGTAGGTTAGAGTGAACAGACGATTGGAGAAGGCCCCATTGTTATTCAAGTGAGTAGATCTACCACCATTGCATTGTAGTCATATGGATGCATGGAAATTTATGCATGTACAATGAGCAACAAATGTGTATGTGATGTAGAAATCCTTACCCCTTTTGAGAATGAATGTATAATTCTTAGATTGTGTAAGAAATGCATGTTATGTGTGTTCACATTGTGAGAGAATGGTTGTTATCATGTTTCTCACCATGAAATGAGGGTTATGGAATGTATCCTTGAGTCATGTTATATGCCACTGTGAATTCTACAATTATGTGTGTGCTTGAATGAGGCTTTTGTACTATCAACTATGGTTCGATTGACCTCAAACAACCCCGTTAGAAAGATATACGAGCTTAGTAAAATGTCCATTTTTTCCTACTGTTGAAATTCTTTATGAAATTGAAGTTATATTTCAAAATGAGAGAGTATATCACTATTGACTATTTTCCTGGTTGTTCCACTGATGCTGATGTGGGCACTGATTTTAACGAACCAAACAAAGTCCGTTTTTGGGAAAACCATAGCCATTTGAAAGATCTCTGAATGGATAAAATTTTCATGTTAGAAAATATTATGAAATTCTTTTTAGATTGAATGGTATTCTTCAACTTTTGAAGGTATGTCACTGTGGGCAGTATAGATAAAATTCAGAAATATCACCCTGTTTGGTACAAACGTTTGAACCACCAAATGGAATCCAAATGCTTTCAAAATTACCTTGTTAAAAAGATATACGTCTTGGCTTAAATGTTTCTTTCTAAACCATCACAAGTTACCTCACACTTTGAAAGTTACAGTGATATGAAGTAGGGTAGCTTGCTATCCACTATACCTAGCAGGGTGCAGCTAGTTTGCCCTCACCTCTTGGAACCTTTAAGAGGTCAAACGGGGGCCATTTGTCTTCAAACCACTACCATCTAAAAGTTAGGAATGTCAAGTAAAAAAATAGTTTTGGAACCATCTTTAACTTCGAAAGGAATTGGGAGTTATGACCATGTCTTAACCAAATGTCTCTGTCTGAAATTGTAGGAAATGTTACAATGACGTTAAGATTTCGTGACTCTGATAAAGTGATCATGTAATGTTGATACTGATATAATATGGATCTAATACTATTAAAAATCTGATATTTTCTGATTCTGCTATATGGATATTGATTTCTAGCGACTACACAATGAGTTCTCCATTGCTAATGGATACTATGATTTCTATCATATTGATATTGTTATACATGCCATGATCGCTACGCAATGGGTCCTCCATTGGTAGTGAATATTCTGACTTTGTTATATCAAAATTGATATTCTGTGACTTATGACCACTATGCAATGGGTCCTCCATTGGTAGTGGATATTCTGATATTGATATTTTGTGATTTCTTGCCACTACGCAATGGGTCCCCATTGGTAGTGGATATTCTGATTCTTTTACATGAATTATGTTATATGTGATTTCGGGCCACTACACAATGGGTCCTCCATTGGTAGTGGATATGCTACTTTTGCGACTGCTACACATTGTGTCCTTCATAAGTAGTCGAGTACTCTGTACCTCGACTCCTATGATAGGAGTGCAGTCGAGATGTAACTGTAAATAATTGGGAGGGTTGCGCCCCCTGAATTGTCATGGGCACTACGCATTGGGTCCTCCATTGTTAATGTAACGCCCTCTCACCTGAGGCACAAGTGAGGGTCGTGTCTTGCAAGGCCTCAGCCTATCGAAATCCCCAAAGCACGCTAGAGATGTGTGCGTGAGTGAGAATATTACGAAGTGGGGCACCCGCTTTTCATTGTCCTCCCCCCTGAATGAAGGTAGAGGTCCTAAGTTACAGGATTGGCTTTGCCCGATCGATATGGCTTCTACTTCAGGAGTAATGAATCTATTCTGCTTATCTGAATTCTGTATTCTGTAAGACTATCTGACGATAACTGGTAAATGTCATCTTGAGGACAAGTAATTCTCTGTTAACTGATTCTTACCCTCGTTATATAGCAATCATGTCTACTCTGATATGTGACTACACTCTGTAAGACAAATGCGATTTCTGATGAACTATGGGCATGATATCATGTATATATATATATATATATATATATATATAGTTAGTAGATGACGAAGGTAGTGATATGTCTTACGTCGGTCCGTTACGTCTACTACTAC
>NW_006498220.1:2927775-2971902 GCF_000471905.2 Amborella trichopoda
TACGTACTAACCTACTCTTAGTAAGTAACGAAATAGTGACGTTACTTGTATAGTAACGTATGGTCGATAGTATATATATAGTATATATATATATATATATATATATATAATGTTAGTTAGGAATGCAAAGGTAGTGATATGCTTACTGGGCCTTTAGCTCATTCCATTTTAATCTCATAACCGTAGAGTGAAGGGCGGTGGCAGCTATATCAAGGTGGGTGACAATTTGAGGGCTTGAAGCCTGAAATTAAGAAGTTTGAGAAGCCATCTTCCGAAGACTTTCACAATATGTTTTGGTGATTTCAATAGCATGATGTATACTTCATTTTGGGTATTTTGGGCTAGTAGTGACTCTAAGAAATTGTAAAGACTTTTGATATTTAATGAATTAAAACCTTTGGTTTGATTCTTCTTTGAAGAATGGATTTATTCTAGTTTTCTTTCGTGGTTTGCTCTCAATTCCGTGTTTTTATGTGTTGAGCTACTCCCACCTGAGTGACATTCGTGACCTCCGGTCGTGATCCCAAGCTCTGTCATCCTTTGGCAGGGGTCAGGGAGTGGGGTCGTGACAACCAGTGCTAGGCGTTGGGGGACACAACCTGCGCTAGGCTTTGAGGGACACAACGGGCACTAGGCTTTACCAGACATAGCCGGTGCTAAGCTTTAGCAGACATAACTGGTGCTTAGCATTTGGTCGACACACCGGCTCTAGGCATTAGCAGACAAAGCGGGCGTTAGGCTTTGGCAGACACAACCAGCTCTAAGATTTAGCAGACATAACCAGCACTTATCGTTATGCAGACACAACCAGCACTTATCGTTTGGCAGACACAACCGACACTATGCTTTGGTGGACACAGCTGGCGCTAGGCTTTGAGTGCACTGCCGGCACCGAGTATTAACAGACACAGTCGGCACTAGGCTTTGAGTGCACAGCCGACGCTGATGCGGTGTCTTAACAATTTTAATTCAGGATTAAACCACTAAGCCCTTTATAATGGCTGATCCTTCTTATAGAATGGCTAATGTGAAGAATCTTTTGAGAGGAGAAGAAGTCGGTACTGATAACTTTACCGGTGAGGCTTTAATAAGGGGGGAGCCCATTTGGCTAACAAGACCAGTATGAGAACCAAAGTGGCCCCTCAGTGTCACTTTTGAGACCAGTATGAGAACCAGTATGAGAACCAGTATGAGAACCAAAGTGACCCAGTTTATTTTGAAGTTCGCGAGGGTAATGACGGCAATGTCAGTAGTGAACAAGGGGTAGCGCTCCTTCATTGCATGCACATGAACATAGCTTATGGGGAGAACTTGCCCACCCAAGGAAAATGAATGGTACAAGCAAAGGGGCTACTAATGTGGTCAGGAAAAGGCCTTTGAATACAGGGGGAGCACCAATATTTGAAGGGATACTCTTCTCGGACTGCCAAGGTGTTGGTGTCATACATAAGCATTCTTAAACGTGCTTCTTTGCTAACAGCGATCCAGTGCTCGAGCAGCTACTATGATCAATGCTCTAATACGGTCAAAGTATTACTGGAGACGTAGAGCCACATTAGTAATACCTAGCTTCTTGGGTATGGGGCAACAAGAATCTCTTTGCTAGATCTTCATTTTATTGGGGGTCTTCCGATGATTGGGCCAAGTATGATGAGTTTGTGCCTTGGAACTCGGGCATCTTTGGTGGCGCTAGCATGGGGGATGAAGAGCCGCCTGCCAGTCATCAAAAGATTTTTGAGGTTTACCAATTGCTCCATGTTCAATCTAGCAATGGTTGAGTAACCTTCACCGATGGTAAAATTCTTTTATGGGAACTACCCTGAAGGGGATCAAGGTACTCCAAGGGGAAAAGGGAAGGCAGCTGTAAAGGGGACTCCTCCCGCCTATCCATCCGAGACCAGTGATGACTGTGTCTTTTTGGCCGCATACTTGGCCTCTTTTTTTTGCAAGTTCATGCTCCCTGGGTGGGCAGATGATATTCATCCAGGTGTATTGTATGCGGCCTGCAACATGGCCGGAGGGCATGAGTATGACCTTGCTCAGCTAGTCTTGTGTAACATTTACCATGGCTGGGGGACCATCTCCCATGGAAAGGCCTACAAAGGCAAAGAGGGAGGGAATGACATTGTTGGAGGAGAGGCATTTACAGGGGATTTTAAGACTCCATTCCCTATTCATTACGTGTATGGGTGGCAGGGGCCTATTTCCATGCCACTTATGTGAGGAACCAAGGCACAGGGAGAAAATTGTCGCCCTTTTTTATGAGTATTGTTGACCAAAAGGTTATCTTTCATAGCCCAGGGGAAGCTCGCGACTTGTTCGGGAATGACTCTCTGAATATGCTCTCTGAATATGGGGTGGGTCCCATTTCTGGTTGGGAGGTTCACTGATCGTGCTTTTATTGATGAATTGGGGAAGGAGCTGGACGACGCTCCAACAACCATTAGGGAGCTCATGTTCATGCTTAGCATAAGAGGAGGAGTTCTACCTTATCAGACTCTGCACAGTGCCAGGTTAGAGGGGTATTTCCCCCACCGCTTCACTCATCAACATGGGCTTGGTCAATGTTGCCCCTTCTTAATGTTCTTTGAAAAGCGTCTGGGCAGAGTAAACGTATGGAAGCCAGAAGAACTAGGGACTCTTCATGAGTGCTGGTTGCCAGAACACATATGGGCCGCTTGGTCCACATGTCTAGAAGCAATAGAGATCAACAGGTACGTGTTACCTCACTTTGGCAGGAGGGTCCGAATGACCGAGGCTTATGTGAACTGGTGGAAGATCACCAGCAAGGGATATTGCGATGAGGATCACCCTTGGAAAGGGGAGAATTACAACTGGCACTAGGAGACGAGGAAGAGGAGAGTGGCGGATCCTCCTGCTCCTGATGAACTCTTTGTCTTGGAATGTCCCTCAAACTGGCAAGCTCTAGAGATCCCTCGAGAGTTAGCGGTCGATGACATTTGCCCGAATTTCTAGCCATGAAACAGAGAACTGGGAGATCCTTTGATAAACTCAGTTCCATATTTGAATGAGATGAGGGCTAACAGGTCCCTAGTTATGTGAGGCATCCTACTCAAGAGTTGAACACATTGATTGGGAGCGGTCCTCATAGTAAACTGGCTGTGAGTGCTTCTCAAGGTGGGAGTTCTAAAGTTACAATTCCTCCTCCAACAGGGGGAAAGAAAACGAAATCCTCTACCCCTACCGACACTCATGCACCGGTTCCTGTTAGTGGGCGTACTTGAGGACGTAGGGGATCTCAGAATCAGAAGGTAGTTCTTCCTCCTCTTATCATTTAGTAACTCCCCCAGTGTCTCCTTCTGCGCTTTCTCCACCATCTTTTGTCTCTCTTAAATTTTTTTCTTCTTCTTCAGATACTGAAGCAAACTACTCCAGCCCATTGTTATTCCTTTGGACCGGGAAGTGACTTCAAATCTTGGGAGGTGCCTCTGAGTCCAAGGGTAGCTCCTGAGTCAGAGCCGGCTCTGATGGAGACTGATGAGGTTGAAGGCCTCGAAGCAAATGCTCTAGGGAGGGAACCTGATGCTGATGTGGCCTCTGTACTTCAGGGGTTTAGTGCCCCGACTGAGGCAGAGATGATGGTTCAAGAAGAAGGGCCCATCGTTCATGATGCCCCAGAGTACCAAGAGGCTGCTGCCCCCGAAAGCACAGATCATGAGGATTCAAGGGTTGAGCTTTTTTTGACCAAGGTTCTGGCTGTTGAGGGCGCAGGCCAGATGGAGGAAATCATGGTTGAGGTTGAACCGGTGATTGGTGAATGCCAAAGAGAAGGGGCAGTTCTTCAACATGCAAATACTGGCATGGCAGTTCAGGAGGGTGAGAAGCCAGGGGAACAGGTTTCTTCAAAGCCAGCTGGGACAAAAGTGGAGGCCCTCAAAAGCGAGCGACAAGGCGACAAGACTGGTGTTGAATAATACAGGCAGGTCGAGGCTGGGGCTGTCTCGTGGTCTGAGGTGCAAGAAGCTTTGGACCTTGCCATAGTTTAGATAATCCCATGGCTCAGATGGCTATTACATCGACATGCCCAGTCCTTGAAGCCAAAATTTCTTCAGCTGTAGCGATCCTAGTACCATCATCTAGCCTCATCTTTGGCGAGGTTTCTGGTATGATTGCTGGCATGCTTCGAGCAGCCATTCAGGGCTTGAGGGAGCTGCCTTTCAATGAGTTGGGCGATACTTTGGCTAAACTGAGGGAATTTACTGCGACCACTACGATTAGGAGTGCACCAGAAGTCCTTTCCCATTTTGATGCAGCCCAAAATGAGTTGGAGAGCTGGCGGCCAGGAATGAGGCATCATGAGGCAGAAATACGCAGGCTAGCCTCCTTAGAGAGGTCAATCTTACGTCGTCGAAAAGATAGATTCTTGCACTGAGAAGAAAGCCACTATCACTGGCCTTCAACAAGATCTCAAGAGAGAGGCGCAAGGCAGTGGATGATCAAAATAAGAGAAGAGATGCGAGCATTAAGGTAGGAATTCGTTGGTCTTGAGATGGAGATGATTCAGAGGAGGGCCATGGAGGCCACTTTGATTGCAGATTTATCCAAACTCAATAGCACCATTGAGTCCGAAACTATGGCGATGGAGGAGGAGACTCAAATGGTGGCCAAATTGAAGGAGCGTGTCCAGGGCATTAAGACTTCTCATGCAACATGTAGCACAGAGATCAATAAGATAATTGATCATTTTTTAAAATGTCTTTTCTTTTGCCAACACTTGTAAAAAGTTTGTACTCATGAATAACATGCTTCTTTTTCTTTTTTGATTGACTTCGCTGCATGATTTCATTCTTTTCCTACTTTGTTGCACCTCATGTGATTTTTTTGGATTCAATACCTCTCGACATATTTATTGTCTCCAATGGCTAATATCCTAAGCCTTTCTTAGTCCCATGACGGGTTGCCGTGGCTTGGATAGCATTGAAATGGCGAGTCATTGCTTTTTCTCCTCTTAATGTTTAATTGGCTAAGGGCTCATAGTTCATTTTCCTCATCATTTGATGAGCCTTCTCACTATAGACAGTCCAATCAAGGGGGGCTTTGTCCTCTATTAGTGGTACATTCACTTCAAACCCATCATAGCTTTTTTTCTCAAGCACGATCTCCTTGAGATGTTTTGAAGCAATACGCATAACCTCTAATTGGCTCTGGAGATTGTGAACTTTGCTTCTTAAGTTTGGTAGGGGATCTCGCTCTTAAGGGGAAGAAGACTGCCCTTTCTCAAACTTCTCTCCTCCCATCAGACTAGGGAAGAGTAGAATTTTCGGCTGGTCATTGGTCCGAGGAGCATCCTCTATACTTATAGCAATCAAATTTTGAAAAACCTTTCGTTTTGGTTGACATGCCAGTTCTTCTTTCAATAGTGCCATGGGGATATACAAGACTTTTTGACGGTCCGACGTATAGGTGATCTCTGGAGCTGGGAATGTTATCCCCATGACTTGCTCAATCTCAGGAATGACCTCTGGTCCTTCTTCTGACCAAGGTGGCTCAGAACTAGGGCCAGAGAGCAAAGACTCCTCTTCAAGTGAAGACAGAGTTTCCTCAAGGATGATTGTTGGGATGCTAGGCTTAGTAGGGGTTAGAGGGACAATTCTGCCTTGCCTTTCTTCCTCTTTAAACATGTTCACCAATGTTCTCCCAACATCTTCAACATCTTCATGAGGTGAAGATGCTGGCTTCATTGTAGACTTGTGACCTCCATCATTTAGCTTCTGAGGTGACACCAGATTTGCGGCGTAATATTTAACATCAGCATAGTGAGTTTCAGCTACAGGGAATGATCTCTTATTAGCATAGACCGTATGATATCTCCCATCTTGACTATACTTGAAGCACTGATGCAATGTTGTTGGAACCACCCCTTGGTCATGGAGCCATGATTGACCGACGATAATGTTGTTGGAAGTGTCATTATCGATTACGTGAAATTGGGTGTAATCATTCAGTTCACTGATCTTAAATGAAGGCGAAGCGCGCCAGCTGGCTTCTATCCTGACTGGTTGAATCCTTGAACTGTGACGTGGGTCGGAGTAAGTTTTTCGGACCCTAACCCTAATCGAGTAAGGATCCTCCTCGGAATAAGGTTGACAGCCGACCCTCCATCTAACATAATTCGAATGATGGGGCATGCAGGTAATTCACCAGTGACAAAGAGGTGGTGATTATGAAACTTCTCTTCCAGCTGCAGATCGTCCTCTGAAAAGGTGATTGGCATACATCCTTCTAAAATTGTCGGGTCCACTTCAATGGTTCTACTTCAGTCTCATACACCTCTGAGTTAGAGAGAGCTTGAAGCAAAGCCATCTAGTCGTACATACTGAGGAGAGCTGAAAGCTTCCACAGATGCTCTATCACATCATATTTCACCTTTTCTTGGCCAAGGCTTCGTGCTCCGAGTCCTACCACAGATTTGGGTGGTATGTTGGGTTGAGAGTAGGTTTGGGTGGAAGAGGATTATTTTGGCTGGCCGGTTGACTCGATTGCACAATGGGCATGGTTGGGGTGATGGACGTTTGAGGCTTTGGAAGCGATCGAGTCAGAGGTATCACAAGGAATTGGAGAATAGGTGGATTGTTTGAGGTAGTGGGATCAGGAAGGAATCCAGGGAGCTAGAGGATAGGCAGACTAGTATTTGGATTAAGGCGTAGTGGCGAACTAGGAAACTTCAAGGTGCCTGACTTCTGAAGTGGAGGCTGTAGTGTTATCTTGGATCTTAGGCTTATCTGTACCGTGCTGGGTGATGCTCTTGAGATTTGCACCATATGACAAGCCTCTTGATCATGAAGGCTCTGCCCTCTTGATTCTCTTAATCTTTGTTTAAAGTCAGGCTCAGGGAACCACTGGGGTTTCTTTGATTTTGAATTTTGTGTTTGAAGAGGATGGCTCTGCTTTGGCTTTAGTTGGCAGGGCATCAACAGCTGTTAACAATCCGACTGTCGGGGTCAGGGTCTTTTTTAACCAGTTCTGTTGCGTCCTGCTTATGTTGATTCCTTCAAATTCTCTGTCAAGAGCTTCGAAGTTTGGACATTTCAAGGTTGTGCCTATGGCAGGCATAGAAGAGAAAGGATGAGAAGCAGCAGAAGAAGAAGGATAAGGGTTAGAAAGTGTGAGGCTTTTAAGGTCGTTCCCCACATCAGACAGATCTGGGCAGCTTTTTACGTCATCACCAGGGTTGGACGTGTGCAAGGGGTCTTTTAGGTCTTTCCCTTGCTTAGACAATTGGGGAGTGCTTTTAACATCGTCACCATCATTGGACGTGCTCTGAGAGAGGATGACTCACGGATGTCTTCTTGATGGGATGGAGAAGGAAGAAGGTATCGTGCCATGGATAAAGTCTAGTAAATTTGACTTGTCTTATATCTCCTACGAGCAGCCCTTGGTCCCCGTTTCCTTCTGGTTTTCTGAGGTGGTGTTTGATTTGTCTCACTAGGCTTAAGAACATCACTAGCTTGGCTGACTGCTTCTCGCCTTAAAGACTTGAGTCTGCTTCGCCCATGGTGGACTATCCATGATTGGGAAGCCAAGGGTTCAGCAGAGCTTGTATCATTATTAGGAAGGTCTTGTGTTGGGAGATCCTCTTGTACCAGTGGAGCAGTAGTTTGGGGATCACTTACTGCAACATTGTAAAACTCCTGACATTCATGCATTTTCTTTGCGAATATATCATGGACATTGGTGCATTCCCATAGGTAGTGGCCCCATACTTGGTGATATGGGCACCAACGGTCCTCAGTCCCCTGAGCAAGGCGTCGGGGTTAACTTGCCTGTTTCAGTGTGACTAGACCTTCCTCAAGCATTATAACAAAGAGGCATGAAGGATACCAGGGGCGCCATCTTCCTCTTGGACGGTTACTGCATGGAAGGCTTCTGCTGCCCCAAATACCTTCATTAAGTCCTCAAGCTTTATCTGACCCTTCTGAATGAAGCAGTCATTGTTGGGATGAAGCAGTCATTGTTAGGATGATTGATCCTTCGATGAAGGCACAATAATTTCCATGAGTATCGAGTCTAGCTTGCTCAGGGAACTTGGCTTCTGGAAGCTCGTTCATGTTTTGTTCCAGCAATAATCAAAATAGTGTAGGGACCCAATCCTTCTCAAAGTAGTAGACCTTGTTCCTATGCTTGGTGAAAAAATCATCCCGATTAAGATTCACTGGCGACGGTACTCGGTTGTACGATTGTTGTTGCTTGCCTGTCTGAGGAGTTGCCTTTACTATGCTCACCCCTTTGGAGAGGTCCAAATTTTGGGAGGGAGCCTTCCTTGGATCAGTGACTGCGACGGCTGCACTGATCACTCGTTTCTGTTGGCTGGCCCGAGTGTTAGTTTGAGAGCTGTCATTGCCCCGGTTGTTCCCCAAGCTTGCAGATGGTGGTCGTGACCCGCCGTGGTGGTGTGATAGGCTTTCTATGCGGACTGATTTGGAGATTAGCTCTGACATGGAAGTTAGATTAGGGGCTTCAATGTGTAGAGGAATTTCAGGTCACACGTTTCTCACGCAAGTTTGGACCGCTTCCTTCTCATGCATAGGATTGGGATGGTGAGGGGTCTTGAGTCAGGGTGAAAAGCTCGATGCTTTGAACCTCTCTCTAGACCTCATAGAAATGCTGGCAGAACAACTTCTCCATTTCCTCCCAAGTATGCACTGAGTTTGGCGGAAGTCGAGCATACCACTGAAAAGTTGGGCCGTCAAGGGTTTCAACAAACTGACAAAGAAGGAGTCTCCCATCAACAGCTATTTCTCGACATGCTGCTTGGAAGTGGGCAATGTGTTGATTCGGGGAGGTGGTTCCATTAAGTTGGGGAAACTTCCCTTTCTTATAGTCTGAGGGAAATGGGAACTGATCAATGTATGAAAGGTACGGCCTTTGACAAGGCGTTACACCCTGTATCCTCAAAATTTGTCTGTTCTTTAAGCTATGAGTGACTATAGCATCGATGACTGCTTGTGAGACAGGGTGAGGGATAGAATTGTCCTGTGAGGCAAAGGGAAGGGGCTGCCTTGGAGGTGCATCATCTGAGTGGTAGGAATTGACCTCATGGTTGGTTGATTATCATGCGTCATATATACAATCAATCTTCTCCATCATCGTGCGCACCATGTCTTCAAACTTGTTCAAGAGTTCTACCTGCGAGTCAGGTTTGTCTATAACCATTATGCTGACTGTTTCTTCTAGAAGATCAGTCTTAGTTACAGTTGAGGGCTTGTGAACTTGACAGGTCACACGTGGCAGATCAGTCAGCAGGGACCAACATGCCCTGACTAAACTTGACTTTTGTATGACGATTGTGTGAGGATTGGTTATCGATTGTCTTGGGACAGTGATCGATGAGGGGCTGGATCATCTTCTATGAGTCTAACCACAGTGTAGGACTCATAGAGCTTTTCTTCAGGCTTCCTTATCTAAAGTGGGTCGAAGGGATTCAGGCGAAGAGTGTCATCAGACGTGGTTGCCTCGACCGCCTTAGTCACTCGCTTGGTGAGAATTAACAAACCCCTATCACATTTAGCATTGAGATTTTGATGGACCTCGCGTCAAAACTATAATCAGGCCTGCGGCTGGTCAAATCTTCTTACACAAGAGAGAGTTGTCTCCATCTGGTGCGGTAAAGGATAAGGGCCAAGGACTACAGTCATCTTTGATTGGGGAGGATGAAGGACTTGATCGTCCATATCTTGTGGGTTCCAAAGACATGATCGAAGTGAAGGGGCTAGCTCAGGATGGTGCTCTTGGGGAAGATCTTCTAGTAGCATGGCTAAAGGTGCTTATAGAAAGAAGGACGAGCAGGCACATGCAAGGTTGACTCAGGAGAACGCTTGAGTCCAAGGGGAGGGGCTGTCTATGGCGACGACGCGCGTGCTCCTCGCGAAGAAGGATCACGGGTGACCTGAGGGTCGACCCGGGCTTGAGCAAGTGATCTGGCCTTAGGAGGCTGAGAACTACGAGCAAGTGTCCGCAAGAGAACAGGTGGGGGCCTACCCCGTACAGTGTGCGCTTGTGTGTATTGAGCAGGAGGACGAGGAGGCCGTCTCTTATGTACTCGAGTTGACGCATTGACGGCGTTGCACCCTGCAGTGAGATGCATATGGGCAGCATATGCAAGACCCAACCTCGGAAGGTCAGATCTTTGGTGCTAACTCGAGGTAGCTGAAAGGTTGCCTCGAGGTGTGGCTCGAGTGGGTGACCCACGAGCCTTATGGTGTGTGTGAGGGATAGAGGCCACAGGGTGTCCACCCCGATGTGTTGAGCCTTTAGGGATAGAGACTCATTATGGTGCAAGAATGTGGGGCGTAACCTTCTGGAGACCCACAGAAGCAATGACAACTTGCTTGCCTTTTACAAAGAGGGACTCGGAAGCCTTCCGACGTACCTAGGCAACGCGATCGACAAGAAACTTGTCGGGGTTTGGGTGTATGCTGTGTATGGCAACAGGTGTGCATGTTCTGTATGGCAACAGGTGTGATGCCAATGGAAGGTGCTTTGGTGGAGGTTCCACCAGAGCGAGGAAACGGGGAGCTAGGGACTTTTGAGTCCCTCCTCACGCCAATCCCGATTAAGACCTGGGAGCTAAACCTGGGGTCTTTGGTCAAAAGAAGGGTAGGGAACAAAGTTGGAGGAACTTGTTCCCTAGGGACACTCACAAATGCGAGGATGAGTAAATCCCCGATAAGGATGAATGGTTTACAAAACCTAGCAATCATAAGTCATGTGTGAATACAGAAAATAAAAAGGAAAAACTAGCCAAAACAAGTACGATCCGACTAAGGGCTAGTGTGTCCCCAGTGGAGTTGCCAAGATGGTTAGGTGCCTCGATCTCACCCTCTAGATCAGGATGATCTGGCGGCACATGTTTCAGATTTCGAAAAAAACCCTGGACTTTGAGATCGCTCTCTCGGGAACCTTGTTCGAGAACAAGTGCAGGTATTATAAACAGATGAGAGAGGAATTTAAGGTGGGTTCAGGACTTACTTGGTCTAGCTTGCATGGGCTCCTTCTTAGATCACGAATAAAGGCCCCCAATCATAAAACTGGTTCGGAATCACCTCCCTTGGTCTGTATTATCCGGTTTTCTATAATCACACACATGTGGAAATTGTTATAAGACAGGTGCGTCAACAGACCTCACCTTGCCTCTTTGATGTAGCGTGCACTTTCATAAGAAGAAGAGAAGAATAAGAGAAGGAAGATGGGAGAGAGAAGAATTTGACCAGGCGGGGAGATCAGCGCAGTGACTAAGTTGGTGGTAATTGGCCTGATGGGGTAATAAAACAGGCTCCATAACTCAGACCGGCTCAACAGAATTACTACTAGACGTTAATACTGATACTGACTAGCTAGACATGATGGTTTGTTTGTAGTGGCAATAAAGCTAGCTCAGTAAGTTTGGGATAACAATATTACGTCTAGACGACAGGACTACCATGATAGGCTAGTCTCAACCCCTCTTAATCAAACAAAAGAATAACATGAAGAATGAAGATCATAAAGAAAGAATAAGAAGTAAGATAAGAGAAGACGAAGAGAAAAGAAAGAAGGAGAGGAAGAGAAAGAAAGGAGGAGAAGAGCGTGAGAGAAGAGTGAAGAACACAAACGACGCTAGGCGTCGTCTACTGTATTGGCAAAGACAAGGAAGAGGACACAGTCGGTGCTGAGCGTCGCCAGCTATGTTAGACAAATAAGAGAGAGAGAACATAGTCGGTGTTGAGCATTGTCGGCTTTGATAAACAAAGAAGAGAGAGAAGACATAGTCGGCGCTGAGCTTCATTAATGGTGCTAGACAGAGAAGATAGAGAAGATGCAGTCAACATTGAGTGTTGTTGGCTGTGTTAAATAAAGAAGAGAGAGAAGACTCAGTTGGTGTTGAACTTCAATGACTGTGTTAGATAGAGGAGAGAGAATATACAGTCGGTACTGAGTATTATCGGGTGTGTTAAATAAAGAAGAGAGAGAAGTTACAGTTGGCGCTGAGCGTCATCGACTGTGCTAAATAGAGGAGAGAGAAAATGCAGTCAGCATTGAGCTTCGTCAATTGTGCTAGACAGAGGAGAGAGAGAAAAAGAGATAAAGATGAGAAGAAGAGAAAGAGAAAAAGAGAGATAGAGATAAAATAAGAGAGAGAAAGAGAGATAAAGAAGAGAGCGAAAGAGATAGAGAGATAGAGATGAGAAGAAGAGAGAGAAAGAGATATAAAAAGAGGAGAAGAGAGAAAAGAGGGGAGGAGAGAGATAAAGGAAAAAGAGGAGAGAAAGAGAGGGAAAGAGAGAAACAGTTACCTTATCAAAAGGTATCGATCCTTTTCTTCTCTCTCCTCTTTCTCTGTCCAAGACGCACCCACGAACTCAAGAAGAAAAATGTTTACATAGATTTGGGCCCAAACATGGTCGATGCCCAAAAAGCACCTAAAATTGAAGATAATTACAATCTCATTGAATTAAAAGAAAATTTAAAAATGGGTGCAAAATTATTGTTTTTCCCTGCCTAACAATGTGTGGAATTTCAGAACAGTCCCTGCAGTTGCTCGAGCACTTGCGTGATCTTCCATGACTGTCTGGGGTTGTTCTGATGCCCGTTTGATCAAAAAATGATTGTTTTCTTATAAGGCTTGGCATGGTGATCAATTTGATGCCAACTTCGAGCCATGAATCATGTTTTTGAGCCACGATTATGAGACTTGAATTTTGGATGAATCTTAAAAACTTTGGATCGATTGTGTGCTCATTCCTTGATACTTTTTCTTATGTTTCTTCACTGAAAAACACTGAGAATACCATCCGATCACGTTGCAACAATCACGGCTCCATTTCGTGTCCGGATGAAGATTTCGTCATCTTGAGTTTTTGGCCGAAATCATGAAATGTGGCGGCCAGAATTTTCCGTAGTTTTGATGCCTCCATGTGTGAAATCCAACCATTCATTGTATATAACGATCAACCCAGAGATAGCCATGGACCTTACGGACATAATGCAATTGGTTTCGTCTCAATCGGGTACATGAGTGCCATGATTTGGCTACTCGAGTGATGCTGTTGCTGTTGAATTTTTTGCAACTTTCTTCACAGAGCAGCAAATTCTCTTTAGTATTTCTTCCTGCTTGGGCATCATCACAAGGTGTACCACATATCAAAATGTTCGTCTTGATGAGAAGAACACACTCACAAAATTTGAACGCGATCCGGCTGGAATTAGTTGAGATATGCACCCCGATATTCACTTCCTATGACTGTGAAAACAGTCCCCCTTTAATGGTGCTTTAGTACAGGGTGACCACACGGGAATACTGTGCGGCCTACCCGTTTTCGATATTTTACCCATAACTGTCTTGGAGTGACCGATTAAGCCAAAACTTGACTCAAAGGGGTTTTTTACCATTTTGGATCTAATGGCGGTGGTCCCACAACAATTTGACAAACCAATAATATAGATCGAGTTACATGGTCCATTTTAGGGTGCTAGAGGCCAATTTTTGGAAATTGTTTCTTTGTGTTCATTGCCTTCGATATATCTAATCATGATAAAACTTGGAAGCCTTTTGAAATACTTATGAAGATCTTGACCAATTCTGAGGCCATTCTACGACTGTCAAAATTTCCACTATCTTGTAGGCTTTATTGACCTACTTCCTCTTTATTCTGCATTAGGGACGAAGGTGCTGAAAAATGAATTCAAACACGTGGTTCCGAGATCATTGAAAGTTTGACACCCCTACATCTTCGAGTATGCCCACCATCTTGAGCCGGTGCACAAGTGACGGTAGGGGTAGGTCGTTTCCTTTTCTTTCACCCTCTCGGAGGAGGAACAGTCACTTCATAACTCCCTCCTTGAGAAGGACCTCCAGCCAGTCTACTATGAGGGCCACTCCTGATCAGTGCGTTCAAGTCCTAAATGGGACGTCCCTTAGGACCTGGGACCTTTCGTCCCTTACTCCATTCAAATATAAAACTAAGTTTATCAAAGATGCTCCCAGTTCTCTGTTTCATGGCAAGAAATTGTGGTGAGTTGTAATCGACTGCTATCTCAGGAGGAATCCCAAGAGTCTCCCAATTCAAAGGATATCCCAAGGTAAAGAGCTCGCCAGGAGCAGAAGGATCCACCACTCTCCTCGATCTAGTCTCTTGGCACCAGTTGTCATTCTCTCCTTTTTTGGAATGGTCCATCCCAGTATCCTTGACTGGTAATTCTCCACCAGTTTGCATAGGCCTCGATCATTCTGACCCTTCTACCAAAGTGAGCTATCGCATACTTGCTTATCTTTGTCATTGCTAAACATGTGGACCAAGCGGTCCGTATATGTCCTGGTAGCGAGCACTCTCGAAGAGTCCCAAGCTCTTCCATCTTTTTGATGTTTGTTCTGCCGGGACACTTTTCGAAAAACACAGAGAAGAGGCAGCTCTAATCAAGCCCATGTTGACGGGCAAAGCGATGAGGAAAATACCCTTCACCATGGAGGGTCACGACAACAGTTTGCAAGCTCAGGAAATAGTCGAGGCAATGGTAGCTCTCAGATTAATACCCAGGGCAAACAATCAAAAGGAGTGATCAGCGTGGCCGTCACTGTAAGCGACCAAAAGAAGGCTCCCTCCCAAACTTTGAACCTCAAACAAGCACGCAAAAACAGTCGTACAACCGAGTAACCCCACTTGCAAACCTAATCGAGATGATTATTGGACCAGGCATAGGAATAAAGTCTACTCCTTTGAGAAGGAATGGGTCCCTACACTACTCCAATTATTGTTGGAACAGAACATGATCGAGCTTTTAGAGACCAAGTTCTCTGATCAAGCCGGATTCAATACCCAGGAAAATTACTGTTCTTACCATCGAAGGATCAACCACCCCACAGAGGACTGCTACACATTGAAATACATTATTTAGGCCCCGATTCAGAAGGGCCAGACAAAGCTTGAAGAGTTAAAGAAGGCATTCGGAGCAGCAGAAACTTCCCATACAGTGACAGTTCAAGAGGAAGATGAAGCGCCTGATCTCCTTTGCGCCTTTTTTGTTATAATGCTTCAAGAAGGCCTCACCACACCAAAGTCGGTAAGGCAGTCCCGACGCCTTGCTCAGGGAACTGAGAACCATTGGTGCCCGTACCATCAGATATGAGACCACGACTTAAGCGAATGCGCTAGTTTTCATGATATAATCGTGAAGAAAATACAGGGATGCCAACAGTCTTACAATGTTCAAGAGAAAGATCCCCTAACCACTGCTCCACCAGTACAAGGGGACCTCCTGACACAAGTCTTGGGTGAAGATGACTTGAGAAATTCCTGCTCTCAAGCCTCTTCCACCATTACCGACCATGTAGATGTTCATCCCCGACACGATCTTCCTCTCTTCCTTCCCCCATCAAGAGGATGTACCTGAGCCATCTTCTACTCGAAGTATGTCCAATGAAGGTCACGACGTTAAAAGCACTCACCAGTACTCTACACAGGGGAAAGACCTAAAAGACTGCCTGCAAATGTCGAATTCTGGTGATGACACAAAAAGCTGCCCATATTTGGTTTGATGGGGGGAACGACCTTAAAAGTCCCTCACCAACTAACCCTTCCCCTTCTTCCACTTATTCTTCTTCTTCTTATCCTTCCTCTTCGATGTCTTTTACAGATACAGCCTTGAAATGTCTAGACTTCGAGGCTCTTGACAAAGAACTCGAAGTAACCAATATAAGCAGGACGCAAAGGAGGCAATTGAAAAAGATGCTAGCTCAGACAATTGGATTCTTAACTGTTGTTGACGCTTTGAAGGCTCGAGCCAAAGCAGAGCCATCTTCTTCAAAGAAGCACAAGAAGTCAAAATCAAAGAAATCCCAATGGTCCCCTGAGCCAGACTTTAAGTAGAGACTGAGAGAATCAAGGGGGTGGAGCTTCTATTCTCAAGAGGCTCGCCATATGGTACAAATCTCAAGAGCATCGCCTAGCACGGGGCAAATAAGCTTGAGATTGGGGAAAACGTTGTAGCCTCCACCTCAGAAGTCAGGCATCTTGAATTTTCCCGATTCACCACTTCTCCCTCACTCGAATACTTCAAGAAATCCACCCATCCTCCAATTCCCTACTAGGCCGCTGGTCCCATATACCCAGCCACCTCCCAAGCCTCAACCTCAAACCTCCATCACCCAAACCAAGCCGGTTGTGCAATTAAGTCGCCCAGCAGGCCAAAGCAAACCTTCTCCACCTAAACCTACTCCTCAACCCAAATCTGTGACAGGGCCAGGAACGCAAAAGGCTAATGATGAAAAGGTGAAATATGATGTGATGGGGGACTTAAGGAAACTTCCAGCTCTTCTCAGCATCGATGATGCTCTCATGCTCTCAAGGGACTATCATATGTCTTTGATCCAAGCCCTTTGTGATCCAGAGGTGTATGAGGTTGAATTGGAACCCATTGAGGTGGACCCATCGATCTTGAGTCGATGTATGGCTATCACCTTCTCAGAGGATGATCTGTATTTTTGAGAAAAATTTGACAATCGCCCTCTCTTTGTTACCGGTGAATTACATACGTACCCCATCAACCGAATTACGTTGGACGGAGGGTCAGTAGTCAACCTCATCCCAAGGAGAATTCTCACTCAGTTGGGATTAGGTTCTGAAGATCTCACTCTGACCAGTAAAGAGAGAAGTCAGCTGACACTATTCGCCTTTGTCTCAAGATTGGTGAATTAAATGACTACACTCAGTTTCATGTGATCAACATCGACACCTCCTACAACATCCTTCTCGGCTGCCCATGGCTTCATGACCAGGGGTGGTTCCATCCACATTGCACTAGTGCTTCAAGTATAGTCGAGACGGGATATAGCATACAGTTTATGCCGACAAAATACCATTTCCCATAGTTGAAGCTCAGTATGCTGATGTTAAATATTACTTCACAAATTCAGTGTCATCCCAAAAGCCAAATGAAGGAAAAATCTTTGGCCCATGAAGATGTTGAGGATATCGGGTGAACACTAGTGGACATGTTCAAAGAAGAGGAAATACAAGCCCAATTCTCCCTTTGACTCTCCTTCACCCTAGCATGCTATTTACTACCCCTGAAAAAGCTCCTACTCAGCTTGAAGACAAAGCTTCCCCTTTTGCTTCCAGTCCAGAGCCGCCTTTGTAGGAAGATGAACTAGAGATCATTCCTGAAATTGAGGAAGTCATGGGGATAGATTTCCCCACTCCAAAGGTCACTTACACGCCGGACCATCAAAAATTCCTACATGTCCCTATTGCACTCTTGAAAGCAGAAGTGGCACGCCAACTGTTGTGGAAGATTTTTCAAAACCCAATTGCTATAAGCATAGAGGATGTTCCTCGTCCCATCACAGGACCAGCTCAGACTAGTAGTCAACCCCAAGTTTTTCACTTCCCTAGTTTGGTGGGAGGAGAGCAGTTTGAGAAAGGATAGCCTTCCCACCCTCAGGAATAGGATCCCCTAGCAGAGTTAAGAAGCGAAGTTCGCAGTCTTCAGAGCCAATTGGAGGTTATACATATCGCCTCAAAACATCTGAAGGAGTTTGTGCCTGAGACCAAAAGCTATGACGGGCTTGAAGTAAATGCACCTCGAATGGAGGCCAAGGCCCCTCCTGATTGGACTATTTATAGTGAGCAGGCTCATCAAATGATGAGGAAAATGACTAATGAACCCTTGGCCAATCAAACGTTAAGGGGAGAAGATGCAATTTCTCCCCCATTCGAAGTCATTGAAGCCATAGCAGCTCGTGACATGACTAAACAAGGCCTAGGGTATTAGCCACATGAGACAATAAATGTTTTGAGAAGTGCTCCAGCTCATAAAGAGCAAAGGAGCGGCCAAGAAAAAAGAAGAATGAAATCATGCAGCAAAATCAACTAGAAGAGACAGAGAAGCATTTTATTCATAAATTCAATTTTTTTTACAATTGCTAACAAAGGAAGGACATTCTTTAAAATGATCAATGATCTTATTGATCTCTACTCTAGATGTGGCGGAAGAAGCCTCAGCATGCTGGATACAGTACTTCAGCTCGACTGTCATTTGAGTTTCCAGCTCTATGGAGGCAGTTTCTGATTCAATGGTGTGAGTGAGTTCTGATAGATCCTCAGCGAAAGAAGTATCCAAAGCTATTCTCTAAATCATCTCCTTCTAAAGAACATTGAATTCCTCTCTTTATTTTCGCATCTCCTCCCTTATTCCAAGCATCTGGTTGAAACAAGTTGTCCCCTCCATCTTGAGGTCAAGTTGACGAGCAGCCATAGTAGACTTCTTCTGAGCGTGGGCATCTATTCCCTCGTGACAGCCCTAGATTGACGCATCCTAGAGTAGCATTAAAATGAGAGAGGACTTCTGATGCATCCCCCAAAATGATGGTCGCATTAGAACGCTACCTCAGTTTGCCTATTGCCTCGCCCAACTCAATGAGAGGCCGCTCCCTTAGACCCTGAAGACCTGCACAGAGCATGCTCCCAATTATCCCAGAAATTCCATTGAAAATAGGTCGGGATAGTACTCTCAGATCCACCACTGCTGAAGGAACTTCGTTTTTCGAGGCTGGTCTCGAAGGAAGGACATCAATATGATTCACTTGCTCTTCTAGAGTAATTGTGAATCTTGAAGCCTCGAGCACCCTAGATTCAGAAGCAAACCCCTTGCCTTGTCTCTGACTCTCTGCCATAACTTCAACAAGTTCAAGGCCGGCATCACTTTCTTGTTCCCGACTCTCCTGATTTGTCATTTCAGCTTCGACAAGTTCAGAGGTTTCCTTTTCCTTCTGGCCTTCATCTTCTAAGGTCACTGCTTCAGTCCTAGCCATGGCCCTTTCCACCTGGTTTGTATCCTCAATAGTCAGAACCTCGGTGATAAAAAGCTCAACCCCTTCATTTGCCTATCTGGTGTACTCTGGGGCAGCAGCCTCAAGAACTTCGCTAACCATGGGTCCCTCCTCAAGAAAGATGCATGGGCCCTCATTATCCATTATTGCAGCCCTTGTCCCTGTTGGGGCAGTAATTTCCTGAGGGTTAGAGACGATGTCAGTGATAGGTTCCTCTCCTGGAGCAATGATTGCAGGGTCTTCAGCCTCATCGACCTCCATTGGAATCAAATATGATTCAGGAATCCCCCTCGGACCTGGGGCCCCAAGTTCCGGAGTCACCGCTCGAACAGAACTGATAATAATAGGCTTAGAGGGGCCGGATTCATCCACTTCGGTCTCTGAAGAAGCAGAAAAAATTTCAAGAGAGGTAGAAGATGATCGAGAAAGCATAGAAGGTGACACTGAAGGAGCAGCTATTGAATTCAAAGGAGGAAGCATTACCTCCTAATTCAAAAATCACAGGAATCTTGTCACCCCTACGTCTTTGAGCAGGTCTATCAGCCTGATCTGGTGCATGAGTACCAATAGGGGTAGAACATTTCCTTTTCTTCTTTCGTGCTGGAGGAGGAGCAGTTGCTTCCGAACTCCCTCCTTGAGAAGGTCCCACAGCAAGTCTACTGTAAGGACCACTCCCGATCAATGCATTCAAATCCTGGAGTGGATGCCCTTCATGACTTGGGACCTTTTAGCCTTCCTTCCATTCGAAGACAGAATTGAGTTTATCAAAGATTCTCCTAGACCTTTTTTTCATGACAAGAAATTGCGGCGAAGTGTCATCAGCTGCTATCCCTTGAGGGATCCCAAGCGCCTGTCAATTCCATGGATACTCCAAGTTAATAACATCGCCAAGAGTGGGAGAATTAACGGTCCTCCTCTATCTAATCTCTTGATGCCAATTATCGTTTTCCCCTTTCCAAATGTGATCAACATTCAAGTATCCTGAGCTAGTAAGCCTCCACCAGCGTGCGAAGGCCTCAGTCCCCTGGACCCTTCTGCCAAAGTGGGGAAGCACATACTTGTTAATCTCCATTTCTTCCAAACATGTAAACTGCACAGTTTGTACATGCTCTGGCAACTAGCATTCTCTAAGAGTCTCAAGATGTTCCTTTTTCCTGATGCTTACTCTGCCGTGACGCTTCGCGAAAAACACAAAGAACAAGTAGCTCTGATCAAGCCCATGCTGACGAAAAAATCGATGAGGGAAGTACCCTTTCAGTTTGGCACAGTTCGGGGTCTGATAGAGCAAACCCCCCCATAATGCTCAACATAAACATGAGCTCCCTGATGGTTGTGAGAGTACCATCCAACTCCTTCCCTAGCTCATCAATGAAAGCACGGTCGGTAAAGCGCCCAATTGGAAATGGGACCCGTCGCATAAATGGATGGGGAATGGAGTCTTAAAATCTCCAGGGAAGGCTTCTCTCCCGATAATGCCATATCCTCGTTCTTTTCCTTTCTAGGCCTTTACCCTGGAGATAGCTCCCAGTCCATGGTAGATATTGCATAGGATTGGTTGAGCGAGGGCACATTGGCGTCTCCTCGCCATATCATAGGCCTCAAAGAGAATGCCTGGTCGGATGTCATCTGCCCCTCCAAGAATAACAAATTTGCATATGAATAATGCTAGGTAAGTGGCCAAGAAGATAGAGTTGTCACTAGTCTCAGGTCGATAGATGGGAGGCATCTTCTTAGCAACTGCCTTCCCCTTCTTTCTTGAAGAGCCTCGACCATCCTTAGGGGAATCCCCGCAATAAAACTTCACCCATTCGGTGAAGGTCACTCGACCGTTGCTAGATTTGGAATGAAGAAACTGATACATCTGAAAAACTTTCTGAAGACTGCAGGTGGCTCCTCGCTTTCTAAGCGAGCAATACCAAAGATGACCGAGTTCTGGGCAACGAACTTATCATACATGGCCCCGATCAGTGGAAGGCTGCCAATAAAATGAAGGTCCAATAAAGAGATTCTTGCTTCCCCATGCCCATGGAGCTAAGTGTTGCTAACATGACTCCATGGTTCCAGCAACACCTTGACAGTATTGGAGCACCGATCGTAATAGCTAGTTGATCACTGAACTGCTGCTAGGAAAGAAGCATGTCCAAGAATGTCTCCGAATGACCCCAGCACTCGGATGGTCCATGAAGAATATCTTTTCAGATGTTGGTGCTCCACCTACACTAAGAGACTAGAAGAAGACCACATCATCCCTTGGGTCTTCACCATTCTCTTCCCCAAAGTGGGTAAATTGGAATTAGAGGCCACATTCCCTTGCATACAATGAAGGGGCGTCACCCCTTCTTCAATACTAACACTACCATCATCATCCCCCTGGACTTCAAAGCGAATAGGGTCGATAACAAACGTGACGCTGAGAGGCCATTCTAGCCTGCACAATGCATCAATGAGCCAAATGGGCTCGCCCCTCGCTCGACTCTCACCAGTAAATTCACTGGTGCCGACTTCTCCTCCTCTCAGAAGGTTCTTCACATTAGGAATACTGTGAGAGGTCCCGGCCATCTTATCAAGGTTGAGGACCTACTTCTGTTTGGAAATCATGAAGGCAATGGATAGTGTGGGCGCTATTTCTTAAAAACCCACTGCCGGTTGTGTTCTCGCACACCTAGCGCCAACTATGTTCACTGATACCAGCACCGACTAGGTTTGCAAATACCAGTGTCGATTGTGTTTGCTGATATCAGCACCGACTGAATTCGCAAATACCAGCATCGACTGTGTGCTCCAAATACCAGCGCTGGCTGTGTCCACTAACACTTAGTGCCAACTGTGTTCGCTGATACCAGCATCAGCTGGGTTCACAAATACCAGCACTAACTATGTACTTCAACTATTAGTGTCGGTTGTGTTCACCAACGTTTAGCGTCGGCTGTGTGTACAGAAGGCTATCGTCACTAGGATCACGTGTCACCTTGAGCCCCGCTGCGTCACCTGACAGCTGCCGCCACGACGTTGCTTGATGCACGTCCTTGCACGTATGGACTTATAACCGTTTACCTCTCAGTGACCCTTCCTCTCCCGATGTCTGTTTACCCTGTGACGTCTCAGTTCCCCATTGAAAACTCCCCTCTTCCACCGGAACTTTCGAAAAATCACTGTAAGGCCTTTCCCCTTCCTGTACCCTATCGAAAAACTACAAAAAACATGAAGAAAGTTCCCATGCAGCCCTCTGCTACAACTTCCGCCCCCTTTCCCCATCTCTAAGACACCCAAAACACCGGCCAGAGTCCCTAAAACTCCCGAAAAACCCCTTGCTTTCCTCGTTACACTTGCCCACAAACTCTTATAACTTCACAAAAGCACAGTGTTCTTTCTAGTGCTCTCTTCTACTTGGCGGTGAACTTCTGCAAAATCCTACTCAAAGCTCCTTACGCGCTCGCCGAAATTCTTTTCGGGAGCTCTCTCACTCTCACTGCTCAAATGCCTTAGTTGTTTTAATCTTTGGTGAAAAGGTAGAAATGGGGTTTACCCTCTTATATAAGCAAAGTTTCCCTAAAGTGTCCCTCACAAATCAGGAATGACAGTCATGTCTTAAAAGGCCAAACGACGATGGGGCTGAATCGAGCCGGGCTCAGACCCGAAGCCTGAATGAAATTTTCTCGCTACCCAAGAAGACTCTAATAAACAGGGACAAAGACCGAGTCGGGCTCAGGCTCAAGGCTTGAACACTAACCCGTACCCAGCGCTAGTTGTGTTCTTAATGTAACCAGCACCGATTGTGTTCTCAACATACCTAATGCTAGTTGTTTTCTTAATGTACCCAACATCGGTTGTGTGCTCCAAATTCCAGCGCTGGTTGTGTTCACAACGTACCCAGTGCCGGCTGTGTTCTCAATGTACCCAGCGGCGGCTATGTTCCCAAGTTTGCCGTCATGTGTGTTTCCACTACACATACTAGCGCCTCTTGTTTCCTCCGACCATGCTAAAACGTAGTATACGTGTCAACATGTCTACTTCTCAAAACTATTGTCGTGTGTGTTACACTCTTCATTCTAGCACCACACATGTTCTAGCACGGCGCGTGGTAGACCTTGGTCACCACTGTGCATGTCTCACTACTATCCCCAGTGGAGTTATGAGTACACCATTACCACTATCCCTAGGGGAGTTGCACCAAAGCTTTAACCTCTGTCAACCCCAATGGAGTTAAGAGCAGGTCACTTCCCTCATCCTCAGTAGGAATTACACCTGTACTGCAACTCATTGATCCCCAGTGGAGCTAAGGTTGTGCTTCCCCTGTAATCCCCTATGGGTAAGTCCCACATCAAGCTATCCTACCCCCAAGAGTTGGGTTACTTTTCACGAGCCTATCCCGATGGAGTTCCATCTTTCACCACTAGGGAAGTCATACTTGTCCCCTAATCCCCAGTGAAGTCCGCTTCCCATCTAAAACCCTTGCTATCATTTTACCCCAAGGGAGTCAAATTGCTATCCACAGACCTATTCCCCATGTAGCTTCACCTACATGGTGACCCACATGATGGTTCGCGTTGCATGACCTTAAACTGCACAACCTTGGTCTAGATGCATGACCTTAAACTCCATGGTCAAAGCTATATGACCTAAAAACTGTAGCGAAGGTCTCGTTACATGACCTTAAACTGCCTGGTCCTAGTTACGGGACTTTAAACTGCATAGCCACAGTCCAAACTATATGACCTTAAACCATAGTCTACGTCTTAGATGCGAGACATTAAAAGGCGTAGCACCATGGTCCAAACTATATGACTTTTAAACTATAGAGAAGGTCTAGTTGCACGACCTTAAACTGCATGGTCCTAGTTGCATGACACGGTCCAAGCTATATGACCTTAAACCATAGTGCATGTCCAGGTCACATGACGTTAAACTGCTTTTCACAGGTCCAAGAGGCATGGCCTTAAACTTGCCCCCATAATATGTGCACATGCCCTTTACATGCATCTTCATGCACGCTTTCCCCAACTGACCCGTTCACGCGCCCACCACCTTCATTACCTCCTCAGTGAATTCCTTCACTTCCATCCATCATTCCGCAGTGAGTCTCACCCATGCTCACATAACGGTGAACCATCCCACCTTTCATACTCATTGTAAGCTAGTGGGTCACCACTTTTCACCTTCCACACATACATCATCCATCTTTCACAGGTAGTCTCGTGCCATCTCCAAAACGTGAGTCAAATCATCACCATACTCACTTCGTGGCCTCTACAGACTGCCATCCATCTCCATCATGGTCCAGCTATATGACCTTAAAAATTGTAGTGCACGTCCTGGCCTCATGACGGCTTCACTTAGGTCCTGAACGTGTGACCTTAAAAATGTCTTAACAAATATATATATATATATATATATATATATATATATGAAAAGAAAAAATAACGGTCATGGTGAATACCTGACAAGGGAACGCCATGAGTAAAAATGATGGACGGGCATGGTCACAAAACCATGAGTAAAAGAATTCCAAAAATAAAAACTCGGGGATGGTGAAAACCCCAAAAGGCCATTGTGAGTAAAATTTGAAAGAATAAGGGTGGACATGGCCAAAAGGTCATATGTAAAAAGCCTCAAATAAAAGGGAGTTGATGAAAACCATCTCAATGACGCTGCTTCCCAAGTGTAACTGAAAATCCACAAAAGACACTTGGATCAATAAACAGGTTGATGTAGCACTCACCTCAATAGGCGGCTTCAGCTCTCACTCAAAAGAGAAAAATCCCTGGTGTCATAATACCAAGACTCCTAAAATACGAGCTTCAAGGAAAAGATTCCAACAGCCTAAGTCCATTCTGAAAAGGACTCAAACGACAAAAAAATCGTTGAAAAGGCAATACAAGTCTCATGAAGAAGAGCACTATTCCCACAACGTTGGTAACACACTTCAAAATGCTAAAAGGTTCCTAAAGGTGGATAAGTCAGCCATGACTTTAGACCTGTGATGCAGCAATTAGGATTAAATCCTTAGGGGTCGCCTCAGACAAAGAAGAGAGGTGTCTTGATTGTTGAAACTGCAAAGCAATGGGAGGGGTTAAACTCAAAGTCGGTCACCTAGATAAACTGAGGTACCTTGCCCACTAAGGAGTATTTGATGCACAACGTAGACAATGCCGATAGAAAGCCCTTCAGCAGACTATCCAAAACAAACCAAACAAAATCCTCGAAACACAGACAAACACCAGAAGATATAAAAACTGAGACTAAATGGGAAAAATGCCCTTTAACACGACACTCGATTGCAAGACGGGCCTGATTCTGACCAACGAGGTCCGTACAAAATCCTCAGTTGTCAGAATCACCAACAATCCATGCGAGGGTGAGGAGTTTGATAGGATCCCTCAAAAAGTCTCTTCTCCCCCTAAGGTCTCCAATGATGGACATGTACATTGCATCCAACTGTCTGAGCATCCAAGTTGCAGGATTGCGTGAATCTCCTTAGCGTTCACATGGTCCTGTGGCTAGGAGGAAAAAACTAATAAAGCCGAAGAAAATTTTCTAAATGTTGTCCTTCTCACTTCTCTCGTAGCACAAACATTTGGCGGGGCAAGCTGTTTGAAGGAATTTTTCAGTACCTTGGGTCCCCGATGTGAAATAAAGAGGAAGCCACTCAATAAAGCCTTAACATGCAGTGAAATTCTCAACAGCCTCAAAATTGCCCCAGAATGAGTCAAAATCTTCCTAATATTTCCAAAAAGGTCACCTTCTAAGTTTCGACGCAATCCGACATTTCTACGGTAATATAGACAAATAAACAATTTTGGAAAAATCAGCCTCTAGCACCTTAAAAAGGACCCCGTAACTAGAAATTTATTTTTTATACACCAAACAGCTATGGGACCATCTTCATTAGATCCGACACGATCGAAAAACCCTATGGGCCAAATTTCAGCTTAATCAGACATTCCAGGACAAAGTTATGTGTAGAAGACCGAAGGGGTAGGCTGCACACTATTCCCGTACGGCCTCCCTGCACCAATCTCCATTAAAGGAGGTTGGTGTGCACAGTCCTGAGCAGTAACTTCAAAGACCCATATCTCACTCATTTTGAGTTGGATCGCTCTCAAATTTGGTGAGCTTGTTCGTCTCATCAAGACAAGTGTTTTAATATGTGGCACGCCCTGTGGCGACACCCGAGCAGAGAGAAAAACTAGAGAAAAGTTGATGATTCGTGAAAATAGTTGCAGAAAAATCAACAGCAGCACACCTCATTCAAGCAGCTAAATTACGACGCTCGTGTACCCGATCGACACGAAACCAATTGTATTATGTACATAAGGTTTGAGGCTATCTCTAGACCGAACTCTGCATTTGATGAATGGATGGATTTCACACATGGAGGCATTGAAGCTGCTATAAATTCCACCATCTGAGTTTCAAATTCCGACAAAAAACCCAATTCTACAAAATCTTCATCCGGACATGAAATTGAGCTGCGTTTGTTGCCACACCTTCGTGATGACATGCTCAGTGTGATTCAGTGAGGAAACCAAAGAAAACCATCAAGAAACAAGCAAGATTTATCAAAATTTCAAGTCACATGATCATGGCTTAAAAAACACGATCTATGACTCGAAGTTGGTATCAAATCGATCGTCATGCCGAGCCATACAAGAAAACAATCATCTTTCGGTTAAACGAGCACCAGGGAAACGTCGGATCATCATTGGAAGATCACGCAAGCTCTAGGGCAGCAGCATGGACTCTTTATGAATTTCACACATTGTTGGGTAGGGTCAAAACAGCGCTTTTGCACCAAATTTTAGAATTTTTTTGTTCAATTAAATTATAATTATCATCAATTTAAGTAGGTTTTGGGCATCCACCCATGTTTGGGCTCGATTTTATAAGTACATGCTAAACACAATTGTTAAAGGACCCCTGATTATTCAATACTCATCAATAAAATTTGAGAGTTTTACATTCAAATTGTGAGCACGTCTTGGAGAGAGAGAGAGGGGACAACAAAAAAGGTCTGGTACCCTTTGGTGAAGGTAACTTTCTCTTTCCTCCTCTCATCTCTTTCTTTCTCTCTCCTCATCTCTATCTCTCTCTTTCTCTCTCCTCTCGTCCATCTTTCTTTCCTCTTTCTTCTCTAATCTTCTTTATCCACTTTCCTTATTTTTCTTTATCTTTCCTTTCTCTTTCTTCTCTTTCCCATTCTCTCTTTTCTCTCTTTCTCATTCTTGTCTGTTCATGCATGGCGGAGTCTATCACCTAGCATGATGTCTTTTTGCTTCAGAGACACAAACAGCGAGCCGGGCCTTAACCTGAGTGGCGGGCTAAGCCTCTATCATAGTCTCCTTGTCTTCCCTTCTATCATGGACGGTCGAAGCCCATCATCATCCATGCTCTCTCTCTCTTCTTAATCGTCGATCATGGACGGTGGAAGCACATCGCCGCCCATGTTTTCTCTCCCTTCTTATTCTCTATCATGGACAGTGAAAGTACATCACAACTCACATTTTCTCTTTCCTCTTGATCTTTTATCATGAACGGTGGAAGCACACCGTCGCCCATGTTTTCTCTCTCCTCCTATTCTCTATCATGGACGGTGGAAGTACTTCGCCACCCGTGTTTTCTCTCTCCTCCTATTATCTATCATGGATGACAAAAGAACATCGCCACCCATGTCTTCTCTCTTTCCTCTTAATCTTCTATCAAGGATAGCAGAATCACTTCGCCATCCATACCTTCTCTCTTTTCTCTCATTCTTTTGTCATGAACGGAGGAAGCTCATTATCACCAGTTTTTTCTCTCTCTTCTTGTTCCTCTATCATAGACGGTAAAAGCTCATCGCCATCTATGTTTTCTCTCTCTTCTTGTTCCTCTGTTAAGGGCAGTGGAGGCTCATTACGACTCATGTTTTCCCTCTCTTCTTACCCTTCTGTCATGGACGGCAGACGCTCATCATCGTCCATGTTCTTTCCTATCTTTTCTCTCATCGCCGCCCATGTTCCCTTTCTCTCTTCTCTCTCTTTCATCTTCATTCTTTTTCTTCTCTCTTTCCTCTTTCGTTTTTCCTTTCTCCCGCATTACTCATCCTCTCTTCTTCTCACATGCATGACATCAGTAGTACTATGCATGTCTATCTTTCTCTCTCTTCTTTCTTCTCTCTTTCTCATTTGACCAAGAGAGGATGAGACAAACATTGTCATGGTAGTCTTGCCGTCTAGCAGTATTGCTGCTGAGCTGGTCTTAGTTACCGTGCTCACCTTACTGCCACGATAGGCTAGCCATTGTGTCAAGCTGGTCGATAATCGTTTTGATATCTAGAAGTATTTTTTTTGTGCCGATTTAGTTACCCTGCTCGTCTTGCTACCATGCTGGGACAAGCACTTGTTGATCTAGCTGTTCTGTTTGTCTGACCACCTAGTCAAAATTCCCCTGATCTACCTCTTTCTTCTTCTTTTAC
Organism: Amborella trichopoda; assembly: GCF_000471905.2. The sequence continues at coordinate 2,956,050 of NW_006498220.1, forward strand.
CTACCCTCTTACCCTTTCTTCTTTTTGGATGTGTACATTCATGTACATTCGCTCAAAGACAAGGTGGGGTCTCTTTCAGCCCACTTGTCATGTATAATTAACCATGTGTATGTGATTGCAGTAACAAGAGAATTATGTGATCTTAGAATTATGTGATCTAAGAGGATACCCACTTGAGCCAGCCCGAGTAAGTCCCGAACCCACCTTAAATCCCTCTCTCATTGGTTGGTCTACCTACCCTCACTCCTGAGCGAGGTTCCCGAGAGAGCGATCTCAAAGTCACGGGTTCCCCCAAAACGCGAGATGCATGCTGCCTGATCATCCAAAACCAGAGGGCGAGATCGAGACACCTAACAGGCGCCGTCTTTGGAACGCTGTGAGTGTCACTGTCGTGCATGAATATTAATGCGTTCTGTTGAGTGCCACTTCATTTCCTTCTCATCTCTCTCTCTCTCAGACAATTTGGAGAACTTGGAGAAGCCCTTGAGCTCACTATTAGAACAACCATTATTGGAGTTGAAGAAGGCTGTGGAAGAATGATTTGGAGGCATAGTACACTTAAGGTGTGTGGATTACTATCTTGTAGGTCCTTAAGTGTGAGTTGGCCATGATTTAAGCATGTTAATAGTAGTGTGAGTGATGTTATGCCCACTGTTATGCTGTAAATATTCGCACCGTGTGACTTGCTTTTACATGAACACAATGAACATCAATCCTCCTTGTTTTTTCAAAAAATTCAAAAATTTTGTGGTCTTGCGTATCTATTGGAAAGTAGAAGGTTTATGTTAAGAATTGTTACCATTAGAGATTAATTGATGGCCATATTATGTGAGAATGTAACTGTGCTGCGCCTTTCAAGAAGGTTCCTTGTTCTTACAATCCATTGTTGGCCTATCTAACGACGTCCAATTGGCCACAAGCTATTGCCATTGGAAAGATATCTGAGTCTATTACAATGTTCATGTTCAAATCTTGCTTACGTTCTTTATGCATGTAGAGTTATGATTGAAAATATGCTAGTAGGTCACTGTGGACAGTTTTAGTAAAAAATGTAGAACTGATGTCTCTGATGTCATGGGTTTTAACTGACCAAATGAAATCTGTTTTCTTCCAAACTACCTCTATCTGAAAGATATAAAAGTAAGATTGAAATCACATGCTGATCACATTTTGAAACTCTTCCTAATTTGAGAGTTATATGATTAATCATGGCTATATGTTACTATATACAGTTTTGTAAAAGTTTAAAATTGATGCCTCTGTTGCCACGGACTTTGATTGATGAAAAAGGGATCTGTTTTCTTTCAACCACTAGTTTTTGAAAGATACGTGTGTCTAGTATAAAATTGGTTATGGAACCTTCTTTAAATTCCAAACAAATTGATAGTTAAGACCCTATTTATAATCGAATGTCACCACCTGAAATTGTACGAAATGTGACATTGACATTGTCATCCCGTGATACTAATACTGTTATTTTGGGATATCGATACTGACATCCTGTGTTGTTGATAAGGTTATCATATGATAGTGATATTATCACCATGTGTATATGATGCTGGGATTATGTTATATAAATAATGAACACTGTGCAATGGGTCCTCCATTGATAGTGTATTGTCTGATTCTGTTATAAGAATACTGCCATATGTGTTATGAACACTACGTTATGGGTCCTCCATTGGTAGTATACTATTTGATTCTTTTATATGGATATTGTGATTCTGTTATACGTAATATGACCACTATGAAATGGGTCCTCCATTGATAGTTGGGTACACTATACCTCGACTCCTATGATCGAAGTGGAGTCGAGAGGTGACTCTAAGTAATAGGGAGGGTCGCACCCCCCAAATTGTTGGGTCTCCCAATTGTAGTGTCACTCCCTCTCGCCTAAGGGCATAAGGAGAGGGTCATGTCTTGCAAGACCACAACCTATCGAAAACCCCAAAGCACAATGGGGATGTGTGAGTGAGTGAGGATATTACTAAGTGGGACCTCCACTTGTCATTATCCTCCCTCCTGAATGAGGGTAGAAGTTCCAAGATACAGGATTGGCTTAGACTGATCGATGGGACTTCAACTTCAGGAGTAAATAATCTTGTTTCTGCCTGTCTGAAATAAGTATTATGTAGCACTATATATACTTGTCTGAAACTGGGACTGTAATAAGCATTGATGTAATTGTTATTTCATGAAATAGTAGATGCCCCGACATCTGAATGATACTCTTTTTATACTGATAGGGTACATATCCTTATGAATGGCTCTACATTATGATGCCAGTACGATATTTGATGAACTGTAAACCCTATTATTATTTATATGCTTATAGGCAGGAATGCAAGGGTAGTGATTTTCTTACTGGGCTTTTAGCTCACTCTGTTTACTTTCATCTGTGTAGAGTGATAGCACTTGACTGTGGGAGTCGTGTAGTAGGGTGGTAGCAGTAGGCTTTTGAAGTTTCAGACTTGCTCAGGATTTCTTTTTAGCCTAGTAGGTGTCTGGTGGCGAGGCCACATGTATTATGTTTGATGTATTGAAATGTCAAGCTTGTAGGCCTAGAACAATATTGTAAAGAATTTTTTAAGATGGAATGTATACTTATGGTTTTAATTATTCAGTCTTTTGTGCTTATTAGCTGAGTTTTATTTATTTCTTGTGGTTTGCTTTAATTTCGCATTTATAACACGTGTTGATGCCACTCCCACTTGAGTTTCGTATGCGACCTCTAGTCACGATCTCGCACTCTGTCGCCCTCCGGTTTGGGACGGTATGGGTCAGGGAGTACGGTCGTGACAACCAAACCACAACCGTTGCACTTCAAACGTCGAAAAACCCCCGAGGACCAAATTTGGGCTCAATCGGACCTCCCTTAAGGGGTCTACGCTCATGCAACCTTGTAACTGGCAGGTTTCACACTAGCGCGGTGCAGCTTCACCAAACCAGTCCCTGGAAATGGGGACTATGAAAACGCTTTTTGACAGCAGCTTTGCCAACCCATGGTGCCTTCCTTTAAAATCGAAGAGAGTTCAAAAGTTGATACGCTCTAGATCACGCCAGCCCCATCATTTTGACCTGGCACACACTATGGTGTGACCTAGAACCGCATTACTCTAAGGAAGAAGGTGTTCGCAGAACCAGAGGGAGAACCAAGGTTCAAGGAGAAGAGGCCTCAAATTCCATGAAACATAGCTTGACACCCAAACCTTAGATCATCATGAAGGCGAGTTCAATGCAAGTCTCCAGGTCACTAGAGAAGTAAATCCTGTCGGTTGCAGGAATCCCTTTTTCTAATAACCTCCCAAATTGGGTAAATGAAAAAGCCAAGACCAAATAAGCCCAAACTTGGTGCAAAACAACTGTGTCAACCTCCTCTCTGAATTGCAAGCAAAGCCAGGAACCAGAACAACGCAGAACGAAGACGCATTAGGAAACAAAGTTCACAAATTTGGTCGAACTTTCACCCCGACAAAAATGGCCACCACAGCATGATTCAAGGGCATCAAAATGCTCACAATCGAGAGCACATTGAAGATATGCTCCTGAAACAGCTGAACCATTGCCACAAGTTATAGAACAAGCTTCCAAGGTCTCACCGTGGTGGAGCAACCTGCATACAGGATGGATTCATCATTTATGCAAAAGATCTCCAGAACATTTTGGTCAATTGCACCTAATTTCAAGATTTACTTCTAATTTCTTAAATTTTATTTAAGCATGGATTTTGAGCGTTCACCCATATTTAGTGAATCCTCTATATAAGCAAATTTAACCCACTTGTAAGAGGAGTTTCAACAACCCACTTGTAAAAAGGGCTCCGGATCTGACCTCTGATCTCACCCCTTTTGATCTTGTCAGGGAGGAATTAAGGCTAGATTGTGCTTGTCTCATTAGCTTGTTTTTCCTTATGAGTCCCCTATCCCTGTGGGAGAGGAGAGAGAGAGAGAGAGAGAAACAAAAAACCTTTGAGAGAGAGAAGATATGTCATAGTGAGCAGTCCTACGAGCACCCCAACCGTGTAGGTCATCTTCACTTTCTCCCAAGCTAAGTCGCCCTTTTTCTCTCTCTCTTGCTCACTCTCACCTCCACGTGTGACCTCATCTGCACGGCAGTCTACATCCACCCACAAGCCCATGGACGTGAGTAAACTCATGGGCCTCAACCTTCGGGATTCCTCACACCCCCTTTAGTGGCGAGCCAGTCCCCTTTGGAGGGCAACCAAGAAGGAGGGACATTCGTATCCCATTTCAACATATTAGAGAGAAAAGAGAAAGGTTGAGGGCTTGAAGAGGGCCCCCCTCCAAACCATACTGACAAGCAGCTAGAGGGCTTCGTAATTGCTCTAAGGGGGCTATCCGCTCAGGCGTGTCCCTGAACCCCCCAAGATGCATAAAGAGTGTCTGCACTCCAAAAGTAAAATCTCTCTCACTGGCGGCACCCATCCACAAGAAGGAGGCCTTGTGTGCAAAACGTGTCAGACCTCCACAATTGTTCGAGAGAGGGTTTCTTCCTCCTTACCTGAAGGAAACCAGGACCCCACCAACATCAGTGTGTCCTACCTATAGACAAGATACTCTAAATATTCAGGACTTTGATGTTATTCTTGGCATGGATTGATTGTCCACACACCATGCCACCGTTGACGTTATGATAAAATGTGATCTTTAGGGCCCCTACCCAGCTTGAGTTGCACTTTGTTGGTATCAAAGATGCTTCCCCTATGCACTTTATTTCAGCCCTTCGAACTCATTATCTTTTGGCTAGAAGATACGTCAGGTGCTTCTCCTATGTGGTAGAAAATCAAGACGTTTAGTCCAAGCTGGAGGAGGTCCTAGTAATAAGGCATTACCCAGAGGTTTTTCTCGAGGAGTTGTCCTCTTTGCCCCCAGTCAAGAAGAAAGAGTTTGAGATAGACTTGGCCCTTAGCACTGCTCCCATCTCTAACGCTCCATATCGGATGGCACCAGCAGAATTGAAGGAGCTGAAAGTGCAATTGCAGGAGTTGTTAGAGAAGGGGTTCATTCGATCGAGTGTGTCTCCTTAGGGTGCACTGGTCCTGTTTGTGAGGAAGAAAAATGGGTCCATGAGGCTTTGCATCGATTATAGGTAGTTGAATCAAGTAACAGTGACAAACAAGTACCCCCTGCCTAGGATTGATGACCTCTTTGACCAACTTCAATGGGCTCAAGTGGTCACTAAGATTGATCTTCCTATGGGTTATCATCAACTACGAGTCAAGGAGGGAGTTGTTCCCAATACCGCATTTAGAACTCGATATGGTCACTATGAGTTTTTAGTGATGCTATTCGGCTTGACTAATGGCCCGACTATTTTCATGAACCTAATGAATGGGATTTTCAAACCCTTCATGGATAGATTTGTAGTTGTCTTCATTGATGATATTTTGGTATATTCAAAGAGCCAAGAAGAGCATGAGCAACACCTTAGAGTAGTCCTTCAGAATCTAAGGTTTGAAAAACTATAAGCTAAGTTGAGCAAGTACGAGTTTTAGCTTCATAACGTGGCCTTTCTTGGGCACATTGTTTCTAAGGATGGATTCGTAGTTGACCCTTCTAAGGTTGAAGTCGTGATCAAGTGGGGAAGATCGACAAACCTTACTGAGGTCTGTAGTTTTCTAGGGTTAGCATGTTATTATAGATTTTCGAAGATAACGCTCCCCCTAATTCGACTGGCCCAGAAGAATGTGAAGTTTTTGTAGACATATGAGTGTGAGGAGAGCTTCCAAAACCTAAAGAAGAGGCAGACCACTTCTCCAATACTGACCTTACTCGAAGGAAATGAGGACTTTGCAGATTACACCGATGCGTCTCACAAAGGGCTCAGAATAGTACTTATACAGTGAGGGAAGATCATTGCATATGCCTCTAGACAGCTAAACCATATGAATAGAATTATCCAACCCATGATTTGGAGCTTGCGACTATAGTATTCACCCTTAAAATATGGAGACACTATCTCTATGGAGCCAAATTTTTTGCGTTAATGGACCATAAGAGCCTCAAGTACTTATTCTTCCAAAAGGAGTTGAACATGAGGCAAATGAGATGGATGGACCTATTGAGTGATTATGATTGTACCATCCGTTGTCACTCGAGAGAGACTAATGTGGTAGCACATACTCTGAGTAGAAAGCCTGTGACATCAGTGGCTCATTTAATGATTCGATAGATGAAGTTGTTAGAAGATATAGCGAGTTGATATCCTGCTCCGTCCCTTAGTAGTGTGGTGGGTATGACTACTTGCATAAGGGTGGAACCCCAACTAATTCAACAGGTTCAGCTAGCACAAAAGAAGGACCCTCAACTCATGAAAATTGTGGAAGAGATGAAGCTGGGAAAGAGAGATGAATTCTCTATGAGCAGTGATGACTTGTTACGATTCAGAGATCGGATATGCATCCCTAATGATGAGGGTGTAAAGAAAGCCACCTTGGAAAAGGCACACCACTCCCATTATATTATACATCCCAAAGTACTAAGATGTATCAAGACCTAAAGAAAACCTTCTGGTGGAATGACATGAAAAGGGAGGTGGCACTATTTGTGTCCAAGTGCTTAACATGTCAGCAAGTAAAAACTGAGCATCAAAAGCCCACTGGGCTATTGCAGCCCTTACCCGTGCCAAAATGGAAATGGGAGCACATTTCTAGGGATTTTTTCTTCGGCTTGCCTAAAACGAGTTCAGTTGTACATCAAGGAGATAGTGAGGTTGCATGGAGTTTAGGTTAGTATAGTGTCCAACGGGGACACTCATTTTACCTCTAGATTTTGGGCTTGTCTATAGCAAGCCTGGGGATGAGACTTACCTTTAGCACAACCTTTCACCCTTAAACTGATGGGCAATCGGAGAGGACCATCCAGACCTTGAAAGATATGTTAAGGGCTTGTGTCACATACTTTATGGGAATCTGGGATGACCATTTACCCTTCATTGTGTTTGCCTATAATAATAGCTTGCAAGCCAGTATTCAGATGGCACCATTTGAGGCCTATTATGGAAGGAAGTGCAGGTCACTCATTTGTTAGGACGGAATTGGTGAAAGAAGGCTTTTGGGGTCAGAAGTTGTCCAGGTGACCTCCGATAAGATAGAATTGATTCGAGAGAGGCTCAAGATGATTCAGAGTAGGCAGAAGAGTTACGCCGATAACTGAAGGAGAAATCTCGAGTTTGAGGTGACTAATCGGGTCCTCCTAAAGGTGTCTCTAACAAAGGGAAGTTAAGCTCATGCCATATCAAACCCTTTGAGATCTTGGAGAGGGTCGAAAGCATGGCATATCGACTTGCCTTACTACCCGAGTTGGCAAACATTCTGTCACGACCCTGCTCCCTGACCCCTATCGGAGGGCGACAGAGCGCGGGATCGTGACTGGAGGTCGTGAATGTCACTCAGGTGGGAGTGGCTCAACACATGAAACATGAAATCAAGAGCAAAGCATGGAAGAAAACTAAAATAAATCCATACATCCAACAAATATCAATCCAAAAAGTATAGCTAATTCATTTCTTCCCAAATCAAAGTCTATACAAGATCGTTAAGGCACTATTAGCAGCTGACACTGGGCAACCGGCGCTGCCATAACTTCTTCCCTCCTTAGCCCATCATGCATTCTAACTGGCCGGGAAAAGTTGGGTTCATCACATCATCCCCCCCTTAAAAATACTTTGTCCTCAAAATCGTTAATCGAATAAACGGGGGTACAGTGTCCGAATTTCATCTTCTCGATCCCACGTTGATTCTACTTTTGAATGATACTGCCATAAAACTTGGACTAGGGAAATCTCGTTGTTGCGTAAAGCTTGAACCCTTATGTCTAGAATCTCAATTAGCTGCTCCACATAAGTTAAATCATCCTTAATAGGGATTGGCCCATACTTCAAGACATGGGATGGATCAGCCTGATACTTCCTTAATAATGAAACATGAAAAACATCATGAATACTGGCCAATTCGGTCGGTAAGGCTAGTTGGTATGTTGTGACTCTGATTCTTTCTAATATTTCAAAAGGTCCAATGAATCGCGGACTTAGCTTCCCTTTCTTACCAAATCTCATAATTTCCTTTGTTGGTGACACTTTCAAGAATACCCGATCCCCTACTTCAAATTCAACGTCCCTTCGATGATTATCGACGCAAGTCTTCTACTGACTCTGAGCAGTTTTAAGCCTTTCTCGAATTAGGGTGATTTTCTCTGATGTTACTTGAACAATCCCTGACCCTAAGAGTCTCCTTTTGCCGACTTCATTCCAACACACCGGTGATTTGCATTTTCTTCCATAGAAAGCTTCAAAAGGTGTCATCCGATTGTTGGCTTAGAAACTGTTGTTTATGTAAATTCTACTAAGGGTAGGTGATTGTCTCAATTTCCTTTGAAGTCAATAACACAGGCTCTCAACATATCTTCTAAGATCTGAACGGTCCTCTCTGACTGTCCATCAGTCTGGGGGTGAAAAGTAGTACTGAAAGTAAGTCCACTCCCCAAAGCTGATTGTGGACTGTTCCAAAATATTTAAGTAAATCTAGAGTCTCTGTCGGACACAATGCTGACAGGTACTCCATGCAGCCTTACTATTTCCTTGACATACAGCTGAGTCAGGTTATCAAGGGTATAAGTAGTGCGGCCTGGTAAGAAATGTGCAGCCTTAGTCAATCAGCCGACAATAATCCAAACACTGTTATGACCCAATCCTGATCTTGGCAAATCAGACACAAAGTCCATGGTGATGTGTTCTCACTTCCATTCAGGCACAGGTAAGGGTTGCAACAGTCCAGCCGGTCTTTAGCTCCCAAGATTGTTCTACGAAGCCCCACCAATGTTCAGCATCCCCATGAAGCATGAAAAGTGCCCAGTCTTACTTTTTGTTCATCAGTGCAGTTTAAAGCTTTGAAATCTTCTCTATCAGCCTCCTCCATCTCTCAGCCTTTTTTACTCCCCCAAGCCCTAAGAAGGTCGGAGGAGCCAACATCCTAAACTTTTCTGATAAACCACTATCATTGGAATCAAGGGCAGGGGTAGATGCGGTTGCACAGCTTCCTTCATCATCTGTATCATGGCCCTTAAGGCCCTAACAAACTCTTTGAGAGCATCAGTATTTCAGTTACTGAAGCTGGCATTGTTGGCCCTCATCCTCGGCATCTTCCATCTAAGACACAAACATTCAATTATTATTATGCCCAAACTATTCTAAAGATCCTTATAAGCTCCCTAGGCCAAGAATCCTAACTTAGCTACTCTGATACCATAACTGTCACGACCCCACCCCCATAACCCTGCCAAAGGGCGACAGAGCTCGAGATAACGATTGGAGGTCGCAACTATCACTCAAGTGGGAATGGCTCAATGCATGAAACACGAAATCGAGAGCAAACTATGAAAGAAAAATAAAATAAATCCATACATCCAACACTTACCAATCCAAAAATTATAGCCAATTCATTTCTTCCCAAATCAAAGTCTTTACAAGATCGTTAAGGCACTATTGGCCCAAAAGATACACAAAATGAGGATTACATCATATCACTGAAATCATCAAAACATACTGTCGAAGTCTTTAGAAGACGGCTTTTCAAACTTTTTGATTTTAGGTTTCAAGCCCTCAAAAACTGTCATCCACCTTAAGCACAGCTGCCACCACCCTTCACTCTACAGTTATGAAATTAAGATGGAATGAGCTAAAAGCCAAGTAAGAAGATCACTACCCTTGGATTCCTGACTATCAGTATATACATGTTAACATGCTTATAGTTCATCAGAAATCGTATTTTGTCTTACCGAGTAAGGTCACATATTAGAGTGCACATGAGGGCCATATAAAAGAATCAAAATCAGTTAATGGAGCATTACATGCATATCACAGTTACAATCAGATAATCTTACAGAATACAGAATTCAAACAAGCATAACAGAGTAGTTTACTCTCGAAGTAGTAACCACAATGATTAGGCTAATCCTGAGCCTGGGACTTCTACCCTCATTCAGGAGAGAGGTCAATGACAAATAGACCCCCTATTTCGTAGTGTCCACACTCACACACCCATCCCTAGCACGCTTTGGGGTTTTTTATAGGCTGAGGCCTTGCAAGTCACTGCCCTCTTACTCCCTCACCACTAGAGGATGTTACACTACCAAAGGGGTTCTGATGGATAGTGCCCAGAAATCTTGGGGGATGCAACCCTCCCAAGTACAATCAGAGCCTAACTTCCTTCCTATCATCGAGAGTCAGGGAAGGATCATGTCGCAAGTCCATGCGCACATGTCAAGTTGTGGCAAGTCCATCCTCACACTTACAGAGTCTGACAAAGTATCACCTATAAATCATTGTGCGGTAAGTCCGTGCTCACACTTACAAAATCAAAGGGCTCACTACCAATGGAGGATCCATTGTGTAGTGGTCAGAATTCATATAACAAAATAAGATAGCATCAGTGTAACATAAATCACAATATTCATATAATAGAAACAAACAGTGCACTACCAATGGGGAACCCATTGCGTAGTGTTCATTTAACACAATCTGGAAATATCAGTATCACAAAATGGCTCGATCAATATCAAAGAATATCAATTTCGGTGTCATTAGTATCACGGAGTGACAATATTAGTATCACGGAGTAACAGTATCAGTATCACATGATAGCATTTCATGTAATTTCAGACAGTGATATCCTATCAACAGGGCCATAACTTTTGATTCGTTTGGAATTTAAAAATAGTTCCATAAACAATTTTATGTTAAACAGCTATCTTTCAATTAGGGGTGGTTTGAACGCAGTTGGACCTTATCTGATCTCAAAAGAACCCATGAATAGAGACACTTAGTCTGAAATCTATTGTGCAGTGAACACAGTGACATGTCTTTGAAATTTCACCCAGGTTTCAAAATCAAAAGGGAATCTTGAAAAGCACTCAACATATGAATTAATTATGACTCATACCTGGTTCCAACGGCTGAGGTTTGGGCTAAAATGGATACTTTTTAGTTATTCAAAATATCAGAGGTATTAAATCAGTACTTTTGCTAAAACTTTCCACAGCGACATACCTTCATAAAACAATGCGTAACTTTCTATGTCAAGAGAGTTCTGAATATTTTCTACTTGCAAATTGTAACCCATTCAAAGATATTTCAAATAGCTGTGGTTTAGCTGAAAATGGACGACATTTGGTTAGTTAAAATCGTTGAAAATAGTGGCCACTGATGACAAATCCTGAAAAATGGTCCACAGCGACATACCCTCTCATTTCGAAACATAACTTAATTTTTGTAATAATTACAACAGTGGATGAAAACAAATATTTTATTAGGCTCGTGTGTCTTTCCAACGGTGGTAGTTTGAGGTTAATCAGACTTCATTTGACTGTTCAAAAGCCTCATTCAAGAACACACATACTCTTGGAATTTCACGGTTTCATTTAACATGTGTCAAGAATGCATTCCATAACTACCATTTCATAATGACGAACATGATAACCTCCATTCTCTCACAATGTGAACACACATAACATGCATTTCTTACATAATCTAAGAATCACAACTCCATTCTTACATTCATCATTATTATGGAATAAAAACCCCAAATTTCCATTGAAAAAGGCGTACATTGCATACACTTCTATTGCTTATTCATATGCCTAAGTTTCCAAGCATTCGCGTTACTACAATACAAGGGTAATGGATCCACTTATCTAATTAACAATTGGGCCTCCTCAAACCTTTGCTCACAGCTCTCACCCGCCTAACAGTGGCTACTCACAAAGACGTTGTTCCACTTGTCTTAGAGAGAGAAAGAGGGGTAAGAATGAGGGGCGTGGGTGAGAGAAGAGTCTTATGTACTCTCATGATTGGAGTGGCTGGCCAAGTCTCACCAAGGGGCTCAAAAATCTGGACAATTGGCACTCACATCAGCATGCATTAAACAAGTATCGCCTCCAACTCATGCATGTTAGAGACACAGCTGGCGCTGCTCTTCTCAAACAACGCGAGCTCTTCCTCTTCATAGTCGACGTTGCTTTTCCCAACCGATGCTGGTCTCTTCCTCTTCACAGCCGGCGTTGCTCTTCTTAACCGGCGCTGGACTCTTCCTCATCACAGCTGACGCTGCTCTTCCCAACCGGTGCTGGGCAACTAGCACTGGGCTCTTCCTCTTCACAACCGGCACTGCTCTTCCCAATTGGTTCTAGGCAACCGGCACTGGGCTTTTCCTCTTCACAGTAGGCGCTGTTATTCTTAATCGACGCTGAGCTCTTCCTCTTCAAAGCCAGCGCTGCTTTTCTCAACTGGCGCGGGGCAACCGACGCTGCCACAACTTCTTCCCTCCTTAGCCCGCCATGCATTCTTACTGGCCGACAAAAGTTGGGGTCGTCACACATCCATAATGTCTTCCATGTATCTCTATTGCAAAGGTATCAGCTCGACCCATCGCATGTCCTGAGATATGAGCCTATACCGATCAAGGAAGACCTGTCCTTCATTGAACGGCCTGTTCAGATACTGGATAGTAGGATACAAGTTTTGTGCAACAAGGAGATCTTGCTGGTCCATGTATTATGGCAGTGCCGTTCGAGGGAGGAATCAACCTGGGACGGGAAGATGAGATCCAGAAAAAGTACCCCAGTTATTTAAATAGAAGATGTACGATTTAGATGACTAAATGCATTTTAAGGGGGGGATGATGTAAGGTCCAAGGCTTTCTTGAAGTAATGGATAAGTGTGCAGTTGGGTGCAGATGGATAAGAAAGCTGCTAAGCACAGGTAGACTGGCATGCATTGCGAGCGCGGGAAGATAAGAGCTGCTGAGCGAAGATTGATGGTCACGTGTTGAGAGGATGAGTGCTACTGAGTGCGGGTTGCCGGGCACTCATTACAATGTAGGTAGATAAGCGCATGATTGAGCATGGGTGGTGTATGGTGGTCTAAAGTATCTCTCCTCTCACATTCTCTCTCCTCATGCATGTTTCCACCCTCATCATTGTGTTTCGCATGCTTGCTTTCTCTCTCCTCATACATGACAATTTGAGTACCATGTGGCACAGGCATGCTTTCATCCTCATCATTGTGTTCCCCCTGCTTGCTTTCTCTCTCCTCATGCATGAAAATTTGAGTGCCATGTGGTATATGTATTCTTCCACCCCCATGCTTGTATATACCCTCCATCCACTCATGAATTTAGTTTCCTCTCTCTATCTCCTCACGTCTCCACACCCTTGGCCTCTAAATTCCTCCAAGCCCATCAACCCCCTCCTAAGCCCTTACCTCTAAAGCTTGAACCTAATCCTCTTGAATCTTGGCAATCTAAGTGGAACTTGTTGAGAATTGAACCTTGGAAGTTTTGATTGGAATAGGTAAGTAGATTTAGTTTCCATAGTTTCATGCTTATCTTAATGCATGTTTCCATACCCAATTAAAATGGGAAATTCGAGTGTGGGTGTATGCTACTAAGTCTTCTATAGAGCATTCTAATTTCAAGAACTGTAGTCCCTGTCTGAGAGATTGTTAGGGTACCTTAAAACTTTCCTTTGACCATGAATTTTGGTGAGTTAGTAGTATATTGAATTTATTTCTACACGGAAAAGACCCATTGTTAATATCTCATTAAATTTGAAAGCTATTAATTATTTTCCGAAGCATGCCAGAATTGTGAAGTGAAATTCCAGGGATTTAATATGTTTTTGTGTGACATTTTTAATAGACTAAAATGTACTCAAATGAGGTGAAACAACTTTTAAATGCTAGATATATTAGTCTAGTTTACAATTTGTTTTGGAATCATGATAAAATTCCTTATGGTTTGAAAGATATGGTAATTTTTCCAGTAAGGTGTCACCCTGGATTTTTTGCTGACCGAAATTTCATCTGAGAACATCAAATAGTTTGACAAACTTTAGTCCAATATTTGGGATTACTTCCTTCATAAAATTTGTCTTTTTATGAGTCTATATTTTTATAAAAAAATTTACAGGGTTAAATGATCTTTAAATTTAATGATATTCCCTTAAAGGCAAGCAGTGTTTATCCTGGACAACGAGAAATATGACATAGTGATGTCTATTGTATTGATATATATCTTGATATCCACATGATATGATCTTGAGCTTATAAGAATGATAATATGACATAGTGATTCCTATTATATTGATATATAGCATGATATTGGCATGATAATGTCACTTGAGCAGAGAAGCATGATAATATGACATAGTGATGTCTATTGTATTGATATATAACATGATATCGACATGATAATATCTCTTGAGCTGATAAACATGATATAATGACATAGTGATATCTGTTGTATTGATATATAGCATGATATCAACATGATAATATTTCCTGAGCTGATAAGCATGATAATATGACATAGTGATGTCTATTGCTTTTGTGATGAGATATGTGTGCATGGCAACATGCAATTGACGAGATATGTGTGCATGACAACATGCTTCTTATGAGATAAATGTGCATGGAAACATGCTTCTGATGAGATATGTATGCATAGCAACATTCTACTGATCAGATATGTGTGCATGGCAACATGCTTCTGATGAAATATGTGTGCATGGAAACATGATTCTGATGAGATATGTGTACATGGCAACATGCTATTGATGAGATGTGAATGCATGGTAATATGTTTGTGATGAGATATGTGTGCATGGAAACATATTTGTGATGAGATATGTGTACATGGAAACATGCTACTAATGAGTTATGTGTGCATGGAAACATGCTACTGATGAGATATGTTGCATGGTAACATGCTCGCATGAAGACATGCCCCTACTATGACATGATAAAATATATGTGTCGATAGTTGTGATCTTTCACTAACTCTTTATGATAGGATGAGTGTTAGGAGTGTGTGTGTTTGGGAGGGTCGTGCCCCACAAATCTATGTGAGACACTAATTATTGGGACCCCTTTGGTAGTGCAACGCTCTCTCACCAGAAGGGCATACAAGAGGGTTATGTCTTGCAAGGCCCCTGCTTATCAAATTTCTCCAAAGCACGTTGGGGACTATGTGTGTTTGTGAGGCACTAAGCAATGGAGTGACCCGTTGATGGTGCTTCCCTCCTGATGGGTTGAATTTCCTACACTTTCTTCACAGATCAGCAAATTCTCTCTAGCGTTTCTTCACGCTTGGGTGTCGTCACGAGGCATGCTACATATCGAATCGCTCGTCTTGACACGACAAACATGTTCACCAAATTTGAGCATGATCTGAATTGGGACGGTGAGATATGAGGGTTGAAAGTCATTGGTCGTGACTGTCCTTTCCATGGCATGGAGTTGCAGGGTGGCCACACGGGAATAGCGTGCGACCCCTCCTGTTTTACTCTTTTACCTATAAAATCTTCTTGGATTGTCTGTTTAAGCTAAAATTTGACCCCTGGGGATTTTCGATCATGTCGGATCCAATGGTGGTGATCCCACAACAGTTTGAGACACCGAAAATGTAGCTCTAGTTATAAGAATCTTTTCAGGGTGCTAGGCTGATTCTACCGGAACTGTTTTTTAGTCTGTACTTCCTTAGACATGTCAGAATGCGACGAAACTTAGCAGGAGACTTTTGAGAGACCTCATGAAGATCTTGGCCAATTCTAGTGCTATTCTGAGACTGTCATAATTTCCAATGTTTTTTAAGCTTTATTGAGTGTGGGCCCCATGTTGATGAAAAATACCTTCCAACAATATACACCTAAAGTTTCATCTTAATCTTATTTATATAAAAATAAATTTAAATTGTGATATGTATTTTGAATCACTCGATGAAGATATGAAGGTTGGGATTCCACCTATATTATTATTCATTATAGTTGTCGATGTTCGTAAG